>CM047527.1:18057461-18182461 GCA_026122265.1 Ammodytes dubius
TATATGTTGCTAATTTTATCTGTTGTGTTTTTTTTAAATTAATTTTATTCTTAGAGACGTATTTTTTACTATGCTTTTATTTTCTATGCACATTGTAAAGCACCGTCTGTGAAAAGCGCTATATGAATACATTTTACTTACGTATACTTACAAAACTCCCTAAACAAAGAGTTGTGGAAGCCTACATTGGAGCGCTGTAATTTTTTGTTGTGTTAACTCTAATGGTGATACGTTTTGAATATGTTGATCAAGCTATTGATAAAGCAGATAATAAAAAACCCATATAATGTACTGTTTACATATATATATTCACGAAAAATACCCAAATAATCTGACCTGAATGTACAGGACTGCCATTTAACACACACAGTACACACACACACACACACACACACACACACACACACACACACACACACACACACACACACACACACACACACACACACACACACACACACACACACACACACAGCAAAGAGATTATTCATTCAGGCTTGTTTCCATATATCAGAGACACTTAGTCATTAAGAGACATAGCTCACTGGGGTAAACTCTGGATAATCCCATAATCTCATCACTTAGATTCAGTCCAATCAGAGCAGACTGGGCTTTCTTAGAAGGCGGGGTTTAAAGAGACAGACTCTACAACGGAGCGTTTCAGACAGAGGCTGAAAAGAGGAGATTCAGCAATGGCACACTGAGAAGTATTAAGGTTTTTTTTTGGACACTAAACCATGAAAACAGTTTCTAGTAAAATCTATATTTCGGGCGTTACAGTGGTGTAGTGGATAGAGCGTGTACTATATTGGCTCCGGCCTTCGTTGCAGTGGTCGCAGGTTCAAATCTCACCAGTGGACCTTTGCTGCAGGTCATCCCCCTCTCTCTCCCTCTCTCTCTCTCTCTGTCTGTCTCCCCATTTCAACTATATGTACTATCTAATAAAGCTTGAAAATGCCCAAATATTTATCTTTAAAAAAAAGAAACCCATATTACGATTCTGAACCTGAAAATGAGCACAATATGTGATCTTTAAAATGAAAACAATGGATGGATAGACGGTGGAAATGAGGGTTAGTATAAAAAGAGGACAATGAAGGTGTGGGTGGAAGAATGATGGAAGAGAGAGAGAGTTAAAAGGAGGATGGAGGGAATTCCCTGTTGCGTGCAGAAGCAACAGTCAATTACACGCACACACGCGCAAACGCAAACACACACACACACACACACACACACACACACACACACACACACACACACACACACACACACACACACACACACACACACACACACACACACACACACACACACACACACACACACACACACACACACACACACACACACACACTGTTACGTAACATCCCGACGTATGCACGCTCTTGTGTGTGTGTGTGTGTTTATGAGGGGGGTATGCCCTGCTTTTAGAGCGCGCACCACACACGAAACCACCGCGAGAGAAAACAGCCTGTATTTTCCTCACAGGTCGTGTTCATGTTGATATAAACAGCTCGCTTCTTTAACCACATTTTTTAAAAAAAATTCATGAAATAAGACTACACCTCTTTAGTAAAAACGCGGACATTGATATGTTGGCCTGCATGGAATCTTATTGTGATGGTTCTCCTTCGAATTCGAACCCAATATTCATTCGAAATGGAATACTGGGCATAAAAAATTACCAAAAAAGCAGAATTTAATGCAATTTTTAAATATAATTTGAGTAATTTCTAGTAATATAAGTGTTTTATTAATTGTAAAATATAATTTATCCTCCACAGTTGTCTGTCTTATCGGCCATATCAATATAACGTGTTCCCCGTATAATGGAACGCACTAGAATGGTTGACATGATTTGGCAATTTGAACCTTTGCTCGCGAACGAACACACACACACACACACACGCGCGCACACGCACACACACGCGCGCGCACACACACAACACACACACACACACACACACACACACACACAACACACACACACACACACACACACACACACACACACACACACACACACACACACACACACACACACACACACACACACACACACAACACAAACGAACGGTGTGTCCTTACCTGGGTGGCTTTATGGAACTGCTTCTTGAACCCCGCGACAGACATCACTTCGGTTGTGGAGAGAAAAAAAAACCCAAATAAGACTGATGAAGATTTAGTTTTCTTTATAAAGGAGTAAGTAGGAGCAACAGATAGCGTTAAATCCTCCGGTTTACGGTCAAGAGACGTCGATATTATCCGTTTATTTTGGTTAAAATTGGGGATGAAATTCGGCGAGCGATGAATGCCACACCAAACCCAGCCTGGATCTATTTTCAGTCCTAGAGAGAGATAATCAGAGAGAGAGAGAGAGAGAGAGAGAGATACAAAGATCGTATAGTGATGAGATGGATCACTGCAGGAGCATTTATCCAATCAATCGATCAATCTTTATTTCTCCAAATTAGACTCCAAAAAGGTTCATAGCTGCACATAAAAAGTACGGAAATAAATAAAATAAATATATAAAAGTGTACTGTACATACAATCTACAATACATCTGTCATTTAAATAATTTGTTTGCAGACTTGTTAGAGCCTCAATTATGCTATTTTCTGACTGATGAAATATATGTTGAGTTTTTCCATTTTAATCAGGTAGTAAATCCCTCTCCTCCTTCTTCTAAATAAACCTTTTTAACATTTTCAAAGCTTTGAGGTTTTAGACGGTGATTATATTGTATGTATTTCCTGAAAATACAGCCGGTAGATTGACACCTCTTTCCTGTTTACCTTCACTTTTCTGTTTCCCTTTTAACCTGTATTTTTTTTTATTTAATTTAAATGTTTTATTTCTATTCATTCGCTTTTCTAATCTGTATTCTATACTTGATGTATTTTAATCTTGCCCCTGTAAAGCACTTTGAATGGCATTGTGTCTGAATTGTGCTATAGAAATAAACTTGCCTTGCCTTCAAAAATATTTATTCATATGTAATTTTTGTTAAAACATTTAATTTTACCTGAAATAATTAACCATGTTTAAAAATAATTGTCCCGTTTTTTTTCAGTCTCATTTGTGTCGTTGTGAGTTCGTAAATTCCCCCAGTGTTAAGAGCATCCGTCCCACCACACGATCTTTGGCAGAGGAGGGAGCGTCATTGTTTTTTTCTGTGACGTCAAACGCGTCGTCCTGAGCCACGCACGGCACGAGCCTCCTCGCGTCGCCCCGGACCTCAGCACGAGACATTTAAAATTCTGCTGTATAGAAATATACATCACTGTCTAAACGTTTCAATTGTTTTGTCTCTTTATCAGTTGTGTAGTTGATGCATTTGCATTGTATATTATGTATGTATTGTTGTTTTTGCTTTGCATTTGTTTGACTCGACCTCATTGCAAATGAGAGCCGCCCCTCAATTGATCTCTCCAGTATAAATAAAGGTTAAATAAATACAAATAAGATAGAAATAACAAAACGTTTACGTGACGGCAAGAGACGCAAGCATCGAATATGTAAAGAGGGGGGCGGTCAGGGTTTCAGCACCGCGGACAGCGCATTAATGGGGCTAATGGTGCGTTCACGGATGGCTGGGAAACGGAAGCTTTCGTCCACGTGGAAAGATCCAGATGATTACAGTTACAGCTTGTGGCTAATGTACATGTTGCCAGTGTGACACAAATGACGAAATAGGCTTTATGTTATAAAAAATAATACTTTATTAAAAATGAAATAAAATGAATTCTCTAGTACTCTATATGTGGAGAAAATCCGTTATGAGATTTCAGGAAAGCAGGGAAGTTTAAACAGATATGTCAGCCTTTCCTGGACTATATAACAGTACTGAAGGGACCTACATGACACATTATTGACTTTTTATTTTTTGCTTAACATTTACCTTTAGTTAAGTTTAACCTGTTAAGTAGACTACGCCATGTTAGTTGTTTGTTTTATTTTGTCTTTTGTTTGTGTGTTCACTTTTTCACTTTTTCAGTTGTGTGTTTGTGTTCTATAAAAAGAAAAGAGTATTAAAAAAAAAACTTTGTGAAAACTGCCCACTATTAATGCAACATGTAACAGAAAGTGTAGGGTTATAATAGATGGAACAACTGCTCTGTGAAAATATTGAAATCAATATAGAAAAAACTAAAAGTAAGGTCAATATGATGCAGATACTGTACACGTTATACAGACATTCAGTTGGCTACATAAACACTATAATATTTAATATATTTCATTTCTGTGCGTGGTCTTATCTCGTCTATTCCACGTCCATGATGACACAGTGTCTTCTGTCCTCTGAAACCCGCTGAGATTCTGAACCAGGAGGAAAAGAAACATGAACAATGTAAGAGAACTATAAATACAGACTGATCATCAGAGGTGGTCTTACTATGATTAGTCAAAGGCAGGTTTAGCTAAATCCCTTTGGCCTCAAGCTACTAAGGGGCCTCATAAAAACTCTTATAAACATATGGTTAAGATTTTTAGGATACCATTTTTTGTTGATTGTTTTTTGTTACTTTTTAGCTCATTCATTTCTCTTTCTAAAAAGCCATGAGCTAAAATGGAATCAAAATGCTTAACTCATGTTTGTCTCAGGGTTAGGGTTGAGGTGGAATTTGAATTAGATGAAAAATAAGGATTTAAAAAGAGAGAAGAACATGGGATGTGGAGGGCCCCATGCCTGTGTTTGCCTTAGTCCCGAAAAATGTCTAAATCTTCCTCTTTAATAAGTGAGCACTAGTCCCCTCACCTCGCCTCTTGTCTCTGTATATGAGCCCCAGTAAGACGGTGGTCAGGATGTAAGGAATCCCAACGACCACGTGACGAACCGGCCAGACGTATGACATCACAGGAGGGCTGGGGGCTTCAGGGTCTTCTCCAGGAGTAATGGGATCGACAGTCACCGGCTCCCCCACTGGAGGGAGATTAAACACGTTAAAGGAATACTTCAATCACACGGAACCGGCGTTCTATCATTATAAAATCGCTATTTCCTCAGTCTTCCCTCAGTCTTCCCTCAGTCTTCCCTTGGCCCAGCTGTCCTGTTAATCCTAAAACCTTACAAAATGTAAGGTTAGACAGTGAGACCATAAAAAACTGTAGAACTGTAATCCATTTAAGGTGTAGTCAGTGATTCTGGAGAACGCTTGTTGTCAAAATCATTTAGTCAAAATCGGTGAATATCTCCTCACGATCCGATTGTTACATACCAGTTTACAGAGCCTATGGCTGTGTATTAACACGAGTTTATTTCCAGTGCACACACGGTACTGACAGTAAGCGGATCGTGAGGATAAGATATTCACTGATTGTGACAAAAAGGGATTATGACAACAAGCGTTCTCCAGAATCACTGACTACACCTTTAATGACTGATAACTATATTGGAATTTGGGAGAAATGGTGTCAGTAGTCTACAGAATAAAACAAAAAAATAAAATTTCACGCAAACACATAAAATAGTAAAACCAGAGATACTGATCGTGTGGAATAGTTTCTTATTTTTTTTCCAGGGCTGAAAAAGAAGCAGTTTTCTGTGTCAGATATATGAAAGAAAATATTAATTTGACCTGTGATGTGCTTGCTGTCTTCCTCAGCTCTTACAGTCAGCCTGTTCTCTGCTGATTCTCCAGCTCCAGAGATGTTGCACTTGTAGAATCCTTCGTCTGATTTAGAAACACTGATGGTCATTTCTCCTGTAGAACTGCTAACAATGAGGACGCCATCTTTGTAGAACTCAGCTGAGATCTTTGGGGACGTTGTCTTGTCTCTGCAGATCATTGTCACATTGTCTCCCTCCATCACAGGAAGGACAGGAGACTCCAGGAGCACCGGACCAACTGAGGGACAGACACACATTTCATTTTAGTCTTTAAAGGCCTGCTTCACCGGTGGGAATATGAAGGTGTATTGAACTCTGAGATCCTATGTAGTATAAATGTGCAAATATTTTAGAAATCGGTTCATCCTAGCCTGAGAAAATGCAGAAAGAGTGTTTTATGGTCTCACTGTCTAACCCTACAGTTTGCCCAGTTGTGACATTCCCACTGGTGAAGTAGGCCTTTAATTTCAAACAAAAAAGATAAAAAAATAAAAAAAGCAAGTATGACACATCATACAAATAACAAGAAACAACAATAATTATAAAGGTTCATAAACATTATTTTCACAACTCAAGACTATGATGAAAGCAAGCAGTGGTGTCTATTTAAATACAGCTTGTGTTGAAGGCAATGTCATGGCTTTTTGCAGGAATGAAGGGTTGACTTAAAGGTGGAGTCAGCAATTCTGGTGAACTCTTGTCAAAAGCAGTTATGTAAAAAAAAAAAAATTGTTTAATACACAGCCTAGGCTCTGTAAACTGGTATGTTAACAAAGGGGTTTACGTACAGTACGGACAGGTAGTTGATCATAAGGAGAGATTCACTGATTTTGACAAAAAGTGATTTTGACAACAAGCATTCTCCAGAATCACTGATCCCACCTTTAAGTCAATACGAAAGCCAACACAGCATCCTGCCATGTGTTCCAAGACAGCATGCTAGTTAGTATGGCAGAAAACGATATGGTCTGTTTACATATCACTCTTATATTCATACAGAGCTACAGACAGTTAGCTTAGCTTGTTAGGAAAGGAAATGTAAAAACAGCTAGAATATTAACATGTTGAACTTTGGTGCTCATGTTTATCAATGTGCGCTGTCCCTTCTTAAAAAAAAAAAAAAAAAAAAAAATTGGTGAGTCCATAAAACACAATAAAGAAAATTCTACTACCAGCACTTTTAAAGCTAATAACAACCTGTTCTAACCATCTGAATACTTCCTTGGCTGCTCACATTACACATTTAACCTGCAATTTTTATTTTATTTGCTTCTTTTATTCGCTTTTAAATGTTTTATAATGTGTTTTATGTATTCTAATCTTGCCCCTGTAAAGCACTTTGAGTGGCCTTGTGTCTGAATTGTGCTATATAAATACACTTGCCTTGCCTTTTACACTTATGCAGAATTCTGCGGTTGATTCCTGTTGCTTTAAGGCCACAAACAAAGAGCATGAGAGTGTTTACAGGAAGTCATGTTGTGGGTTTTATCAGCTCAGTTCTACTGACCGGCTTCACACCAGCCTGCACCAACTGAAACCAAACCAAGAACCAATGTAACAACGCATTGTGTAATAAAACGACACCAGTTTGTAAACGCTGCCATACTGAGAAATACAGAGAGAGTTTTGTGGAGCTGATAAAAGGCTTAATCAACTTTGTGTCAACTCGTTTGGCGATGGCTTGACTGTAAACAACATTCATTTACACGTTGTTACAATCATTAATATCATGGATTTGACTTGTAACTCTTTTGGCTTTTACTTTTTCTGACAAAACAGCCCCCCCCCCAAAAAAAAGGTATATATATATATATATATATATATATATATATATACTGTACATATACAGTACATGTGCATATAGGTAAGTAAGTAACTAAGTAAAATGTATTTATACAGCGTAACATAATAATATTCCACTATTATTAAAGACCTACTTCACCGGTGGGAATATGAAGGTGTATTGAATTCTGAGATCCTATGTAGTATGATGTCACAGTAAGAGAAATGTAGGGTTAGACAGTGAGACCATAAAACACTCTTTCTGCCTTTTCTCAGGCTAGGATGAACCAATTTCATTAATTCTTTTGCACATTTATACTACATAGGATCTCAGAATTCAGTACACCTTCATATTCCCACCGGTGAAGTAGGTCTTTAACTAATACCTGTAACTTTGATGTCCACCGTCTGGCTGAGTTTCCCTGATGGCGCCTCACACCAGTAGACCCCGGAGTCAGAGGGATACATGGTGGTGATGACACACGAGGAGCCGTTGACACTGCCCCAGCCGTAGGAGCAGGACTCGGTTCCTCTGGTCGTGGTGTTTCTCCTCAGCACGCCGCGCCCCACACGCACCACACAGCGCAGGGTCACGTGGGAATACACCAGGAACTGAGACACACTGGGAGACAACTCTAGACTCAAGACTAGAGGAGGACAAAACAAACAAAGAGAATGAGTTTTTAAGAATGAGAACAACATGGTTAAAACCTTGAGCACATCAACCTGTCTGTACTGTGTGTGGGCTGAAAAAAATCTGGTGTTAATACACAGCCTAACTTCTGTAAACAAAGGAGCACACTGTAGCTGCAACATGCCCATTTATTAACACTAGATTATTAATCCAGCACACACAATGTGCGGACAGGTAGCAAATCGTGATGAGATATTCCCTGTTTTTGACAACAAGCATTCTGAAGAATCTCTGACTCCACATTTAATAACTACCTTCAATTAATATAGTATTACAATATACAATACAATTGTAGTACAAGTGCGTCAAGATCTTCCCAATGCACTGGAATCAGGTGGGTAATTTAGCATTTAATACATTTCTAGGACATACAATCTTCCTCATCACCACATCACCCATTGTCTACTTATTTTAAATGGTTTTTAATTCTATTTGTGTACCTGCCTTGCTTTTATAATGTATGTTTTTAAATGTAAGGCGACCTTGAGAGTCTTGAAAGGCGCCTCCAAATAAAATGTATAATTATCATTATTATTAAAGTATAATAAAAGTCATAATATTTAACAAGGTTTGTACTAAAAGTGCCGAAAAGTTACATACCTTCCTTTTCGGTATCCGATGTGGCAAATGCATGAAGCACACCTAAAAAAACACAAACACAAACAGAGATATTAAAAAGACAATATTTAGCACATCACATTATATCTGTTGAGTTTTTCGCCGATAAGATTATTTTTGTGATATCATTTGCAAGTCGAAAGTACAAAGAGAAAGACAAAGTTACTCACAAACACTGAGGTATAACAGAGTAATGTCCATCCTTTCTGGTTTCTACCGAATGTCAAATGGCTGTTTTTTGACAGGGTCTGCTCACCACTTCCTCTGTGTGCACAGGCTTCAGTTTAAGGGTGGTAACACATCATACAATATAAGAGAGAGAGAGAGAGAGAGAGGGAGAGAGAGAGGGAGAGAGAGAGAGACACACACACACACACACACACACACACACACACACACACACACACACACACACACACACACACACACACACACACACACACACACACACACACACACACACACACACACACACACACACACACACAGACACAGAGATAGAGAGAGAGAGATAGATAGAGAGACAGAGAGAGGCAGACAGAGATAGATAGAGAGAGAGAGAGAGAGAGAGAGAGAGAGAGACAGAGAGAGAGAGAGAGAGAGAGAGAGAGAGAGAGAGAGAGAGAGAGAGAGAGAGAGAGAGAGAGAGAGAGGAGAGAGAGAGAGAGAGAGAGAGAGAGAGAGAGAGAGATGCATCTGTAAGCTCTAGGCTGGCTTCCTGGAAAAGACCACTCCACTCTACCTGTTTTCAAAGAAGCTGTGGGTGAAATGTTTCCACTTTGGTGAAGCAAAAACAAAATCAACTAAACATAAGAGGACATTTGAACAAGTGATTACAGCACAGATCTATAAAGCTGACTGCCATGATTAACTGAGCAATCATTATGGCTCAATCATTATTTGCTTGTAGGATTGTAAACCCTTTTCTGAACAAGTGATATTTATAACTATTTTGTTGTTAAGTAGCAATTAGTAAAGCCATCGGAAATGCTTTAAATTACCTTATGGCTCTTTGAAACAAGCTACCACTTAAATTCCTCTGTACAGATGTAATGACTTGTTTTGCCACTTGGCGGCAGCAGAAATGACTTGATATTGCAAACCTTAAGGCCTAAAAGGAAATAAAAGAGACAACTACTCAAATACATAAACGTACAATCAGCCCATCAATTCATAGGTGCAACATTTTGTCAATGTGAGGTTTCATGTCCATCTTATTTAAATATTCTCTGAAGTGTGTTTTATGATGAGGGCCACAAGCGGACTTTTCTGACAATAAAGTCAGTTTGCCGTAGTAACAACCTCAATGAAACAGTCTATTTGTATTTGTATTATTCTGGACTCCCTTCTGTGTAGGTGTGTCTTTGCACGTACCGACGTACCATAAAAGACCTTTAAGGTTAACCTTTGTCATCAGCTATCTACATCTACATCTGTTTTTGTACATGCAGAATGATTCCTGTTTGCACACTTGCACATCTCCTCCACAATGACATGACTTTGTTGAATCCAAATCCAGTCTTTGATTTCTAAAAGCAGAAAGATAATCTGTAAGGAAAAGACGGAAGATACGTAATACACTGGAAGTACCAAAAGCTGATATGACATGTATAGTTTAAGTCTGGTAACGTACTACCCTACAGTAGACATTTAATCCTCAAAAATATTGCCACACATTTGGGTATAAAGGCTGGACAGTTGTAGTTTTCAGAGACACTAGTCAAGCTGTTGATTGAGGATTTATTTGAATCTACAAGGACTCAGGAGATTACAGAGATAGATATTAACACAATGCTTTACTACTTTGAGTTAGGAATTTAGCATTCACAGAAGAAAATCTGAAACTTCCAAAGGAAAATGTCATGGCAATTTCAGATGTTGTCTTGTGATGTCATGCAAAAGAGTGCTTAATCATTGACTCATTGAGTCAGAGGGGAATTTTCATTCAAAGGATAACAACCTCATTTTATGACACCTCCAGCCATCTTATTTCTTCGACTGCTGTGACAAACAGCTGGTCCAACCCTCATCTTGAAACAGAGAGTGCCGATTAAACCAGAAACATTATACGTGGGAATGTGATAGGTTAAGTGCGTACTCTTCACGGGAGTGGTATTTCTGAGATTTTGATTTGGTTTTGATTATTAGCCACCAGCCACAAAGAGAGTTACAACATGACTTTAAAAGCAAAGTTTGGTTGCACTGTAGTCGTCTTGTTAACACATTTCCTCTCTGCTGTTAAAGGTAAGGACATAGCTCTTGTTTCATGAGCGACTCAGTCTATATTCTTCAAAACTTTTCTTGCCTTAGATTGATATTCAAGCTTCACCTCGTGGTGGATTGATAAGGGCATGTTTGGATGTTGGAGATTTTTCCTCATTCTATTGTTAGTTAAACATAATACTTTAAAAAGGTATATTTAAAGTTCTAAACATTTGATTCTGCGAGCATTTGCCGGATGGTTCAAGTCAAGCTTCTTCTGTTGTTTCTACAGCCCTGTGTGTCCTATACAGCTAATCAAAAAGACAAAAAGAGTGCTGATACAGTATTGTTTTTTGGAAAACCACAGACACGACACTGTCTCTACGAAAGAAATAACTTCTGAAAAAAACTCAGGAAATAGTAATCAATTTCAGTGTGACAACTAGACAGTTTAGATTGATCTCAAGTGGTGAGGCAATAGATTTAACAGGTCGTAGAGATCATGTGAAATCTCATTTTTTAACACTCAAAAGATTCAGAGAAGTTTCTGCTCACCAGGTTTGGGACACATCTTGTTCACCTGGTGACACACTCAGAGGCAGATTGTCATTTGGGTTAAAGGATTAAACCAGCTGTATTCCGTACGTATAAAATGTAGTTAAATCAGATTAAAGGGATTTTGGCCGAAACTTAACAAAGTGAAAGACATTCCTGTCTCTCAAACCAGGGAGTGTTTTTGGACTTTAACCCACAGGTTGTAAAAGTCAGGTGATCTTGTTACCACAGACATTCTAAGGTGTGGTGTTTTCTTTCTAGTTAATCATTGCATTAGTTGACGATTTGAATGAATCAAGCCATCTGCCATGCCTAATGACCGCTGTGTTTGTGTTATTGTCTCTATAGCGTAACATTAACTTTAATGATGATCGAATCTTGAAGTTCTCACTAAAGTGGCTATATGAATTTCAACCGGAATATGTAAACTGCAATGATTATATTTTCCTCATTTAGAGAAAAAATATTGCCGTTTAGGTTCGCTCCGGCACCAGCACCACTACCTCCCTGTAGGCCAATTAATTTAAATATAATTTAACTCAAAGTGTTGGGGGGCCACAACCGCACATTTGGGGGGAACATGGCCAGTGAGTGTCCCTGCATGACACCGTCCCTGTCCCTGCACATGCTGCATCCATGTTAGCAGGGATTGGCTTTAGGGATTGGCAATGTGAAGACCTTTAAGTCCGTCCACTTTGGTCCTGACTGAAATGTTTCAACAAATCTTGGGTGTATATTGACATGTCATTTACGTAATTTTTTTATTTTCTCCTTTCTAGGTGGTCCTCAGCTAATCGGATCATCAGAGCCAGTCGTAGGATTAGTTGGTCACTATGTCATCCTGCCATGCAAGCTGCAGCCTGCAGGGAGAGTCACAGAAGAAAAGACAGTGGAGTGGACCAGATCCGACCTGAGCCCCAGTTACGTCTATATTTTCTGTCAAGGGCGATTGTTGTACGAGATGCAAAACAAAGCCTTCAATTATAGGACAATTTTGTTCCAACAAGAACTAAAGAACGGCAACATGTCGTTAAAACTGAGCGAACTTCGACTTTCTGACAAAGGCACATACACGTGCAAATTGATTCGCCCAAAGTTGGAGACTTTTATCCAAGTCCTTGTCGGTAAGCGTATGGAAAACCTCTACAATGTTTTTATTATGTTATAATGACACATTCAAATTGTCAAACCGATTTCTCTTCCTCGTCCTTAGGTGCTGTGTCTGAGCCATTGATCTCTCAGGAGGGAACTGAAGGAACTAGAGCAGTCCTTAGGTGCGATGCTAAGAACTGGTATCCAGAGCCTGAGATGGAGTGGATGGACAGTGAGGGAAATTTCATCTACTCTCAAGACTGTAACACAGAGCATGATGGTGAATTCTACTCGGTCTGTAGCAAAATCACAGCGGAGATTAGAGCCAACAACGTTTACACGTGTACAGTCTGGCAACAGGACATCAGACAATCCAGGGCGACGAATTATACTTTCTCAAGTAAGTCTCTCAGTTTGTTTCATGACCATGCTAACAGACTTTTATTAATTTGTTGTAAACATTCCTAACTGTCAGCGTATTAGTAAACAAACAGCAAATAAATATTTGCTAAACCGCAGAACTTTCCCTTCTATACACATTATAGAAAAATCTAATAAAACTGTCCTTAAGGTGTTAAAACCATCAATAATCAACTAGGGGGATAGGGGCGGGTACTAGATAAGTACGGTTTATCCACAAGCTTTCAATGAAAAGTCTGCTTGATATACAGTCACATTTTGCAAGTTGATCAACAGATTGTAAGTAATCCTCCATCTTCTAATAATTGTATTTGTATTTTTCAGATGCAGAAGAGGAAATAGCTTCTCTGAAATATTCAAATTATGCACTGACTGCATCGCTCATAGTGTTTGTGGTTATAAGCATCCTGGCTTTGACGGCTTTGATTTTGATCTACACATATGGTAAGTCCTTTTGCTTATGCACATTACAAATATCACACAACAGGTGGTTTATGCATCTGTCCATACTGTTCATCTTTCCTTTCTCCACCAGGACCGAGATATCGGTGCATGAGAAGAACTTCCAGCAACGGTAATTCATTTTTAGATTGTGTCAGTGTCAGTGGTTACTGCCACATAATTACACTTGGAGTACTCGAGTAAGATCTGCTAATAGCCACATTAACCACTTTTCTTTCACAGATGAGACTTATGGGCGGGACAAAGTGCTTCTGGAGAATAAACAAAACGGTCATCTAGAACAATTGCTTCAAAAGGAACCTTTGGAAATGGAAGTCAGTAGTCTGGAACCCGGAAAGTGCCAGAGAGAGAATCTGGACCTCAAAGGACCTGGTCATTCTACAGCTGATACTGAACCTCAGAGGCCAAACTCACCTGGCAACCAGGTTACAGTACAGTGCAGCAATGCTCTACGACTGCACCATCAGTCTAATGCAGATGCAAACCCAGTCTGCTGCTGATCATGCGTTGAGATTTATATAATTTATATATATATGTATATAGTCATTTGCAATATACACATATAGGTATTTATAATGTTTATGAATTGTTTATAGTATTAATATATAATTGTTTATACTATTTCTATATGATTATTCCTATATACATTATTATAGCCTTTTATCAAATATGCTGACATGTTTATAAAATAATACTAACTCTATCCAAGCTAAATTGATTTGTTGAGGGGAAGGACTAGATACGTTTTTTTACTTACCCCGTTTTGAAAAAGAAAGTGTTGTTTATTTGATATTTTTTTGCCTTTTGGTTTTTATTTATACATTTATTACTATTTGAACTTGTTTTTTTATTGCTTGCATGTTCGAAATAAAGACAATCAATCAATCAATCAATCAATCAATCTCACCCTTTTTCCAAATGGCCCGGATTCCTCCACCCACATCCAGGACATTTTTTTAAGATGATTTTTAGGGGATTTTTTCATGCTTTACTTGACAGTGTGCAGAGACAGAGATGAAATTGGGTAGAGAGGGTGAAGACATGCAGAAAAGGATCCAGGAACGCTGCGACAAGGACTTAAGCCTTAGTGGGATGCGTGCACTCTACCCAGTGTGCCACCAGGGTGCTCCTTTAAGTGAGCTGTGGATAAATGAAAGACACAAAGCAGAGTTTGAGTGGCGAAATTGACAATGAACTACAACCCAGCTGCATGTAAACTTTCTGAAACATAAAAGAAACTGTTTGCCATTTAGGATCAAAGTTCTGCAGGTGAACAAAGATTGAACTGCGTGCTGAGTGCATTTGAATACACCTTCAATACAAATGAGATGCAAATATGGACGATATAATTCTTACTAGAACGACAGCAGATAAAGAGGTGCAAACGCTTCCACATTTGTTTGACTATGTAACACTTTCATGCTTGAAATTATGGATTAACTCATTTCACATTTGTACCTGTCAGATGTAAGATCATATCATTATTAAAATATCTTGATCAAATTCGATTTACAATCTCAGATGGTGATGATTTGTCCATCATAAAGGTCTTAGTCCAGCTGGTCCATCGGTGACTGGACCTGCTGTTGGTTCGAACCCCAGAATTATCCAAGAGCGCCATGGAGCAAATCACATAGATTGAAAGCTGTTCGCCTGGGGGGGGGGGGGGGGGGGGCATACTTCCGAAACTGAAGGGACAATTGAACAGCGCTGCAATGTTTAGTCAGCGGTCTCTTCAAAGAGTCTGGTTTCATTTGCACTTGAGTTGTGAGTGTGGATGATGTTATCATTCAAGGGGTATCCAAGTAGGAGCCGTGTTGATGTGTGTGTGTGTGTGTGTGTGTTTGTATGTGCGTGTGTGTGAGTGTTTGGGGGGGGGGGGGTTTAGGGGGATGGTATGATAGGCCCACAACCCTTCCATAGGCTTCCAAGGTGTTCCCCCTCCAAATTAAACCCTTCTGTGCTGTTGGTGTAAATTTGAGACCCAAGAAAAGTCTCCTCTTCATTCAGACCCACATACTTGTCTGTTCAGCTGAGAGGCCTTTGATGGGTTAGCTCTGGGCTTGGCCCCAAATTCCCATTTGCTTGTGCAGCCTGACAGTTAACCTCCTCCACTTTAGTGCCCTTGCCTTGAGGTGAATATTCAAAATACTCAATGGATACGATTGTACCCAGGTCGACCTTTGTCCAGCTAAACTGTTGTAAAAATGGTTGCAATTATTCCTCCTCTCTTGTCCTGTCTGACTGACTGATAGGAGTTCTGGTGGACAAGCCTCGATAAGAGTTGAATTGCCATTCATGTCCAGCCAAAGTTGATGTATAAAGAGGGCCTGGTGTTAGAGTGAGAGCATTCCCTGACTGGCCGTCTAACTCACAGGATGAAGACCCTCAAGGCGCTGCTTCTCTTGGCCGTAGTCCTCTCTGTTGGTGAGTACCACTGCAGTTCATCTGAACACACTGTAGATGTGAATAGATATATCTTCTACTGGAATACTGATTGTGCTGCTTGATGTGTTTTAGACCACTTTGTGACTGCAGACCCCATTCCTGGTGAGAACAACTTGATAGAAGCAGCAGTTAATCTGTACACACGGTGGCTATTAAGTGACATATCTTTTACTGGTAGACAAACAGAATTCTGACTGTGATTGTTTTGTTTCAGACTCCAATTCTCTTGAGCTGTTGAAGCGGTCGGTCTTGGAGTTTTTTAATATTATACAGTGTAACATGCCCAACGGCAATCCTTACGACTACACCAACTACGGCTGCTACTGTGGACTTGGAGGCTCCGGAACACCTGTGGATGATCTGGACAGGTGAGGATTTACTCACTCTGCTTCATACTCGGATAACTTGAAAATTATCCAGTCTGTTTTATAAGTATTGTTTGTCTTTCTTTAAACGTAGTTGCTGCCAAGTGCACGATGAGTGTTATGGCGATGTCCAGAAGGACCCTAAGTGCAAGGACTACGATACTTACTGGTCATTCTATGACTTCACCTGTGATGAGGAAAAGAAAAAGGCCACCTGTTCCAGTGAGTACACCAAAATAAATGGATTTTCTTGGTCACTTGATCTTATACACTTTTTAATTTGTTCATGAAAGCTGCGCTATTACGCCCTTTAAGCACTTTTCCATCACACTAGTTTGAGCTGTTGACTCATTGTAAATGTAACACGGGTGAGAAACACATTAAAATAGATTTTTAGATATAAATGTTGATAAGAAAAACTGTTACTGTTACAATCAAACAATGCTCTTTTCAGTTTCTTTAATGTTATGAAATTGGTTGCTGACAGTGCTCTCTACTTTATCTTCCTCAGAGGAAACAAACAACGAATGTGAGAACTTCCTCTGTGAGTGTGACAGGGTGGCCGCAGAGTGTTTTGCCAAAACACCTTATAACAATGACTACTGGAAATATGACCAGACCCTCTGTGAATAAGGACAGTTGTATCAAATTGAATTCACACAGATCAGTGTCATAGTTTGTGTATGGGAATACAGTGTATTATTGATGACTAATAACTATCCATCATTCCTTCCATGTACCAAATTATTCCTGTTGGGTTTGAAATTGTGATCTGATAATAAACACTATTACAACTGCATCTAATTTTTACTTCCTTTGTCAAGGGTATAAACTCAGCTCACGTTAGAATAGAAGGTACTATGGTCTACGTTTTTCTCTGCAAGTCTAATCTAGTGTAAAGTATGTGGACATGCAAACATTCCCCGTTAAGTTATAGATGAGCATCATACTATAAAGACGTTTTGTGGTTGGCTTGAATATCAGCCAGCCAGAGATGAAATGCCAAATTGTTAATATTAAATTATTCTAAGCTGACAGCCTTGTTTGTCATTTGTTGCAAAAGAAGAGACATCCGCTTTGAATTGAACACGCACAGATCTTGTAGAAGAAAACCTAATTAGTTTTAATATCAGTTTATAACAATGTAATATGTTTTTCCTTGCAATACAAATATGAGTTAAGGATTCCATTTTATCAACTTTTTTTTAAATCAATAAATGGGATCAGATTGTTTTCAACATGTTTGTACAGTATGTCAGCTGACTTTAAATATTATTACAGGAAAGTGAACATAAGTCAATTGCTTTTGTCCATAGTAGCCCCCATTAAAAGATGTTCAAAAACAAAGCTATGAGTAAAATATGAAGTTCTAGAAGATTAACTGTAACATCTTAAATCTGAATTATGAGGTAAAAATGTGAGAATTTTTAAATTTAATAATATAATATTTTTTGTTAAATGTCAAAAATATTTTTTGTCAGACATTAATTCCAGAGTCCTGTTCATTTCTAACTAAGAATAAATGTAAAATCACTATGTCTCATGTCCTCACCCCAAATAAACATAATAAAACAAGACCACCTCAAAGACTACTGTAGAAAATCAGTATTTGGTATCTTTTCTGAGGATTTACACATGTCCAGCAAAGACAACAGTTTAATATCTAATAAGAAGAAAGCTAAATAAATCTTCACATAATCAATTCAAATTGTTATGCGCCACTTTTGTAACACTAGAGGGCGCCACACAACAGAGCAAAATGTCAGCATCAGATGATCAGGATAATACACCCACGTTGTTTCATGGTGGTGATGGTGTGTTCAGGGTGATGTGCAGTGCTAGTTTTCCGCCACACAGCATTTTGCATAAAACTTCAAGTTTGGTCTCATGTGACCAGAGCACCTTCCTCCAACCCTTGCCACAAACCATGCCGGTGACACAGCTGTCAGATGAGTCCGAACTTGACATATTTGGCCTGAATGCAAAATGCACTGTGTGGCGAAAAACTAACACTACACATCTCCCTGAACACACCGTCCCCAATGTGAACCATGGTGGTGGCAGCATCATGCTGTGGGGGCTGAAAAAGTGTCTGCGTGGGGCCCAAGATCCTGGGGGCCTTCTTCAGAGGCACAACGGAGAGCAAATTGACTGGATGCATCACTGCCTGGTACAGGAACTGCACTGCCCAAGAGCTGAGAGGATCAGCGGATATGAACTTCCCTCCATCCAGGAAACCTACAAGGCCCGGTGTGTTAAGAAGGCCCTCCGAATCATTGGGGACCCCAGCCACCCAGACCAGAAACTGTTTGAGCTACTGCCGTCAGGGAGGCGGGTACCGAAGCCAAAGGGCCGAAACCCAGAGGATGACAAACAGTTTTTTCCCCCAAGCCGTCAGGCTCCTGGAGAAACACAGTACCCCCAAACCATCCACACGCACACCACAACAACAGACTGGTATTTAACCACATATAAACACGTACACACACATACAGTACCACTATACTTATACCACTGACATCCTCCCTCAAAAGAGTAGCCTGTCGCTTGTTCGCCTGGAGAGCAAGGAGAAGATATTCAAATGTAGTGATAATGCCTCCTCTCTTGTCCTGTCTGACTGACTGATAAGAGTTGTAGTCTGGAATAAGAGACAACCTTGATAAGAGTTGAATTACCATTCATGTCCAGCCAAAGTTGATGTCATAAAGAGGGCCTGATGTTAGAGTGAGAGCATTCCCTGACTGGCCGTCTAACTCACAGGATGAAGACCCTCAAGGCGCTGCTTCTCTTGGCCGTAGTCCTCTCTGTTGGTGAGTACCACTGCAGTTCATCTGAACACACTGTAGATGTGAATAGATATATCTTCTACTGGAATACTGATTGTGCTGCTTGATGTGTTTTAGACCACTCTGTGACTGCAGACCCCATTCCTGGTGAGTACAACTTGATTAAAGCACATCATTGATACACCCAGTGGCTGTGAACAGACACATGTTCTACTGAAGTACAAACAGAATTATGCATGTGCTTGCTTGTTGTTTTTCAGACCCTAATTCTCAAGACCTGTTGAAGCGGTCGGTCTTAGACTTTGCTAATATTATACTGTGTAACATGCCCAATAGCAATCCTTATGACTATACCGACTACGGCTGCTACTGTGGCTATGGAGGCAAGGGCAACCCTGTGGATGATCTGGACAGGTGAGGATTTACTCACTCTGCTTCATACTCAGACGACTTAAACAAATGATCCAGTCTGTTTTAAAGTCTGTCTTGTTTGTTTGTCTTCACCCGTAGGTGCTGCCAAGTGCACGATGAGTGTTACGGCAAGGTTCAGAAACACCCGAAGTGCGATAGTTACTTTGGGAAGTACGCTTTTCCTTACATTATGTCCTATGTCTACACCTGTAACAAGGAAAAGAAAAAGGCCACCTGCTCCAGTGAGTACACTGAAACAAAGGGATTTTCATCCTCACGTATTCATTTGCTCCTCAAAGCCGCAGAAATATGTCAGTTTATGTTTTTTTTTTTCTCCATAATTATGGTTATAGCTTTTGTCTTAAAGTAAAAAATATTTGGTAGGTATAAATGTTACTTATAGCAGTTATATGAATACTGTTACTTTCAGTTTTTTTTAAATTTTTCAAAAATGGTTGTTGACATTTCTCTCTAATTTATCTTCCTCAGAAACAAACGACAAATGTCAGATGATCCTCTGCAAGTGTGACAGGAAGGCCGCCAAGTGTTTTGCCAAATCAACTTATAACGTGACTACTGGGACCTGGACCAGGAACGCTGTAAACAAGGATAGTTGTATCAAATTGGATTAACAATTTAATTACTGTATAGTCAATTAACAATAATTTAGACTATACCTTTGATTTCTAATAACTATCCATCATTCCTTCCGTGTGTGAAATCACTCCGGTTGGGTCTGAAATTGTGAAGTTATTTTGATAATAAACACTACTACAACTGCATCTCTCATTTTCTCCTCACGTTGTTTCCTGAATTTTGAAGTGTATCATTTAAATCAAGTTACCATAGAAGTCTTCGGGATGAAATCAGTGGTTCAATATAGATATAATCAGGCATTGATTTTGTGTCCATGTTGACTGCCCAACTATGCAATACTTGCTCCTTATCAAATAATAAACATAATTTAAATACATACGTAGAAAGGAGCCAGTTGAGGTGATTGGAGCATCTGGTTAGAATGCCCCCTAGGGAGGTTTTCCAGGCAAAATAAACTAGAGGAGGAAGACCCAGGACTAGGTGAAGAGATTATATCTCTACAGAGGTTATTGTGGGGTGTTTTAAACTTCAGCCAGCCAGTGAATACATGTCAAGCTATTATAGTGTTTAATTCTTCAAAGGCACTACTTCTGCTAAATTAATTGCACCCTGTTAAATCTGAATTGTGGTTAAAATATGAGAATGAATGGATCAAAGAATTCAGTTTTATTTGTGAATGTCTTAATTTATATTTAGAATAAGTCAGAACTCATTTAGACTTCAGACTTCAATTTAAGAGTCCTGAGGTGTTTTGTCTCAGAAAAAAACAATACAACACTAGAGGGCACCACACAACAAAGTGTCAAAAATAAAGCAATACATAAAAACGTGAGGGGACATAGTGGCTTGAACTTACCATTTACGAATAGATCATGAAAAGTGTGTTAATGAAGATATGAAGCAGAACTTAGATTATCATTAGACATAAGTGAGTTTAGTCTAACATTATATTATACTTTAACTTAATGTTAAAAGACCAGTTGACACAATGCAGTAATTTGAAAATGTGCTTTATTTTTTTAAGCTTCACATCAAAGCACGTAATGTTTGGGAATAATAAAGTGCAGAAGTTGTTAACATCATAGTATTCCTATAACAGAATGCAAAATAAACATATTTCAACAAAAGTCAAATATCTGGACTGGAGATTTTTATTCAGTGCTTAAACAACCCAAGAAGTTCAACCCTTATTGAACAATTAAATAAAAGCTGAGTAACAAATTATATAAATATAAGCGCAGTGAGGCCCTGCTCAAAGGCATGTGGAAATAAATAATAATAGAGTGGAGAGTAATTCAAATTCTAACAGAACAAATTCTTACTTGTAAAAAAATAAATTAAAACTCTGAATTTACATGTGCCATGGTTAAATTCGGAACATTTCACTTGCACACTTCGTCACATCCTGTGGACTTATTTTCAGTCATGGCGTAACCTAAACATGAACATAAAAACTACACCAATACTCTCAGAGATACTATTCTAATTGTGTTATTTTTGCAACATGAATTTTAACATCTCTAAGAGTTACATTTACCTCGTTATTAAGCAGTGTTATCAAGTTTGGATACATCAATCGGATCCCTATTCTTCACATTAGTTGAGTCATATATATTTTAGAAAAGTTAACTA
The DNA here is from genome assembly GCA_026122265.1 of Ammodytes dubius. Classification (NCBI taxonomy): domain Eukaryota; kingdom Metazoa; phylum Chordata; class Actinopteri; order Uranoscopiformes; family Ammodytidae; genus Ammodytes; species Ammodytes dubius. Next base: position 18,079,140 of record CM047527.1, read on the forward strand.
TTTCAGTTACAGTTGAAACATAGCACTTACACCCGGTAGTTAGGGGGTGTAAGTATTTACTAACAAATAACTTTCAAGACAGAGGTACTTTATGTTGGTGCAACCGGTTTAAATTTAGTGATCCACTTAGAAAACATTCAAAATTAGGAACAGACAATGTATGAACTTACTATTCTGTCGATCCTGATCACATTGTTGTGGCAAAATATATTGGTGTATGTCCCCAAAGGACCCCGACATGTATTCTACAACAGTCGAGTCACACGCTCAGTTCAACACAATTTAGGTCCTTGACCATTATCCTTCAGGGAGAGGAGGACGGATGAGAGCTTCACCATAAAGAAAAAGATAAAATAAAATAAAAAATAAAAAAAAAGGTGCAGAATTGTATGTCCATCGTGTTTCATTTTGAGGTCATCTCTGGTTGAAAATGAACAATGTGTATAATTTGAAAAAACTAAAATGGTTTAACTAACGCTGCCATGAAGTTCAGTGACTTTCTCTCCATAGAAAAAAAAGCTCCCATGTAGATGCAAATCCAATCTGCGTATGATCTTTTGTTTAGAGCACACAGGACGATGTATAGTTCTGGCAAAGTCCCTTCGTCAGGCTGAAAACCAAACGTTAGAAAAAAAAAAAAAAATCCTTCAGTTCTGATTTGGGTCATTTTCAAAAAGGCACCGTTTTCCCCACGGTACCAGATCTGTACATTGACTGTCCAAGTTTTTTTTTAGTGTTATCTGTTTTTTCCACCTCTATATGGACAGACAATCAAGTTTTCTGAATTCTTCCAGCCACTTTCAGGACCTTTAGGGGAGCTGTGGACAAAGGAAACAGAGGAGTGTGAGTGGCGACGTTGACAATAGACTACAACCCAGCTACATAAACCTTTATAAAACAAAAAAACACTGTGTGACATTTAGGTTCAAACTTCTGCAGAGTTCATTTGAATGCACGTGTTCGATGCAAAGTAGGATAAAAGGAAATGAGATGCAAATGTGGAAATAATCTTCCAACTAAAACGATAACAGAAGAAGAGTTGCAGTGTGGCTTGACTATGTTACACTTTCATGCTTCAAAGTATGGATCAACTCATTTCACATTTCTTCAGATATCGCCCGGTTACATCATATTGTTATCTAGATATTAAGAGAAATTGATCAGCAGTGGTTCAAAGTTCATGATCAATCCTTACATTTTCTTTTAGATGGTGATGTTTTTCCATCATAAAGATCTCACTCCTGCCGGTCCGATCGGTGGCTGGACGTGCTGTTGGTTCGAATCCCAGAATGATCCAAGAAGGGGAAGTGTCTAACACTAATCTCCATTACAACAAACTCCCAACCCGCCCCTTGAGCAAGGCACCTAGGCAGAAAGTTGTTCTTCTGGGGGTCCATACTTCTGTAACTGTGGGGACAAATAAACACAAATGTAAGAATTAGTCAGCTGTCTCCTAAAACGAGTCTGGTTTGATTTACACAACTAAGAAACAGCATTGTTCGACATCGTACTTACATAATTTTTTCGACACTTGTAGTTCAGTAAATAATATCCAAGAAATGCACCAACAACAGTAAGAAGGACGACCAACATTGGGATCAGAATGTGAAGATATTGCAGACCAACTGGTGTGAAAAAGAAAATGGAGGCAAAAGATTTAGTCACTGGAAAACTTCAAATACATGAATCAGAGCGCAGTGAAATAATTCAGTGAAAATCTTCATTTTAAAACCTATTCTCACCTGTATCGCCCGACTCATCCTTTGGATCTGGAGTTTGGAGATCTCTGGGATGCAGCGGCGTCTCTTTCGTCCACGTTTCAACAGAGCGTTGTTCTGAGAAAACACAAGATATGGAATTATTTAAAAAACACAAATTGACGAATGACAAAAAAATAATAATATTGGGCAACAGTCATGGTTTTGATTATGACTGTTTTTAACCCACCAAATTACATAGTTAGAATGTGAATACTGGTTTACAGGGGGTTTAAGTTGCAGTCTAGACCCTTGACATAAAAAATAAATAAAATTAACTCACCAACGACAAGCTCAAGAATGGCCTCCTTCACTTCGCTTTTTAGCTTTGGGATCAAACACTTGTATCTCCCTTGGTCCGCCACCGTAACGTTCCGAATCTTGAGTGAAATGTTCCCGCGCTTCAGCCCGTCTGCGGACAGCGCCGTCCGGCTGACGTACGACTGGATCTTCATGTCTGGGACCTCGTGCTGGTTCCTGTAAAGGTGAACGTACTCGACGCGGCTCAGTCGGTCTAAAGGGTCGGGCTTTAGATCGGGTTTGGACCACACTACTGTCAGCCTCTGCACGTTGAGCGGAGGGTCCAGGTGGCACGGCAGTATGACGTCATCACCAGAGATGGCTATGATTGGCTGAGGGGGTCCGACCACATCAGGCTCAGCTGGGGGGAAATTATGGGAAGAATTAAACCCTGGAATCGGATTTGCTTTAAAAAAAATTTTTTATAACAGTATCAAATACAAAGTTTTCCTGGTGTTTCACTTGTTTGTGTTTGGTGAGGAATTTTAAACAATTAATCGTTCAGGTTTCAGACCGACTGTCCAAACCACAAAGATATTTTGTTGTGAGTGTTTTTCTTTTAATGATTATTTGCAATTTCGCTTCATAAGACAGTTTAGAGAGACATGGATGAAATGGAGAAGAGAGGGGAATGACATGCAGAGAAAGACCCTGACCTGCTCCGATGAGGAACCGAGCATAATGAGGGGATGCTCAAACCACTACAGTACAAGCGCCCCCTTAAGTGGTTATTTTGTGCTGTCAGTTATAGCAGATATCACTGTAATGATGAAAGTCTCACATTTGAATGAAACTCGATCTATGTACACTAGTCTTTGACAGATTACAGTTTAACTGCCCTGCCTACTATTGGCTGTGTCCCAAAATAATTTGAAAGTATACAACCCGCCCTTTTTTAAAAACATCTCTTACAGTTCAAACTGAGAATTTAAATTCTTACCAATGTTTGTTTTTGTCATTTATGGAAATAGGCCTACTGCAGCACGAACATTTACGTATCTATGCAAAATTTAATGGAAGTTGAACTCAGACATTGTATTATGTACGATGTTAGCCTGTTTTTCCAGATATGGCACTCCTTATCTATTGGCTGTATCCCAAAGATTTGAAGAAATACGAGACAATGCTGCCTTTACCAGTTATTTCAAAAGAAAACTGATTGAGGTTGTGACGCACATCCTGAAAGACTTTGTTATACCGGTTTATCTTAACGTTTTTGAATTAGTGTGGCAAACACTGAGCTCATTGTGCAGCACGTGGAAGATTTAATCTAATGAGTCACTTTCTAAACTCAGCCTCATCATCAACAGACATTTTCTTAAGGTGACTGGTGATAACATGTGTGTGAGTCCAAGTGAGAAAAGTGTAAAAATCACAAATGACTCAGGGGAAATAATATGACAGACAGAAAGTATGCAAATGTTTAGTCTGCTGTCGTCTGACACACAGTACCACGAAATTACTTGCCTGTTATTGAACAGGTAGCCTATTGATTGCCATATTAAGCCATATAGAACAGTTAAGATATACGTCAAATATCTTGACGTTTTCGGTTAAACAGTTGAGCCGTTGACGTGACGTTTGTCTACGTCAGTTAATTTGTAACGGTCTGGCGGCAAAGTTTTACGAATTAATTAAAATAATCACATCAATATGCCGAACATAACGACTCGTATTCATACACATTACAGTTTGAGAAGACTACACACTATCAGTAGCAGTTTGGACACACGTGTCTACTCAACCGAAGGATAGTTTCTTAAAGTTTTCACATTAGAAAGTTCAATTGAATGCGAGCTTACCATGAACAGTCGTAGTCCACACCGCCAGACAGAGGAGAGCGAAAATCCAGAGGGGAGAACCGAAGCGAAGCACGGAGTCCACGAAGTGTACCATAGAAGTAGCCGTTACAACGACAAACCAGACGAAATACCGCGTGTGGGTTACTCTACCCGAGAATGAATGACTGATACATGCTCGAACATGCTTGGTATTAGGGCTACCTCTGGCTCCGCCTCCCCTGCACGTGATCGCTGACGTACATTTCTCCATTACGCCTGTACAATGGAGGTTTCCCAGGCGTTCCCAGGTCCTTAAAGGTGCAGTGTGTAATATGACTAGTGATGGTGAGATGAAGCCCCGTGAATGTGTCGAATCTTTCTGGCCAAATGCTTCACCAGAAAGCCTGATCAACAAAGCCCCATTTAACAGCTCATTTAGGAATACTGACATCTGCTGGTAGGCTATGTTACGGTAGTGGCTCTCTTATTTCACGTAGCGAGCATAGATGGTATATAAAGTGAGGCAGTTGCATGATTTCAGAAAACGGGGCTTTGTTTGTCTTTAGTCACGTGGTACTGTGACAAACGATACAGGCCTCGAGACAGGCTTCATCTGGACACGCCCCCTTTGCGCGACACAGGCTTCGGTGCTTTCGTGTCGGACCTAACATCACTAAATATGACATCATCAAGAAAGTTCTACAAAGTTCTAGAATGTAACGCTCCCTGGGTAACCCCACCCCTTTTGAATAATAACAGAAGCTACAGTGCCTTCAAGGACAAGAACAATTCCACATTTTAAACAATGCACCTGATGACATTCCAACTATGACACTTCCAAAATGGCGGTGACAAGGCCTTGGTCCAAAGTATGGAGAAATATGGACATATATCAGACTCTTTCTAGAGAAAAAAATAATAATTCTAAAAAAAAAATTCAGCTATTATGCACTAAATTAAACGTACTTATGGATATTATAATTACTTTCTACAAAATCTGCTAGGAAATAAAACCCACAATTCTACACACTGCAGCTTTAACAAAATAATGTTAAAATAAAGTTTTTTTCACAATACTTCCAAGTCTCGGTTTTATGGGGTTTTGTATAATGATATTTTTTTTCAATTACTTGAAGAGTACATTCATTTATTCACATTCACAGAAGCTTACTTGGAAAAATGTGGGTTGTGAATTAATATTATTCTCAGATAAAAGTAAAAAAGAGCTGACAGCACTGCAGGAAGCTGCGGCCTCTATCACAGACTTTAGCTTTGGGTGTGATGCAACTCTTTCAGTCAGTCAGTCAGTCAGCAACAGCCGAGCAGCATGGCCATAACAACACTCTGCGCTGTCGTTGGTGAGTAATACATCTATGTTTTTTAGCTTTAGCTTTTTTGCTATAACACCAAAACTTTAACTGCATCCTTTGGTCTTGCTCGTGCACTATTTTTAATGTCCGTATCTCCCACTGATTGTAAACTTTAAAACTGTTCAAATGTTCTCTGTGATCGCCCTGAGGCCATATCATAGATAAGCCATGATCCTGGTTTGAAACATTTTTCTAATGAATAATATCTTATGCAATCAAGACAGTTACTGCCAATACTTTTAATTTTTCTCATATAGATCTATGCAACTCGCCAAGATGCAACCTGTGTTATGAGCAGGATGCATTTGCTACTTAGTTAAAATTGTTTATGTTTTTGGAATTTGTTCATATTTTGGATTCTTGCACATTTTATATTTGCATTTGTTCCTTATTGTAATGCAACTCTTGCACAAAAATGTCTCTCATATGAATACTATTATATCTCATCATATCATATCATATCTTAATATAACATTACCTCATTGTATTAAAGTAACCTTTGCAGCCCAAATAATAACCTAGTGACTACCATTTTTTATATTTTAAATTACTACAAATTAATTAAATGCAACACAATCTCACCAGGCCCTCTCTATTTACAGCCAGATATGAATCTTTTAGCAATGCAGCTTTATCTTTGCAAATGTTATTTCTTCTTGTGGTTTCACACAGACAGCAACTACTTTCATAGCGTTGGAATCTGCTTGTGGGTGAGATGTGAAGCTTTAATTGCATCTCCCACAGCTGCAGATGCTGTCGACTTTTGCTTTGGCCTTTTTTTTAAAAGCGCTGCGTTGTAAAGAAGCTGACTGCCCTTAAATGTTGTCACTAATATGAGATTAACTCAGTGAAATAACTAAATGAAGGTTGCACAGGAGCGGCTTGATCCAACTCACTTAAGTGTTCAAAAAAACATCCGTAGTGAAACAGCAAACAACCGTATGTGAAGAAAGTGACGAGTTAGCTGGCTTGTGTCTTCCTGTTTGACCTGGTTTGACTCTTATTGAGACACAGGGTCTCATGCTCAAGCGAGACCTGTTTGGGACAATACAACTACAATCAGTTACATACAGACATATTTGCCAATATTGCATACATATAATATTTGAATGAAAGTGCCAAGACGTGTGTTATGAGAATCTGAATTTGTCTGTCTGTTTCTTGCAGCCATTCTAAAAGTCCTTCCCAACAGATCCATGTTCTTTGAGTGGGAGTCTGTATCTCTGAGCTGTGGGCTGCAGGGAAACTCTTCTGGTTGGAAACTTTTGAGGAACACATCCAAAAACATTAACCAGAGTGGTTCACATCTTGTCACAATGATACAAATGAATCACTCTGTACAATCGACCTTATCCCAAATGACTCTGGAGATTACTGGTGTGAGTCTGGAGCAGGAGACTGCAGCGAGACCGTACGCATCACTGTGACCGGTGGGTTCAAACAAATGTAATACAACTGTAGTTTATAAGGGGAGAAAAAACATGTACCTCCATGCATCTTTCTTGTTGTCGCGATAAATGACAAATTGGGGGCTCGTCCGGGAGGGGATTCTTCACCAACGTCTCTACTTCCAAGGTGCATGGAGAAAAGAAAAAGTGTGAGGAGGTCTAAAGTCCAGAAACGTTTTTAGTTTAAAGTACATCTTCATTGTCCAACCAATGTGTTGCAGTTTGTGACCTTCAATTTATTTATTTATTTGATAGGGACAGTGCATATCAATGAGCAGCTGTAATAATTACAGCTTTTAAAATGCAGCTTATAGCAAAAGTGCTAGTTTACATCGGTTGTCCTAGCAGGAAGAGAAAGACAAATTACAAAATATAATACATATACAAAAACAGAGTTTTGCCGAAAAATCCTTAAATTACCTGAGCTACTAACTTTTTTCTTGTTTATCTGTCTGTCACTCAGCTGGTTCTGTGCTCCTGGAGAGTCCTGTGCTTCCTGTGATGGAGGGAGATCATGTGACAATGCTCTGCAGAACTCAGAAGAAGTCCTCCTCCGGCCTCACTACTGACTTCTATAAAGATGGCGTCCTCACTGGGAGCAGTTCTACAAGAAACCTGACCATCCACAGTGTTTCTAAATCTGATGAAGGATTCTACAAGTGCAACATCTCTGGAGCTGGAGAATCACCAGACGTCTGGCTGACAGTCAGAAATGAGAAGAGAGGTGAGAGGAAAACAACTTCACAGCGTTTCCTGACATATCTAGAAGTGTCAAGTACATTTCACACAAGACGTTCCTTCCTTTTCACACTGCCATTGTAAATCAAATGAGATTGAACTACACCAAAACAAAGGAAGATTATCTAACATTTTTTTCAATTGATTTTAGCTATACATACATACAAATACTCTAGATGTTTTCTTCAAATTTTAAGTTTTAGCATCTTGATGATGTTCGGGGGCTCGGGGTGACTGTTCTAGCTGTGATGTTATCCAGCCTGCAGCTACAATATTTTCAAAATGGAACAATAACGAGAAAAAAAATTGAGGGCAGATTAACGCGGTTCAATTCCTAAATTTGGAACATGTTCTACTTTCAAAGGTAGATTCCCACCCCTGGTGAAAGCCAGCCCGCACGGCATAAAACCTGCCACCCATGTTGACCCATTTGCTTTTTTGTTTATTGCATTGAGGTCATTGTGTGGTACTTCTGTTTTGAAGCAGGTCGCCCTGAGCCGCTTCACTCTCCCCTTCTATACATTCTACTTCCTGTGGTGGTCGTGTGCATCTTACTGATCTGTGCGGCGCTGCTCTGCCTCTGGAGGAACTGTAAAGGTCAGTCTGCGTGTCACATCTATCGCTGACATTTTGCAACCTGCTGCCTCAGCGTTACGTCTCTCAAAGTTATACGTTGATTGCATATGTTGTTTGTGACAAAGGCCACAGGATGCATTCAGGAGTTACAGAAAATGCGGTCAGGGGTTGGCGGCAAATTTTTCATTTTAAGGCCAGGCACACACAACAGGACTTGCAATAGCGTCGGATCGCTGTGCAGATAACCCTGCCAACTTTCTGCCTTGTAATCAAACATCTTGCGTCGCTGTGGTTTGAACAGTACATGAATAGGCGACAGGCGGTCACACATGACAAGATCTTTGACCAGGTTTGTTTGCACTACAAACTACGTTTAGTCGCCAAAACACAAGTGACAGGCGACACGTGACGTCACACCAGATCATGCACCAGTTAGGAATGCTTTTGTTTGTTTCTACTAAACATGGATGTACGCAAGAAACTTACAGTGCAAATAGTTTGTGCAAGTAAAAAGAAAATATAAGAAAAATAAATGATTTGAAGAATCAATGGATTGTCTCCTTCCGCAGAGTGAGTTGAATGTTAATAATTTTTTTATTTGTTTTTAGAAATAGGGAAAAGTTAGTATGTATGACAGTGTATTATTTTAGAAAGTAGTATTGTGTCCTCATCCTATGTCCTTCATTCTCATTGGCTGCTCTCATTGCCAGTAACAACCCTTTTCATAGGACATGATTTGGACTCACAGACAGGTCCAGATATTTAGCATTCTACATATCTATCAGCTGCATGTCTTGGTCATGGTCGGATCTCGTCTTTGAACAGTTCTCACATAGCAAACAAAACTTTCGGGTATTGGAAATATCTTGTAGTCTGATCTAGGCTTAAGGCAACAAAACAAGTGAAATATAACATGTTTGTTATGTTTAAAAATAGGATTCTAAAATAACGTGAGAACTGCGATTGTCTCCACCTACGCAACTATGACTACAATGCTGAAGCTGCATCACACATACTAACACGAAGTCCTTCTATTCATCCTAAATAGAGCGAGCCACAGTTTGACAATAGTGGGTGGAGTAATGTTCGTCAGGCTTACATGATACGTCCGCTGACAATTCAATATGGAAAAAAAGTCTACATTTTTTCTGATGATTGTATTTCATGGGCTGCAGTGTGGAGCACTCCAAGGGTCACAAGGTAAAACAAAAAAATTCATGAGGAAATTTGTGTAAATGGATTTATACATTTCTGTACTTGCATCATTTTATGACCAACATATTTCTACTTAAACGAACCATATTTCCCCAATTTTCCATGTTGGCATCTTTGGTTAATTTTCTCCCAGTGATACAAACACACGTCTATAGCAGTGATTTTAGTTGTACAGTTTCTGTTTCTTTTCTGGGGTTTTCAGTTTCCTGCACACTTAGCTGTATCTATTGAAATCCAGATTGTGTGTTGTTGTTGCAGGAAAAGAGGACCCTGATGTTTTCTACACTGATGTAATCATCACACAGGAGGGGAAGCCCAACCGCTTCAGAGGTGAACAAAAACATGTACTTTTTTCCAAAATAGTTACCAACCGAGGACAAAAGTCAAAAAAGACAATATTACCATGAGATTATTGTTACAGTTGGTTACGGTTGCTATCAGTGAGTCATTTAGAGCACTATGTAATGAAGCTGTAGGTTACACAATAAGACCATGTGTGTTCTGGGTTTTCTGCCTAGATACAGATGATCAGCCCCTTTACTAAACTCTTATTGGTCGAACAGACATCATCACCATGGCTGCAGTAAAACAAAAACAGCTGCCACGAGGTCAAAGCTCCGCCCCTGGAGATAAGCCATAACAAAACTCTACTTCTCCCAGTTTCTACTGAGATTAGTTTCTAGGTTGACAACGTATCTAAAAACAAATAATCAGATGTCATTTATGCATTGCTATGGTTGTCCAATGTCCAGTGCTTTTAGGCTTTTAAAGTAAATTCAAATCTTTCTTGAATAATGTCAGGATGAGAACAGTTAGAATTGACTTATTTTAAAAATACAAGTTATTTCAGTTTTCCTGTTGAGAAGAGAGCATGAGTTATAAAATACTACATACAAATAATATGATAATAAGAATATGATACTAATTTAATATCCACTGCAGCTGTGGAACTGTGCAAAAAGGTCTTGATTGGACCGTGTAAATATATCTGATTGTTTCTAGTGTGTAGAACTTTGCACATGTTAATAGTGTGTATCCTTCGTCCACAGATATTGCCACTAGATCGACCTTCTACACAAAAGTCAAACCAGGACCTGCCTGATAGGAACAAACAGCACAAGGACTGATAATGTATAAATCATACATATGTGAATTAAACAGAAGAAATGTAAAGCACTTGTGTATTTTGCTGGGAATTGTCTAAACCTGAACCTCTCCATCAAGAAGGGGACTAGGTCTGAAACACCAAACTCTCATTGGCTTATGGACTCTGGTGAAACTGACATCACGTTTTGTTTTGAGACCCCGCAAGCAAGATTAGGTTTTCCAGCACCCCCCTATCCAATCTCAAGCTTTTCTCTTCACTTGGCTTATTAGTTGAAGTTCTCATAATGTCAAAATCAGCGTTATCATATCCATATGCTCCAAAAAGTTACGGTAGTTTTTATTTGTGAAGGGTTTTCTAAAAAAAAATTGCTAAAAGCTTGCTTTAGATGTTATCAGAAGTTCAAATATTTTATTTATTGTCTTGGTGTATTTGTATTGTAGAGAAAAGGGAATCCTAAGCAACAGTGTTTACTGCTGAATGGGTAGGGCGAGGTAGAGGACGCGTAAAGGTTTTATGACATACTTATATCTCGTCAGAACAGTAGCCAAATCTGGGCGGTTGTCGTGATAGTATATCGTAGAGTTGCATAATATAGGTCGAAGATGATACGGCTTCACTTTGATGATCTCACCTAAAGAATTCACTGAATCATGATCTGATACCCACAACCACTCAGCTGAGCATAGTTTCTTGTGACCGATGCAATACCCAATACAATCTTCACTTATGTAAAAGCTGCGTGACAATTAACCTTATCTAGACACGTGTTGAATCTGGTATGTCTGGGTTGCCATAAAGTGTTTACTTATTTTGAGCTTCACTAAATGCTCCTGTGACATATACTGTATGTCTCCTGAACCTTCTTAAATCACGACATTGTATTGTGTGGACCGAATGAATGCACAGTAAGGCCTATATTGTTGCAGAAATTTAGAAGTGTTTGGTTTAAAATATCTTTAAAGTAAATATATTTTCAGTCACGGTTGAAGCAAGTGTGTTACGGTATTCATGAATGAAATAATATCGGGAATAATTACTGTTTTTTTTTATACATTCAGCCCTGATACAAAAAAAGTGATTTCTATTTAAAAAACTGACAAAGTAGGGATCTGTGATTATCAGAAACAAGTTAAATGAGGAATAACTGCTGATTCTGAATGATTTCAAATGTGTATCGCAAAGATATAAAAAATAGAAACTCGGCTGGGTAACTTTCGACCCATAGAGTGAATCAACATCAGGACTTGTTAGTATTTTGAACAACTACAAAACCAAAAAGATGATCTTGAATAGACTGAACTGTCCACACATCTGAAGGTTACTGCAGGTTCAAATTCTCTGTGGGATCGTCACTATGAGTGAGACGCATTTCGCAGACAACATGACATCATTGAATACATTGTTTATACAAAAGTCCTTTAAGGGTGCAGCTTTTATTCATATGGAATGTGTTTGATTGCTTTTTGTGAATGGAAGCCATTGGCGGCCTTATAAAGGAAACAAGTTTTTCCTTCCTACTCTTAGCCACAGAAAACTATTGTGAACGTAATGGAAAACTATTAACAGCCCATTAAACAGGTATTTCCTCATTCTTCTGACTTCACCACGTGACAGGGTTCAAAGGGATTCTGTTATCATTACACACCTTAAGCCACAGACGTCGTAAGCTATAATTATATGATTAACTTTATGTTATTTATAGACATCTAAATCAAAAGTGAGCTGAATATGTATCTAGGTTACATGAAACTTTTGAATCAACAACATTATATCTTTTTATACTTTATTGACAATCAAACTTGTATTTAGGATCTGCTTTATTATGAAATTAAGTCTGATAATTGCTGCTTAACAGAAAGTTATTACACTAATTAATTAAGGACTAAATAAGATTGCTATAAACCCCAGCCTGCATAAGGGCTGCCACTCAATCCACTAATTTAATCTTTAACTTTAAATTAATACAATTATTTATTAAACAATAAACTGACGTTCATATAGAATGCAAACCATGATGCTATTCATATGGCGAAAATAATGATATAATGTGGGGTATACAATTTGATTTAATGCAGTCAGAAAAACTGTTGCAATGTCGCTTTCTAACCTTATATTCAAACCACATTTAAATGCCGTATTTTTGGGGTAATAATAATACAAACATTATTTTTTTATTTTTTTTATAACCTTTATTTATACAGGTAAATCCCATTGAGACCGAAGACTCTTTTACAAGGGAGACCCGTTTTCCTTTCCCACGTTACCATTCACACACACATTCACACACCGATAGCAGGCTAACTATTGACATTCACACGAATTAAAACACCTCGATGACTTTAGAGGGTTAAATTACCTGTAGGCGTCTAAACAACTTTCACTTTTCAACCAGGTTCAATCTGTTTTTAGCCTGCATGTGTAAACACCATGTGACCGAATCAACAGAATAAATCCCCTGAATAAAATAAACATTAGATCACTGACTATCACAAGGCTTCTGTACACACAACACACAAAACACACAAAAATCCCTAATAGTTGTTTACTAGAAACTGTGACTCACCTGTCAGTCAGTCTCTGTTGTTTTGAACACACTTGGAAAATTATGATCAGTAAATAATTAATTAAATTCCCCCTTTCAAGTTTCATGTGACTGTTAGATCATCAAGGAAAGTACTAGTGTCGGTGTGTGAAAACAACATTGAATTTTAAAGTGCAGTTTCCATTTCCTTGTATGTCAAGAAGGAAAATATTCCTATTCATGTCCTTCCTTGTAGTGAATTTTTGTAGAAAACTTTACACAAGGAAGAGCGGGCAGACAGATATTTTTCGGGGATTGCTGCAAATGGGTCAACATCTTTGTTTGGACGATCGGTTTGTTTGTTGGTCCAGACTGGAATATCATTTACTTGTGTATCTATCTATCTATCTATCTATCTATCTATCTATCTATCTATCTATCTATCTATCTATCTATCTATCTATCTATCTATCTATCTATCTATCTATCTATCTATCTATCTATCTATCTATCTATCTATCTATCTATCTATCTATCTATCTATCTATCTATCTATCTATCTATCTATCTATCTATCTATCTATCTATCTATCTATCTATCTATCTATCTATCTATCTAATTTAAAAATATATATATTTTAAGGCCGGGTACAAATGGGTCCCCGGACCGATAGGGGCTTTGGAATGGCTGTCTGATTATTCATCTCAAGGAGTTTAGCCTTCTTATAATAAACTACTCAATGGCGCCCCCTGCTGTTGGTAAAGACACATGTAGCGAGTGACAGCTGATCAGAAATTTACAGTATGCATTTTAGCAGTGGGACAGTATACAGTATATTTTGGTCCTGAGCAGACAGTAACTGTTCACACCCATAAACAAAAGGTTTTGATGCAAAGACCAGTTCGTATTATTAATTCATTTGTCTAGTCATAACTAATTATAACTAAGATATATATATTTGTTTAAGTTTCTCTCAGTCACTTGGTCGAGGCTAAAATGTCTCAACAGCTATTGAATGGATTGCAATGTAAAAAAAAGGACATACACATTATTCCCACTTCAATATCTATTGTAAATACAATTGGGAACCACCAACTTCTCATATAATACTTTGGTTTATGACTGGTCTGGTTATAAACTAGTTATCAGTGTGAAGTCATAAAAGTACATGCATCAACATTCGTCCAAGCTGCAGAGGTTTGCATACATGGTTAAAGAAGTCTCTGAAATAAATAATACATGAATGAAAATTCAGCTCCAAAATAATAATCTTTTTTATTAGTTTTATAATTGAACAAAAACAGTTTGGATACACACTGCTACATAGGAATAAGAAATGTAAATAATATAATGTTTATAGCGTAAAGCGTATTACCAAGTTAACCAGCACAACGTGGTTCAGTGAACTGGATTATTAAATGAAGCTCACAGGCATCACGTTAAAGCAGCGAGAATGAAAAATAAAAAAAATAAAACATTTAAAATATATTATATATGTAGGATAAATATAGATTTAGGACTATCGCCTTCTTCACAGATATATGGGCAATGTCACAAGATGGTAAATGGTCTCCACTTATGAACCGCTTTTCCCTGGTTTTTCACAGACTCAAAGCGCTTTACATTGTTTCGTACACATTCACCCAATCACACACACATTCATACACCGATAGCAGCAGCTTCCACGCAGGCTGCAAGCTAACTATCGAGAGCAATTTTGGGTTCAATGTCTTGCCCAAGGACACTTCGACATGTGGCAGGTAGGCGGGGGATCGAACCTCCGACCCTGCACTCCAGAGGCGACCTCTCTGCCCACTTCGCCACTGCCGCCTCTAGATGTATCTTCCCTTCTTCATTCGAGTTCAAGATGATCAGACGCTCTCAGTTTAGCATCTGCTCGAGCTGCAGGACAAAACACAGGAGAGAAAGTTTTACGGTGCTCCGAGGAACTTTCAGTGTGTGTTAATTCTAGCGCCCCCTTGGACAAAAGCGGTAGTGTTTTTACTACGCCAGTTGTTGTTCCTGGGTGAGCTTATACCCTTGACAAAGTCATTTAGAAAAACTATATAAAAATAGCATTCTTTTGAACTGATGGCCTTGTTTGCTGTTACATGTAAATTAGGATTATCAGAGGAAAGATGAGAATGTTTCAGAAATATTTAAAAGTTCCTCGTAGCACGTTTGAGTGGAGTCAAGTTAACCCTGTAAAAAGCAACGTTTCTTTCAACTCAGTAGCTCATTTTAGACAACTTGATGTCCGAATTAAAAGGCAACTTTCCAGAGACTTTAAAACAGTGATTAATATCATTGGCAAACCAAGGACAAATTAACTGCAGGCATGAACTAAACATAACAAAGAATAAGTACAAGCACCATTGTTCGATGGATTAAGTTATTATTTTTTTTAGATTTCTTTATTTAGAAGGGACAGCGCACATTGATAAACACGAGCACCAGAGTTCAACTTGTAAATGTGCCAGATTTGGCATTCAATGTTAGTATAATCTAGGTTTTCGATAGTTACTTATTAATAGACAATAATGGTGTAGTTCTGTTTTTATTGCCTATGTTGTTGATTGCGGTGAAGCAGAATAAAAAATTCCATTGTGGACCACACGAGCAGCGTCTACTTTGACTTCCTGTGTTCTACCATTGTTGCTGCTGACACTGGGTTAAACCACAGCCTGTGGCCAATGGGGGAGGTGGCTATTTGGACTATGATTTTACCGCTATCTGGAGCTTGTTCACTTTTTATTGAGGTCTATCACTTGCACTTGTACCTGCACTATAATTGTAAAGGTCATTACAGAAGGATTTGTTCATATGTTGTTAAATGTCTGATTTATGAGATAGTTTCTTCTTACAAACGTGCAGAAAATGCATAAGAATATAGTATTTTTAATGTATAAAAAGGAAAAATAAGGCTGTATCCAAAATCTTGTCTGGAAGAACTAAATACAGATTTTAACTATATATATCCAACATCGATTTCTTTGGTTTTTAAATAGATTTTCACATTTATTTAAACATTTCTAAAACTAAAATTAATACAAATATGAGTGGTATCAATTGAAGTAATCAACTGGCAACATGTTGATATCTTTAAGTTAAAACTTTCACCCTTAGGATTTTCAGAGGAGTTCTTACCTCGAGCCCAGCGTCGGTAGATGTAAATACACAGAATGAGTATTCCAGTGTAGAGGATGAACAGCAGGGCAGAGCACACCAGTTTGGGCAGAGGAATGAAAGGATGAGGAGGAGGAAGAGAGGTGGTGGTTATAGGGACTTCAACTTGAGGTTTGTCTGTGTGGAAAACAATTACAGTTTCAATCGAGTGCTCAACAGAAGTTTTAGAACATTTTGCATTAGTCGGTGCAAAATAAAAAGGTGCAACAAGAGGACATACAGTCATTATAGGAGCGTAACTGTATTGGCTTAACACACTCTTTATAAATTAAGAATTTCTTGGTATATACAGTATATAGCAACACAATAAAAAAACAACATACATATATTAACACATCAAAAGACCTTCTTCCTCCATGTAACTTGTTGAACATTAGTTAACTGTTTCATTGTATTTTCTGTACTTTTTACTTCCCAAACGGAATGTATAAATGGTGTCACCTATCACTGCCAGCCAACTCTGCTCCGACTCTCCTTTCGTGGGGTGTTGACACTTGTAGAATCCTTCGTTAGACCGGGACACTGCTGGGAGGATCATCTCTCCTGCCGGCTCATTACCGATGAACACATTGTCTTTGTAGAAGGCAGCAGGGAAGTTTGACGTGGATTGATCTTGGTCTTCTTCCTTGTAGGAACAGGAAAGTGTCACTTTTATCTCCCTCCATCACAGGAAGTGCAGGGCTGTCCAGGATGACGCTCTTATCTGAAGTATTGAAGAACAAACACAGTATACATTTCCATACTTGATGTATTTCATTTATTCAATGTCATTGTCAGTGCAAAAATGACTGTGTAAAGTAAATATGAGGAACTTTAAGTTTTTGTTGAGTAAAGCGCCCCCTTTGGACAAAAACAGTAGTGTTTTTACCACACCAGCAACTGCTGTGCTAATGATATTTGCTAGTGCGTGCATTTGTTAATAGAGCGAGTGAAAGACAGACGGCAGGATGCATGGTCATGAGGTAATGTATTTATATGTGACTGTGTCAGATTAATAATGGTGATATGACCATGGCGAAGCAAAGTAAACTGTGATTTAGTAGCGTTCATAAACACAGGCTTTTCCCCTCTGCCTGCTGTAAATGATTTGGTCTGAGTTGGCGGGGATTCAGACCAGAGCAAAGTCATTAAGAAAAGAAATAGCATCCTTTGCACTGATGGTCTCCTTTGCTGTCACAGGTCATATATGATCTTTAGAGGAAAAACTAGACTGTTTCATGAACATTACAAAGTTCCTCTTTGTCACTTTAACAACCCAGCATATTATAAAGCTGCAAAGCTGCACTGAAATTGACACAAACAAGCTCAATGCACATTCGCTATTACCTGTCACTGTGATGTTGACAGTGTTGCTGCACTTCCCCTGCCCGGACTCACACCAGTACACCCCAGTGTCTGATGGGAAGGCACCTTTATTGATGCAGGAGTTCTCACCAGGGACCCCCCAACCTTTCTTGCAAACATCTGACGAGGTCTTGGATGTGTTTCTTTTCACTATCCAGCCCGTGGAGTTTGCCGGCCCCACACACTTGAAAGAGATGTGCTCATAGAGAAAGAACTGGGATCTGTCGGGAGTGACGCTCAGTGTGGCTGCAAGAGGATTTTCAAACAGGACATAATCACCAACAGATTTCATTGTTGTTGTTCAAGACATAAAAAAAAACCCTGTACGCAATCCGTCCACAATCAAATGACAGATGGACACAGTTTGTGAAGAAAGTGGAACATGTTAAGTAGCAGTAAGGGCCATATTTTTTTTCTCTCAGATGGTGGACATCATGCGGACACATATAACATCGATAGGATTTTAATGTTGCACAGTGTCTACTAAGAGTCGATTTATTTACCAGAAAAAACATCTGTCTTTCTATCAGCATATTTCTATGCCCCCAGTGACATGAAATAAATGCAAGCAGTTTTAAAATGTTTTCATCTTTCTAAGTTGTTTGTCTTTTGGGGACCACATCAGTGTGACGCTAGATGACACTAGGCGTGGAATGAGTCGAAACAATGTCAGTATACATTAAGCATATTCAAATATTGAAAACCTATGACAAAAAAAAGACAAATTTCATTCTGCACACTTTCTATTTTACCTTAATTTCTGTAAAATGTTTACATTACCCATCTGAGCAGAACTTTATGTTTGGCTATGTTTCATCAATTACAAAATAGCACAAACACAGTCCTCAAGTACTCCGGATGTTATATTGTTCTAGGTTGACTTAAAAAGAAGTAATGGTTTAAAGTAGAGGAAACTGGAAAGGTAAAATGACTTACAGAGCACTAGGCAAAGTGATGTGAACTCCATCTTATGTCGCTGTGTCTAGTCTTCCTCAATGTCAGGTTTTAGCCTGTTGTCTACCACATCCTGGCCAAATACAGGAAACCATGACGATCACACCTTAATGATGCATGAGCACGTTTTGCAAACTTGATAGAGCTCGAACTTTTCAAAACATCTCACCCTCTGAGCAAATATCACCATTTGTATTTCATTCCATGTCGTCTAATCTACTGTCTCCTGCTTCAGAATTTTTTTTCAAAAAACCACAGAATCAAACCCCTCACAAAGGAAACAAGGCTCATTTCAGAGAAACAGGATGTGAAACAGACACATTTAGAAGTTTAACAGTAGCAGTAGTAGTAGTAATACAGTAGCCTTCATTAAATGTGACCCATAAACCACACAACAAAACAATTATTTTTGGTTGTTTTGGAACACATCTAGGTTTTGAAATATCTGCCCCACTGCAGTGAAGGCTCTGAGAGCACAATGTATTGCAACTGGATATATTTTCCAAATTTTAAAGTTTTGTTTTTGATATGCTGACAGAGAAATTTCAATGTAACCGTTGACTAATAAAGTAACTTAACGTAAAAGCAGCTACACATGACTGACAGCCAGTAAACTTTGAAGATCTTTGGGAAACCCTCTTCCGAAAAAAGGTTTTCTAAGTACTTTGGAAGAAATTATCAAATTGATAATGTAATATGAAATTAGAACAAAATAATAAATATACAAAAAGTCACATGCCAGCAAATAACACTGCCAATTTGTAGGTAATATGAACTAAAAATATAATTTGAATTAAATGTGGTATGGACAAGGGAAACAGGCTTGTTAATCCAGGTTCAATTAGAGAAGCAATGGTCACATTAAAATTAATTCCTTTCGTTTTATGGTCCAACTCTTTTTAATAGTATCATTAGTTAACTACACAAAAATATCAAATAATAATACTAATAATGATTAAGAAGTAATTTAACTACTACTAATACTATGTAAATATGAATGTAGTTAAAATACCAGCAAGCTGCTGCAAAAATACTAGTTGTATTGCATGGAGTTCACTTCTGCGCAACAACACTGTATGAGTAGTAGGAGAAGGCCCAGTAGTAGCCTAGTTGTAATGGCCTATAAGAACAATCAAATGAAATCAATGGGATGTCCTTAAACTTGATATGCGGCCATATATGGACTTCCTGAATAGTAAAAGAGAAAGTAACTTTGAGGAGCCGTTCATTCCTCCTTATTGGTCAGCCATAACGTGTGTAACGTAATACTAGTAGTATTTATAAGTTTTTGGTAGTTTAGTTTATAGTGGCTGAGTCTAGACTTGCCACAATGTGGTTAAGACTCTTGTTGTTGCTGTCTCTCGCTGTGAAGTTTACAGGTAAGTGAAACACTTTCACTTTTGAAATCAGACTTTGACTATGCTTTTTTTTGGTATTTGTTGAGGTCATATATGAAGCGGACATTTTCGATTATTCCACCGGTAGCCTATTATGTGGCAACATATAAAAACATATAAACAACATATAAAAAATTGCATGTGAAATGTGTGAGAGAGAGAGAGAGAGAGAGAGAGAGAGAGAGAGAGAGAGAGAGAGAGAGAGAGAGAGAGAGAGAGAGAGAGAGAGAGAGACGGAGAGGGAGAGAGAGAGAGAGAGAGAAATGCTCTTACACTACACTGCTTTTTTTATTACACTACTCACACTGCCTATAAATAGTAAAACGAGAGACACTGAACATTTGGAGTGGTCTCTTAATTTATTTCAGAGCTGTAGTTTCGATTTCTAAGCTATAGTTATAGGCACAAGCCCCACCTGTTTATATTGGCATGAAGCCTCTGTTTCTTGCACACCTGGTTAAGTGGGACTGGGAAGTGGGAATGCACCAACCACATTAATGCGACATGTAGTAGGAAGAGGAAGTCAATGATCAGTTTAATAAACACCTGCGACACAACATGTCCCAGTACTGTCTTTGTATTTAGCCCATAACTCTGCACTGTTACAACATGAGGATTATATATGTAGCCTACAGTACATAGGTAGTAATATACTGGTGTTTAGTATTGTATCATTGGCACTATCTCTCCTTTCAAAACATGCCAAACTGGACCTGGGGTGCTACACAGCCACACAAAGGATAACATCTATAATTCTAATAAAACATGATATATAGTGTAAAGTATGATGTAGTAATAATAACAATAATACTCTTTATAATACAATTTATTTTTAAAGCACCTTCCATACAAGAAATGCACCTCAAAGGGCTTTACAAAGGGCTATAGATTAGACATCACATGCATGGAGTAATTTACCATTTAAAATGGATAGAACAGAAACTGAGAGGATGACACAATGGAAAATAAAAGATACATAAAGGAAACAAAATTAAGATCAAATGAATTAAACTATTGTTAATAACAGTAAAAATAGGAGTCAAATAAAGTCATAATACATATATATCAATAAATAAACAATACATAATCACGGTACAATAATTAACTGTGGAGGATATTCCTATACATCACAATATTTTTTTCTTGAAATCTGCCAGTAACGACACAAAACATAGTTAATTCTAGGACTGCGTTCCAACCAACCCAAATGAACCACACCAAGGGCTTAGGGTGTATTCACACATGCCGTGTTTAGTTCGGTTGAAACAAACTCAGATGCACTTCTGCCTTCGGTGCGCATCTTTCAGGCAGGTGTGAATACAGCAATCGCACTCGGGGGCGGACCAAACAAGCGGACCGAGACCCAGCTGAAGAGGTAGTCTCGGTGCGCAATTTGTCCGGACTCGATCCGACCCAATTGCAGGAGGCACTGTGCCTTTTCTTTCTTTTCTTTTTTATTAAATAGCTTCACATTATGGGAAAGTGTTGTTGTCGCCATTGTTAGGACGATAAGTTGTGGTTTGACCGGGAGAGCAGAACAATATATTACATTTGATCGAGAGGACGCGGAAAAATGCTGAATGTGTTCAGCGATCAGATGAAGGAGAGGGGAGCGTCTCCCGCACAGTGCCAACAGGTTCACACTGCGCTTTGCATGAAGTGTGTGTTTTTATTTTGCTTCCCATGTACGGGACCGTCAATAGGCTACTATCCCCGTGTCAGTTTGGAGCTGAACTGCGCCGACCCAGCTGATACACAGCTTAATCAGCTGAGTGTCAGCTTGAGCCTACTCTTCTCGCGTGACGCGCGTCCAGCACCAAAAATACAGTAAAAATTATGTTTCATATCGTAGGCTACAAGCCACATAACGTGGCATTGACATAGGGCTACATATTATAACCATATGAAACAACAATAATTTGATGTTTTTCTTCTTTATTTATAGGTTAGATGTAGGCCCTTTTATTATGTTTAGCCCCATATTATATTAATGATATATTTCGCAGTTTTAACTTTGTTCTTCCTGTTTCTCTCCACCCCAGAATGTCTGTCCAATGAATGAATGACCTCAGATCACGTGTGGTTTTGCTTCGTAATGCTGGTTCACTTGCAAAAGGGGCAATATGAAAGTGGACCACACCAAACAAAAAAAATCAAACCTCTATTTGGTCTGGACCAAAGCAAGTGAACTAGCGGACTTTCCCAGTGTGAATGAATACACCCTTAAACGCTCCAGGGTTCGTTTTATCCGCACTAAACCAAGCTGGTGTGAACGCGACCTCAAATAATACAAATGAATTGTTTAATTATGCTGAAACAGGAAGTCTAATGGCATTGGTTTGTTGGTTTGTTTCTCCAGGAGAGTCGGATATGATTGGCTCACACGAACCAATTGAAGTGGAAGTCGGTCAAGACGCTGTTCTGCCATGCCACCTGGAGCCGCCTATCGATGTGACGGAGCTAGTAGTGAAGTGGACATGGAAATTGACAAGCAATGCAAATGAGATCAAGGTGCACACGCGTCGAAGTCTTGATGACAATCAGGTTGATCAGAACGAGAAGTTCAAGTACCGAACATCTCTCTTCCCTGAGCAAATAGCTCAAGGAAACATTTCCCTTAAACTGACCAACGTAACAAAAGAGGATGCAGGAAATTACTCCTGCTCTGTTCACAACACGAGTAGTCCGGGCAAGAAAGATTACGTCATCCTCATCGTCAGTGAGTAAAACAAACCAAATACAGATTGAAATTATTTTATAGTTTATAGTTTAAACACTTTGAAAGTTAATTACAATTTACACAATCACAATTCGACATTTTTCAACAGAACCAAAGACTGCGAAGAAGACAAAAGAAGACACTAATAATCCTGGTAAGTACATATCTATCTAGTTCTATTCATGTGTTTACTCATAAACTGTCAACAACACAACGTTTACTCATTCTTTGAGTCAAGATTAAATTAAATTTATTTTCTATAGACAACAAACATAATAAGGAAAACATGTGTCACATAAACCAATCAAAATTATAATCTGTCAATATGCATTCTCTTCTGTCCCCCCATTGACTGAGAACCAAAGAATGTGAACCAAAGAGTGAAGATAAATCTTTACTGTACCCTATAATGTACATGAGATAAGATATAACTCATAATCAGAGGCATAAGAGTGTGTGTGTCACTTGATCATTTGAATCACTTGAATGTCTCAGTGACCGTATGCCATGCTGATCTGAGTGACGTTAATGCAAGAGACATTTGTGAATTATTTAAAATAAATAGATGGTACATATTCAGTTTAGATTTTAAATTGCAAATGTTAGAAAAAACTATTCATAAAATCCTACTCCTCATGTCATTTTTAAGTCTATTTAATATCAATTAAGGCCTTATTATTTACAGATTAAGACATGTTAAGTATTTGAATACTTTTTAAGGATCCAAAATATTATCTTTAGGGAACTTTTATAATATTTTTTATTGTAGCTATGACGCTCTTTCCCAATTAAACCAATATCTGAGAATATAAATAAATGTGTTTGGTATTTTTCGTGGATTGTTTTCCTTTGCAGGAGAACATGGGTGTGGAAAATGTGTGGATGGATGTTATATTAACTCTGACGAATACATCTTGACATCTTTCCTCTTTTTTTTCAGGGCATGATATGCATGATAGTTATATTTGGATCATCATCGCTATCGCTATCGCTATCGCTATCGCTGGCATAGCCGTAGCATGGTGGAAACGCAAAGAGATCCGTAAGTCACATATTTCTTCTCTCATCAATAATTACATTTCCTACGACTGCTTCGGTAATTGGTTTATACTGACAAATAAAATAACTTGAACCTTAAAGGCCTACTTCACCGGTTTGAATATGAAGGTGTATTGAATTCTGAGATCCTATGTAGTATAAATGTGCGAAAAAAATTGAAATCGGTTCATCCTAGCCTGAGAAAAGGCAGAAAGAGTGTTTTTTTTAACCCTATATTTCTCTTTCTCGTGACATCACAGAAAGAGAAATATAGGGTTAAAAAAAAACTTACTTTGTAAATATTACTGTGATGTCTTTTACTGTGACATCACAGTAATATTTACAAAGTACGTTTTTTTTTTAACCCTATATTTCTCTTTCTGTGATGTCACGTTATTGGTAGCAACTGCCAATAAAATAATTATTTTTCAGTTTTTAATGTAAGAAAAGCTGATAATGTAGAAACTTGCCACTAACTCAAATAACATTTCTAAGCCAAAAATGTCTGTTTATGTTTTGTTGGGCAGGCCAACGGTGTCCACGAAATGCAGAAATCGGTGAGGACATCCAGGAGAACACTGAAAATGTGGCACTGAATACACTTAATTCTTGAGCATCACTCTGGATCTCTGACCATTTTACACCACTCCTGCCCCCTGCACCCGCCCCTCCAAAAAAGGGTTTTTATTCCATCCAATCCAAATATATTTTTATCAGGTACTAGTTAAAGCTGGGGTATATGATTTGGGGAGAAAATAGCAGTTGGGATAGAGATTCGAATCCAAATACCTCAACCGCTCCACTTGTTCTCTTTGGTCCCTCCCTGACACGCTCTACACCAACAGTCGGTGCTAAAGTGAATGGACAGTCCCAACAGCCAATAAGAACAGAGAATCGGAGTCTCGCTCTGATTGGTTAAAGTGTACCGCTCATGTTAACTTTGACCAATCAGATATCATATACCACAGCTTTAAACGTTGGGGTTGATCAATAAATACCTCAAAAAAGATAATTGTATCAACTTTAATTGCAAACTCTGGTCAGTAGCAAACCAGTAATTAAGCTGTGAGGACATTAAGAGACCACTCCAGATTATGTCTTTGGTTTTACTATTTATAGGTATGTGTTTCAGTAAAATAATCTCTTCTTTAGACTGCTGACACAATCCTCAAAAATTTCAAATACATTTTGTAATTTGGAGAATTAATGTAGATATTTGGAAAACAAAAATGCAAATACTAATTCTAAAAGGTTGCTGTGTGTGTGTGTGTGTGAGAGAGAGAGAGAATATGAAATATGTTTTTTTTTAATTGTGTTCCTCTGTTTTAATACTGAATTTTCATTCCTGTGAATAAATCTGCATCATCCATTTTAGAAAAACACTATATAAATGACATGGATATTGTTGTATAATTGTTATACAACTTTCTAGCATTTGTTTGCTCATAACTGTCTGTTGTGTAAACTGTGAAACATTTGGACGCTAAAAGACGCTGTTAAGAACTGTAACTGTGATTGTTTTTTGAATTTAAAAAAAATTGTTTACAATTAGTTTTTTATTTCTTCTTACACTTAGGCATTCCCCTCACTCATCAAATGACGAGACCTTTGGTTTAAAAGGTTAAAACATTTGTATTCTGGTCCCTATAAGCCCCATTTTGACTTTAGATATTGCTCATTCGTTTGTTCTTCAGTTCAAAATATATAAAACATACAGTATATAAAAAGTTGCATTGATAATCATGCATGAGCAGCAATACAGTTAGCTGTTTTCCCCAATATCATCTGTGTTAAATAGAACATTATTAAAATTCAAAAGCTGCAATGGAGACGAAATCGTTCTTTCTTTGAATGGTTTATTCCATTTCTATTATAACGTAAATAAGGAAATTTTTATATTGTAAAACATTTTAAAGTGCATTTCCTATATGAAATGTGTTATACAAATAAAGTTTGTTATTATTATTACTGGTATTATATTTTTTAAATTATTATTATTATAAAATACTGGTGTTGCTGCCAGTCAGACCTAACATCAATGATCTGTAAAGTATTTAAAACATTACACAAGGTGGCGCCATATGCCTTCTGCATTGTTAGAGAATTGACTACTGTATGAATCGTGTTGTGTGATTTAATGGACCCTATAGTGGATTGCTAGTTGTAAAAATCTGCCTGTGCAAATTCTGATTAAGTGGAGTGGATCTTAGGCTGGAAGTAACAACACCAGATTTGTTTGCACTGCATGTACGGACAAGTAGCGGAAAATAAGGAGACATTTATTGATTTAGACTAAAGTTATTTTGACAGGAGATGTAGCTCAGTGGGTAGGGTGGTCGACCCTCAACTACAGGTTCGGTGGTTGGATCCCCCGTCTCCCCGCCACATGTCCAAGTGTCCCTGGGCAAAGAGACACTGAACCCAAAATGTCTCCTGATAGTTAGCTTGCACCCTGCGTGGTAGCTGCTGCTGCTAGCCGTGTATGAATGTGAGCTCCAGTTGTAAGTCGCTTTGGATAAATGCGTCTGCTAAATGACATGTAATGTAATGTAAGGACAGCAAGCATTCTCAAGAATCACTGACTCCACCATTAAGGCTCAGTTTTTTTGTTGTTGCATTGAACAAGAAATGAGGGGCGCAGACAGGATCTGAGTTTTTACCTGGCTGCCGGCTTGGACATTTGATTAATTTGAACGCACTATTTCACCCTCGTTCAAATAACAATGACAAATCCATTTACGTATACATCAAATACTGTGCTTAACACTGTACCTTCATGTCCCATTTACACAGCAACAATATCCAATAACACAACACTTCATACCAAGAAAGTTACCGACACAGTTGATTTAACCTTTAAGATACCAAACCATAAGGGTTAGGTTTCCAATCACTGCAAAATGTAGGTCAATTAATCCTTTACTTAATCCTGAACTAAAAACTAATATTTTCCGCTAATCGGACAAGCACTTAGAATTATTTTGTTATTGTATCGATGTACACTTGTTTTAAAGAAAATTCTTCCATTTTAGGAACTTTTCTGTTTAAATGTGTACTGTTTTTGATGCAGATAAGGGGAGCAATGTTGGCCTGTGGTTTGTAAAGTAGCACAATGTCCTCTTTGTTTCCACTTCTGAGAATGAAGTCACCTGGTTTCACCACGACCGACCCACACAGGCAGAAAAGGCTGATTCTGTCTATCACTGACAATAACTGAGCTTTTCCTGTTTGTAGTTCAAAGTCACATTAATGTTTTAGAAGAATAGGACTTTGATAAAAAAAAAAATCAAAATTTACAGCGTGCGGTGCTAGTGCAAATCCTTCAATATCCAGTGAAATACATTTCTGTTGTCGAGTAGTTTCCAGTTTTTTTTTTAATACATTCTGGACAGAGTTGAAATGTCAAATGGAAAACGGACAAAAATAATATCTGTTTGGACGAAAACCTTACACTTCGTAGAAGAAAAAAAAACACTTCAAAACCACAAAACTGTCTCTTAACACACTAATGTCCCCTTTATTTCCATTTCACTCCCAACAGCGTCCTTTCACACAAGAATTATAACAACTATAGTTTAGTTTGTCTCAGTTAACTTACAATCAACAATTCTGGCAGTAATTATAGGTCCAACTGCAAAGTCACAATAGCAAAATGTGAAAAAAAACAGTAAATTGTAAATAAATGTTTCAAATAATAAACTGAATCCTCTTATTTACTTTATTTTACCTGATGGAGGAATATGAAGCATAATAAGAGCATTTGCCCACGTTAAAAATGGCTGATTTTAAGTGATGTTGTCATAGGTGCAAAGGTCGAACAAATATATGATATCGTTATGGTTTCATTGGAGACTGCAACTGTATTTTTTAAGGGCATAATTTGGTTTTACTCAATGCTGGTGGCAAAAATTTAGCTATAATGGAGAATAAATTCAATATTCCAATGTAACTTTTAAACCAATCTGTAAGACTACACAACTATCTCCATGATGACATCGTTGCTGCCTCTTCTCTCTGCAACCGTCCGACCTGCTGTGAGAAGAAAGAGATAAAGATCAGTAGCTGCCTTTTTAAATGATTTAACTTATCTCTACTAAATTCACGATTCAATAAACAGAATTAAATGAACAGGTGATTGGGTAAAAAGACAAAGAGAAAGAAGATGAAAAGATGGCATCACATAAAAGCAAATATATTTTAATATTTTTTTTGACGAAGTGATTTAAAAGAAGTCACGGTTACACTTTACAATAAGGGTACATTAATAAACTGTTAGTTAATGCTAAGTTAATGTTATTAATGGTAAGTTAATGTGTAGTTAATGCTAAGCTATTAACAGTTAGTTAAAGCTTCGTTAACTAATGCTTTGTTAAGCATAAACTAAGCATAACAGTTAGGTAATGCTTAGTTTGTTTAATGAGCATTTACTAAGCATGTCAGCCTTAATTAAGCATTAACTAACAGTTAATTAATGAACCCTGTAAAGTGTTACCGAAGTCACTGATTCAGTAAGCCTTATCTAGAAGTCTGAATTAATGAGAGGAGTGTATTTTACTAACCTCTCTTCCTGTCTCTGTAGATGAGTCCCAGTAAGATGGTGGACAGCAGGTAAGGAGTCCCCACCACCACGTGACAAATGATTCTGGAGACATTAGCTGAACTGGAGGGAGTGGCCGGAGTAGACGGAGCTGACGTTGAAGGTTGAAGAGAAGCTGTGGATTATAATAATAATAATCATAATGATAATAATAATAATAATAATAAAATATAGTGCTTTTTTGGAGGTCACTCAAAGATGCTTTACATCACATAAAATATACAGTACATAAGGAAAAGAAAAACAGGAAAACAAGATATAAACAAATTCAAAATGAGGTTTAGAATAGTCAGGAAGAAGATAAATTAACTTTTATCCACTAAAGTCCTAAACGATGTGACAAAAAAAACTGTATCAATGAAATAAACTAACATGTCAAAATTAGTCATTTTAATCCCGATAAAGGTTTTTTTACTGGAAGTTTTTTCAGCTGAGCTAAGGGCAGAGGGTGTCATAGATAGATAGATAGATAGATAGATAGATAGATAGATAGATAGATAGATAGATAGATAGATAGATAGATAGATAGATAGATAGATAGATAGATAGATAGATAGATAGATAGATAGATAGATAGATAGATAGATAGATAGATAGATAGATAGATAGATAGATAGATAGATAGATAGATAGATATGATAGATAGATAGATAGATAGATAGATAGATAGATAGATAGATAGATAGATAGATAGATAGATAGATAGATAGATAGATAGATAGATAGATAGATAGATAGATAGATAGATAGATAGATAGATAGATAAAGTCAGAGGGTGTCATACTGTATGGCATGTGAAGCCCACTGAGGCAAATGTCTATTTGTGATATTTGTTATTCAAATAAAACTGATTTGATTTGAGGAGTGTTTCCTTATACATGTACATATTCCAGCTCCTTGGATTGACCATGCTTTTTTTTTTTTGTGTCTGGCCTCAGAGGTCTGAAATCAGAAACTAGACCTGGGAAATGCATCACTGCTGGATTGTCTGGTATGCAGCGTTACAGGCAGAT
Organism: Ammodytes dubius; assembly: GCA_026122265.1. Lineage (NCBI taxonomy): Eukaryota > Metazoa > Chordata > Actinopteri > Uranoscopiformes > Ammodytidae > Ammodytes > Ammodytes dubius. Next base: position 18,108,203 of record CM047527.1, read on the forward strand.
AGTGAAAGGTGTGTAGGCAGGTAACAGGTAAACAACTGGGCAAGTCCAGGTGCAGATAGCATCTAAAATGAGCTAAAACAGGAACAAAGGATCAGTTTATATATATATAGATGGTATATGAGGTAAATGGCTGATTAGGGAAGTTAGACGGCAGGCAGGTGAACAAACAGAATGTCATGTGACTGCAGGGCTGAAGAGGTGAATGAGGAACTCTAGTGGAAAAGGGTCTGAATGCATCTGGTGGATGGTTTGAGAAGTGCAGGTTTGGGAATTTAGTCTTAAGTGCATGACCTGGGAGATGTAGACAGGGGCTGGAGACATGGACAGATAAACCCCCTTTTCCACCAATGTGGTCAAGGTTCTACTGTACTGGGCTGGTGCTGCAACTTGCGAAAAATCTTTGAAGAATCTTTTTGCATGCTTTTCCATGGGTTAGGGAGCTACGTCATCATGTCACTGTTTACACCCCCCCCCCTTCTCCCAGTTAATGCTAGTGCTAGTGTTAAAGTTGAGACCACATACACCCAGAGAAGCCAAACAAGGTAGGTGTGAAATCACTGAGGCTGGTGCTGTTAAAGTGGACGGATAACAGGACTACATGCAGCATCCTAAAAAATGGTTAAAAGTAAATTAATGCAACTGGCCTTGAATGTTTCCTTGTTTCTGCAAGACCATATGTATATATTTGACATACTTATTCCAAGTCACAACAAAAAGAACCAAGAGCCAGTTCCGGGCTGGTGCTGGAGCCAGTTCAAAACTGGTTACAGCCTTATCCCAGTTATGAACCGGTTGGTTTCACACCGACCAGAGCCAGCCAGTTTGGAGCTAGAGCCAAAGCACTGGCATTAGCTGCGAACTAGCTCAGATTTTTCGGCGGTGTGAAAGGGCCAAGAGAGAGATGACAGAATGAGGACAGGAAGGCTGCAAAGGAAGGCGCTTTCTAGACATCTTCTCACCTTCCACAGCCAGCCAGCTGCCGACTGACTCTTCTCCTTCAGAGACGCTGCACCTGTAGAATCCCTCGTCCGATTTGGAAACCCTGTGGATGGTCATCTCTCCCGCCGAGCTGCTGCCGATAGAGCCGCCATCTTTACTGAAATGAAAGACCTGGTCGGAGGAGTTGGTCTGGGCTTTGCATCGCAGAGTAACAGGGTCTCCCTCTGACACGGGCAGCGCAGGGCTTTCAAGCAACACAGCACGATCTGTAGGATGGAAACAAACTCATCAGAACTACAACAACTCACTCTAAACCTCGTCTGACCTGGATTATATTTAAAACATTTTTTTTAAATACTTCTGTATACATAAATAAAAATATGAAAAAATAAATATTAAAAAATAAATGGCACTTTTCAAAATAAAGTTACAAAGTGTTTTACAGAGCAGATTAAAGATACTGAATATAAATCAAAGTAAAAACAGCAAGAAATTCATTAAAACAAAGTTCTTCTCACCAAGACGAAGAGTGTTAATAAAATTTGCGGAAAATCTGAGTAAAACTACATTTATTCAAACAAAGTTAATTAATTCAAACAAGCAAATCATAATTAGATGAGGTAATTCATTAAAGCTGGGGTATATGATTTCTGATTGGTCAAAGTTAACATGAGCTGTACACTTTGACCAATGGCTGTTGGGACTGTCCATTCACTTTGGCATGACTTTGTTGGTGTTGTAGAGCGTGTCAGGGAGGGACCAAAGGGGAGGGACCAAAGAGAACCAGTGGAGCGGTTGAGCTATTTGGATTCGAATCTCTATCCCAACTGCCATTTTCTCCCCAAATCCTCCACCCCAGCTTTAATTGAATAACTCTTCAAAATCTTCAAGGCTGAATCTATTTAGAAATGGATTCTGACCTACCAGTGATGGTGATGTTGACAGCATTGCTCTTGTCCCCGGCCTCAGACTCACACCAGTACAGACCGCTGTCCGATGGGTAAGTGTTTGTGATGACGCAGGTAGTGGAGCCCCAGCTGTTGGAGCAAGGTGTGACCCCACCATCCAACGTTTCCCTCTTCACCTTCCACGCGGGAGTAGAGTTGGACTTTTCCTCACAGCTCAGAGAGACAGAGTCGTACCTGAAGAACTGAGACCGGTCAGGGATGACCCGAAGGCAGGCTGCACAGAGGGAGGTAGAGAGAAAGGATTAAGGCGAGACATTTGAAAAGATTTGTACAATCCTGAGTGAAATCGGCTGAAATGACATGTCACAACAAAAAAATCACTGACGATGGTAAAGAAGGATGCAGTCTAAACATGTCAAGGTACAAAAAGAAATACTAGTCTTTGAATTGAATTGAAAATGTGTTTACACCGGTCCGAACAAGTTAACAAAAGGAAGGAAAAAATAACAAAACAAAATGCTGTAATAAGTCATTTTTGAATTATAAAAACACACTAAAACACTAGTCAGTCGCATGTTATGAAACTAAGAGAGATCATTTTTCACACAGGAAAGTGAGGTGAGACTTTGTATACTCACTGAGCATCAGGCAGAACGGTGTCAACTCCATCCTGTCCCACAACAGACTGACGGACGAACAGCCACACAGAGACACAGATACACACACACATACTCACAAAACACACACACACACACACACACACACACACACACACACACACACACACACACACACACACACTTAGATCTCTGCACTTCCTCTCCAACAAACTCCCCCCTCTGTTATTCTGTTAGGTGTCATGGTCGCTGCTTCAGATTTTTAATCTGTCACACAGTTTAACAATACACATTCTGTTAAATTTAAACAGTTTTTTTGTTGTTGTTGTCTTGGTCATGAATGTGAACTTCTTGCATTTGGCCTCATTTTCCAGAAAACTCCACCATATGCCAAAACAACACAAATATTGCAAGATTAATTTACCAATCTACTTTGAGATCATTGACATTTTTTATTGTAAAAAAAAAAAAACCTTTTCCAGATTTTTTCATATTCAACAAAGACGGTGCTTTATTTCATTTTGGAGCGTAGCACACATTTAAAAAGAAAAACGTATACAAAATATATACAATATGTAATCCCTATGTACACAATTTATACAAAAATGAAGTATTAGTATGAAATAAATTATCAAAACTATACTAAAGGACAAAGTAATTTTAAATGAAGTAGCCCTTTTATGCAACCCCAGACAATACATTTTAGTGTTAAACATTACGATATCAAAATACTTTTTTCTGCTTCACACCAACAGGTTAAACAATGAAAACTACATAACACACGAGATCTACCTTAAACCATAACCATTAAGTGTGCGTACTTTGCGTGCAAATGTACAATTGTATCGTACTATTTCATCATAACATTGCCCCTTGAACTATGTTTGGATTGTGGGTAGAACAGCCACAAAGCATTCTGGATTGAACACTGCAAAATATGGCTGTATGTAGTCCGAAATCGAACTGCATCATGTATAATTATGTATTGGGACAAACTAAATATGTATCCGTTATACTAAATAGCATAGAAGAAGTGTGGTTATTTGAAAGTCTTCTGACTAGCACCTCAAAAGCTTAGAAACTAAAATGAACAAGGGTTTACAAAGGTTTTAACACATGAATTCACTCAAACCTTCTTCAAATTCCTTTTAGCGTTATCTGGCCACATGGATAGTTTTGGGTTTATTCTTGCTGCAGTTTGGTAAAATTCAAGACCTAATATTTGACTGCTTTGCGTTAAGCTTTGGGCTGTTAAATGATATTAACTGCTCCGACTCTTCTGACAGACCTTCCAGGGGGGAGAAGGGGTTATTCATTGGGGTGGAGGATGGGAACACTGGGGAACGTCGTCTCTGATCCTTGGGAACGCTCTGACCCGACTGAGCACAAGCGTCACTAAACGAACGACCAAACAGCTTTTTCTTTGAACTCCTGGCTGAAGAAGAACCGGAGATTTCTGTAGTGAAGTCCAACACACCTGGGCAGCTGTGGACACGACTTCTCTGGCTCGGGCGGTTGGCTGATTCCAAACTGTTCTGTCGTGAGATCGCTGGAGGTTTTCGGCGTTGTTCCTTGGGGATGTTGGGAGCTTTTGGAGGGTTGGAGGGCCTGCGGACCATCGTGGGCTGGTCAAGCTGGCTAACAACAGGACTTAGCTTAGACTCTGTGCCGTTCTGTAGCGGGAGAATGGTCTTTTCTCTCTCAAGAACCTTGGAGTTGAATTGAAATTGAAATTGAATTGAAAATGTTTTAATTTCTCGAGTAAGTAAAAAAAGAGAAAAACAAGCAATAATAAACTATAAAATAAATGAAACAATTGGACAGTTACAATCAAGTAATGTTTACATACAATGAAAACCACAAATTAAAAAAATGAACTGTCAAACACTTGCTTTACCTGTTCGAAAAGGGGTGAGAAGAAGAAAACTTACTTTTACTTTTGATTTGAGCTCGACCACTTCTTTTCGTAGTTTCTCATGTTGAGCCACTACACTCCCCAGGATTGGCTGATTTTCAGAGGTATAACTCACTGTACTCTGATCTGATGGCTGTCTGTCAAGTGGCATTTTTTGTATCCCGGCTGTGTGAACACAAAAATACAAAATGTAAGAGGTGTTTGAGGGATTATTATAATTGACCATTCAGATGTGTTCCTGTTTTTTTAGGGGGAAGACCAAAGACCAAAAACTGTAGCTTGGTGAAAACAGCCTGGATGGAGGTGAGAAGGTCCTGGTTTTCCGTTTATATTTAGATAATAATTAATCCATATCAAGTCTTTCCTATTCTTCAAATCATAGAGACACAGAGTTTTTCTCTTGTTATTCTTAGGTGAGGCCCAATGACATTACCGTGATCAGTGGAGCTTGTCTGCCATCTTGTGGGACTTTAACGTTACTGCGATTTACTCTCAAAGGTAGCAGAAAGAAAGCACTCAGCTGTGTAATGTCAATTTAACTTTAACTGGGCATGCACTAGATTTGTACTCTTACTGCTTTTTCTAATGGAGAAGTGAGGTCCAATTCCAAATAGTGACTTACCAGATTTGCCACATTTCTTGCATGAGAAGAAAACTACTACTACTACACAAAACAAAAGTACAGCAACTCCTGGAACAGCCACCCTAGCAGTTGGAAAGCAGGACTTCCTGCCGCTGGACGTTCCTCCTGAAATAACAATGAAAATAAGTGAATTATCTGATATATTGAAACATTATGTTCCCCACAAGGAGACACCATTTGTTCTAAGGACGGTATCAGAAGATGTTTGCAAACTAAGGTGATTGGAGTCTCCGTCCCTACAGGATATATATGGATAAAGCAGTATGTGGAGTTTTACGGATTTTAAAAGGATGGTTCCTACATATAGCAGGAGAATTCAGCAGTAAAATGTATGTTTGTAGTTATTTTGCCATGTATTACAGCACACTATAATAACCAAAATAAGTCAACATCACTTCATTATCATTACATGACACAAATTACATTCGAAGACATTAAAAATATGGACAAATAGGACAAGTATGGTGCTGAAACTACATTGTGAATGTTTGGAGGATCGTTAAGTAAAAGCTGCATTATACCTGGTATGAGGATGTCTGTCTCCTTGGTTTGGTTGATCTCAGACTGGTGAACTCTGCATGTAATCCTGTGAAGAAATTACATCATCAAAAATTCACACTATTATTATATATTTAAATATGGGAAACATTATTGTAATGGGTCACATTGTATGCAATGAAATTAAGCCTTTTGTCATATTGTTTTTCATCTATAAGACTTATTTCTCAACTCACATTGGTGGTACACAATGAAAGAAAAACAATTAAGATTACTGGAGCAAACGTTGAACTGCATCATCAGTGACATCACACTCTTTAAAGCAGTGATGTTTGTAATTTCATGTTTTTTGCTCAGGATTTTATGGTAATAGTAAAGTGAAAGCCCGTGTCAGCACATGGATTTTGATGTTTGTCTATTTTTTTTTTTTTTTTTTTTTTTTTTGGCATTTTTATGCTTTATTGATAGTGTAGAGACAGAGTTGAAATGGGGCAGAGAGGGGAGTGACATGCAGAGAACGACCACGGGCTGGAATGGAACCCGGGTCTGCTGCTGGCCGAGGCCCATGGGGGGGACGCCTTACCAACTGAGCTAAAGGCGCCCCCAGTTTGTCTATTCTTGACGTAACGGTAGTGGTGCACTCTTGTCCTTACTGTACCGTATCGTAGGAGTATGATTAGATAAGCACATAAGTCTGGCTGCCTCCAAGTTTTCTACAGAACCCCTGATCCAAACAACTTCACACTCCCACTCCCTTTGGTCCTCATCAACACATCCAGCAAGTGGGAAGTAGATCAGATGAACGGTTGGAGAGAAACTCAACAGACAGACAGACAGACAGACAGATCTAAGCTCCTTGGTTTATCTGTTGGTTTTTCTTGTGTGTTTTGTGTACAAGACCTCCTGCTGCTTATAACCAATTGCCCCTAGCCGTACTAATAAAGTTGTTTGAATTTGAATTGAATTCATTTGAACCTGAACCTTTTGGTAGCCCCCTGGAGAGTCACTCTTCGTTCCACTGTGTAACATCCCCTTGCATCTCGATCACTTCTTTGCTCTTTGGCAGTGACGTCGTTTCCGTGGTCGTCCAGAAACTGGATCTCAGGCAGCGGCAGCCAGCACTCCGCCACACACTGCACAGTCACGCCTCCACTCTCAGCTGAGATTACGGAGAGTTTCGGCTCTGAAACTGCACCTATCAAAACAAGAATTACACCTTTGAATGTTTTGTCCAACACTCCTGGAAGAGGTTATTAAATATTAATGAGGACAAGACGTAAATTAAAGCTACAAAGAGTAACTGCTGTCACACCCATGAGGAATTCTGAGTAATTAAATTTTTCTGCTGTACGTCAAGGTTCTTTCATAGCAATAGAATCAACTGAAACATTTCTTGGGCCATTTTGGGGATTTTCCTGAGCTCCTGCACCAGTGGCGGGGGGGGGGGGGGGGGGGGGCACCAGTTTGTAAACGCTGCCATACTGAGAAATACAGAGAGAGTTTTGTGGAGCTGATAAAGCTTAATCAACTTTGTGTCAACTCGTTTGGGAATTGCTTCAACGTAACCTGCATTCAATAAAATGAAAAAATTACGCACTATAGCTTTATCCATTTTATCTTGGCTCTGATTGAAAAGGTTTTCAACAGAGAGAAGTATTTCATTCATAACGTGAAGCGAACCGGAAGTTTGCAACAACATGGGTGTGATTGCACTAGGTGTAACCACACTTGACCAAGTTGGAAAGGTGCCAGCGGAATGGTTCTTCAGTCTTGCTATGTCACACTCCTTACACATCAACTCGCACGTACTCACCCACAACAAGCTCCACTGTTGTGATGTCACGCCTGGCCTTGCTCCAGAGCCTCATGCATTGGTAGACACCAGCGTCAGAGAGCTGCACACTGGAAATCCTCAACGAGACGTTTCCATTTTGAAGTTCTCTCTGGATGAGGCTGGTCCGGTACTCGAAGGCCGGGTTCTTCATGGCGTGAATCTCAAAGCCATCTCGCTGCAGGTACACAATGTTTTCTGGCTTCAGACCCCGCTTAGACCACTCCACGGTAGGAAAGTCATCGCCGGCAGAGATGTTGAAACTGCAGGGCAAGATGACGTGATCACCAGCTAAGGCCTGGACCTTCTCTGATGGAGCATGCAGCGAGGATACTCCAAGAACTATCAAGACAACACAAGACATATATATTATTTTATTTATTTAAACTTTATTTATACTGGAGATATCATTGAGGGGTGACCCTCATTTACAATGATGTCGAGAAACAAGGAGTCAGGGGCACTGAAGCTAAAAGCTGTCTTTCCCAGCTCAGACCGGGCTTGTGGAACATAAAGCATAAGCATGTCAGTGGAGCGGGTCTGATAAAGCCCATCTGAAATTTGCAGCATTTCTGTTAAGTGATGAGCACATTTTTCCCCACCTCATATTGACTTATTTACTGTGATCGGAAAAGATACAGCAGCTCATTTTAGGCTGGCTGTTGGAATAGTTTTGATTGTCTTGCAGCTTTTCAAAAGTTAATTTAATAAAAGACTCTATAAGTTGAACTGATCACAACTCAAAAACATGTGAACTCAACTTTATGTTAGCTCATATCAGGCCAGGAATGTAACACATTTTGCAGTCACACACACACAAATATTCAGAATGAATCATGTTACTGTTGATCTTTCATGTCACAACACATCCCCTCCTTCAACACCTTTAGATTTGATCCTGTTTTTCAGACACCACCCAAGAGTGAATGTGTAGTTAATCATTTAAAATATGACTCAGAATCTCTTACGGTCAAAAGTTCAGTCAGAAATGGGACGGTCCATTCTATTTTTTATAGCATCCTTGCTGGGTTTTAAATATTCCAAACTGGCTACTGATGAGGGGTAAGCAAGGGAGCGTTGACATCTAGAATCTCACCGCTTTTTCCTGCCAAAATACACCGATATTAAACACTGGCCCTTTAAGAATTTCCATGCCAACAACTGCTCCTGTATTTGTTGTGCACAAAGAATAAAACCGGTTTGGTTGGAAAGAAAGTGCATACACAGCGGAAAGCATTGCTTAATCATATTTGGGGTTTTTCCAAACATTGCCTGGAGAAATACAGGCTTAAGTTGAATACATTATATGCACAAACTGGAAAGGTGCAGCAGAGATTACAGGTCTGTGTGTGTTTGGGGTAAGGAAAGGCAGCTTGCAGAAGGAGTGGTACGAAAAGTGTCAAGTCATCAATTTACTCACAGAATCAATAAGTGAGAGTAAGACTAATAGTAGTAACTGTAGCAGTGCAGAAACACATAGATTTCTTGTCTGTTATAAAAGGTTGAGTCAGACATTCTGGAGAATCCCATTTTCTCAAAATCAGTTAAAATCTACACATGATCTGCTACCTGCCCATACTTTGTTTGCACTGAGAGAAAATTCAGTGTTAATACACAGCCTAGGCTCTGTAAACAAAGAGTGGCCCTTCGTAGCTAGCAACATGCCCCTTTAAAAGAGCCTAGCCGGTGTATTTACACTAGGAGATATCGACTTATTTAGTCAAAATATGTTTTTGACAACAAGTATTCTACATAAATCACTGACTCCACCTTGAATTCATAATATAATAATCTGTGATGTGTCTTTACATTGGAATTCCATTAAACCTGTCCCTTTTCAAAGTAGTTGATTAGATAAAGATAAAAGGTCATTTTTAGGACACAAAATCAATTCAATTCACACACTGCTGACAATAATGATGACAAAAATAATAGTGTTGCATTAACTTTGGCTTTGGCACGTGAAACAAGATTTTATCTGGTCAAACATGTTTCAAAACTTCTCCAAATTTCCCAAGACGTCAGTAAGTTCCTTATTTTGATCACTGACGTCTGACTCATTTCAAGGTCTCACATTAAATAAACAACAGCAGCGGGAAATAAATACAAATAAACTGAATCTATGCAGGACAGACTAAAACCATCTGTCAATGCATCAATTCATGTGAGTTCAAGTTCATTCATTAAGAATCTATAATAAAATAATATATACAATTAAATATAATAAACAACAAAGTTTTATGTAGTTTATTTTGTATTGGTTTATTCTACTGTAAGATAAGAGTAGTTGAGTAAATGTTACTTAAACATGCCCTACGTTCCAATCCCCATACTTCTCTACTATTTAGTATGACAGAAAAAGATTTAGGATGTCCCAATACATGCATGTCAATTGCAGTATGCCAAAAATACCTAGAGGCCCCACTAATTCCAATAGCATTTTGGAGTATTCGTCTTTATTCTTGACATTTTTCGACATAATAAAAATAAACCTTGCTTATCTGATTTTTCTTTCTCTCCTGTGGCCCTGAAACTCTTCTGTACTTTAGTATGTAGTGTAGTAAAAAGAAAAAGTATGTGATTTGGAACGCAGGGTGAGTTTAACTGGTATTCTACATTCTATCACTCAACATAATCTCCTAATTGCAAATACGTGCAGCCATTGTGCAATAACACGCCCACATCGCAACGAATCACTTCACTGACTTTTGTTTTTTAAACACAGGAATCTCATTCAAATAAAATTCAAACCATTACTAAAACATAGAAATACAAAAATAAAAGTAGCTTGTTGTTGCCACATTCTGCAAATGCACTATTGAAAAATAGAAAAAACGATTCTAACCCACATACCTGTGCAGGTAGGCAGCAGAGCGACAATCAGGAAAAGACGATGGAACATCACCAAAACATTTAAGTTGGATTTCTTGTTTCTGATAAAATCCTCGTGGAGCAAATGTTTGTCAAGCGCTCAGCTGAGAGGCCAGCCGGGGACTGGAACTTCATTCACAGAGTTTATTTTCGTTTTTGGCTCGAGCGTCACGTGTCACGTTGATGCTGCATTCAAGAGCCAACTGGAAAAGTACTGACACTGTACTACTGATACACTAGCCTCGTTTGAGAAGGAGCCGTCTTGCTCAGACCTGCGCAATTATGACGCGCGTCTTGCTGAGCGCACAGCATTTTTGCTGTCATAATTGCGCAGGTCTGAGCAAGACGGCTCCTTCTCAAACGAGGCTATTGTGTACTACTGACACACGGTGGAAGAGGCACTAACGTGAAAAAACCTGAGCTCAACTCCGAGAGCAGAATGTCACACTAACCAATAAGGAAATGTTAATTTTAACTTTATTCATTAAATCATACACAATATTTCGACAGGAATAACAATTTGTATTCCTATCGAGTTATTCAGAGAATATGAATTTCACTGAAAAAATCTTCACTAAGTACCAAATAAAATGATTGTCATTTAAAGTATTTCCATTATGAATGTACAGATGCGTTTTTTTCCGCGAGGTCTGTAATGTTTTTCCAGAGCTGAGTCCAACTCTGTCACCTGCTGTCGATAAATCAAGTCACGCCCTCCCCCTTTTTTAACCGACTCAGACGTTGACCCTTTATTGCCGACGGCCAGAGAAACAGGTAGGCTTTTGTTTTAGAATAATTGTGCATCTTACTCTGGGTAGGGACTTAACATATAAAATGTTGTTCTTTTATTTAAATAAAGTGCGTTCTGTGTAGGCCTTCAGTGCAGCAGATGTGAGGAGAGAAGTGTAGGTTGTATAAGATCATAGTTAGTAGGAGATAATAGCCTTCAGGAAATGTTTTTATTGTTTTTCATCAGTCTGTATTCAAACCCCCACTGCCTGCGGGTTATTCAGTTGAATTGTTTAGGTTCTTTTTAGACTTATCACGCTATTTTTGTTCCAAATGAAAGTGAAACTAAACTCACCGTCACAATGAATGAGAGAGATATAGTTACAACTATGATTGTATTTTAGAGTATAGACTTGTATAATTGTGTTAGTTTATTAAAGGAAGGTCAAAACGTCCCTCAAAATCAAGTCAGACATGTATTTACTGACTGTAACTGTGATCACAGTTTAATTATTAGCCTGCAACAGCAGCATGAAGTTCAGCCCAACGATCAGCAGATAGCGCATAGGAGCAGGTTCAAGATTTACAGCAAATTGTCAGGGTTTTTTCCTCTTTATGCAAGCAAAGAAAATTAACTCCATTCTTCTTAAAGATACATTTTTAACTTAAGTAACATATGTTTAACAAACCAATTAATACAATGGTATATTATGTGAAAACTATATAGAAAACAATATTAAAACATAATGATAAAAACAGTAATGATAATAAAAAAATAAAAAATACAAATTCACTGTGGTTGCTGATTTGCAGTTATACCACCAATTTCAGGTTGATTTATTCAATATCACTATATAATTCAATATCATCATATGCAAAATAAATACAGGAGCAACTCTTGCAAGACAATTATTACATCTGCAGTTCTTCCTATCATCAGTATCATCTTTAGAAAACAAAGTATGTTTTCCTAAGACCCAGGACTGTGAGTGTGATTTAGTTTACATGTGTTTTTCGGCATCATTCTTGTGAACTTTTCCTGTTTTCTTATTCCTGCATCTAGAACTCCAGGATGCTTCATGTAAAGGACAGTCTGTTCCAGAACTTCAAGTTTGGTGCCTTCACTTTTCTGGTGTTCTACTCTGTGATACACTCATGCAGAGGTAATGTACACACATCACTAACATTCCTGTATGGCTGTTTTGAAAGAAAAGTAAATTCTGCCTTTTACTGAAGACATTTCTAAACCTGTTTCTTTTTAACAGGTGAGTCTCAGGTGATTGGTTCGTCTAATCCAATCGTGGCACAAGTTGGTGAAGGCATCATTTTGCCTTGTCACTTGGACCCTGCCTTGAATGCTCTTGACATGACTCTGGAGTGGGTGAGACCTGACCTGGACCCCAGATTTGTCTTTGTGTGGCGTGACGGGGTGGAGCTGAAGAATAAAAAACATCCGTCCTACCAAGGGAGAACGTCACTGTTCATCGACGAACTTGAGAAGGGAAACATCTCACTGAAACTCTCCGAAGTGAAAATATCCGATGAGGGAAAATACAGATGCTTCATCCCAGGACTGAAGAAAGAATCTTATGTTCAGCTTGTTGTAGGCAAGTAGGAATATGTATATAACCTATATGTGTGTAGGTAATAGTGAACACAACTTTCAGATTCAGACATACACAGTTACTTGAAAATTGACAGTTAATCACAATTTTCTTAGTTGCAGAAAGGTTTGATGGTTCATCTTTAGCTTCCTGCAACAGCGATACAAATGCCATTCTGTGTTTCAGCAGACACAGGAGAACTTTGAATTAAAGTTTGCCTGATCAGTTACTGACAACTGGATGGCACATTTACAATTATGGCAAATTTAACACATTTCAATTGGGACCCACCCACAAAATCACCTTTGCTGATCATCCAACAAAATCATGATGAACACAAACACAAATTTCCAAACTTGTTTTGACTATTGAAAACCCCCAAGTCAAGTCTCAGTTTGTCACTGCCTGCCCCAAACAAAAATTCAGCCTCAACTGGCTTCTTCAAAGTCCACTTGGGAATTATAGTTTGGGTCTAGTCCTTTACACGTCAATCAAAAAAAAAAAATATTTTTACAAATCACTTCTAAAAACCTCTTTAATATCTCATGTTCAGGTGCTTTCTCCTCACCTGTTATCCACCTGAACAAAACCACCAGTAGTTTGGTGTTGCAGTGTGAGTCTAGAGGCTGGTATCCAGAGCCTGAGGTGCTTTGGCTGGACGGTGAGGGAAAGCTCCTCTCTGCTGGACCTCCAGAGACAGTCAGAGGTCCTGATGACCTCTATACTGTCAGCAGCAGAGTGACTGTGGAGAAGAGACACAGCAACAACTTCACCTGCAGAGTCCAACAGAAGGACATCAACCAGACCAGAGAGACACACATCCATGTTCCAGGTAGAAATTTAATTAAACTTATTATACAATAGTGGTCCAAAGTTTTATTCACAGCCCGATTGTTCTAGTGTTATTGAAATTGAGGCAGTTCAAGTCTAATGAATGAGCTGAAATGGAACTAAGGTGGGAGGTAGATTGCTATGATTATTAGATAGATATATAAGATGGATTTTTTACATTTGTATTTCAGAGCAAATTGAGACATTAAACTGTAGGTGTTCATAAAGTAAGTAAGGGTTAATGCCCGACGAGGTGTCCATGTATCATGGATTAATGGACACCGTGGAGGCGAGAACTGTCCGACGCGCAGCGGACAGTTCTCAATTCCAAACCTGTTTCTTTTACAGGTGAGTCTCAGGTGATAGGTTCATCTAATCCAATCGTGGCACAAGTTGGCGAGGGCATCATTTTGCCTTGTCACCTGGACCCTGCCCTGAATGCTCTTGACATGACTCTGGAGTGGGTGAGACCCGACCTGGACCCCAGATTTGTCTTTGTGTGGCGTGACGGGGTGGAGCTGAAGAATAAAAAACATCCGTCCTACCAAGGGAGAACGTCACTGTTTATCGACGAACTGCAGAACGGAAACATCTCACTGAAACTCTCCGAAGTGAAAATATCCGATGAGGGAAAATACAAATGCTTCATCCCAGGACTGAAGAAAGAATCTTATGTTCAGCTTGTTGTAGGCAAGTAGGAATATGTATATAACCTATATGTGTAGGTAATAGTGAACACAACTTTCAGATTCAGACATACACAGTTACTTGAAAATTGACTAGTTCAATTAATCACAATTTTCTTAGTTGCAGAAAGGTTTGATGGTTCATCTTTAGCTTCCTGCAACAGCGATACAAATGCCATTCTGTGTTTCAGCAGACACAGGAGAACTTTGAATTAAAGTTTGCCTGATCAGTTACTGACAACTGGATGGCACATTTACAATTATGGCAAATTTGACACATTTCACTTGGGACCCACCCACAAAATCACCTTTGCTGATCATCCAACAAAATCATGATGAACACAAACACAAATTTCCAAACTTGTTTTGACTATTGAAAACCCCCAAATCAAGTCTCAGTTTGTCACTGCCTGCCCCAAACAAAAATTCAGCCTCAACTGGCTTCTTCAAAGTCCACTTGGGAATTATAGTTTGGGTGCAGTCCTTTACACGTCAATCAAATATATATATATTTTTTTACAAATCACTTCTAAAAACCTCTTTAATATCTCATGTTCAGGTGCTGTCTCCTCACCTGTTGTAACTTTAGAAGGGATTGATAAACCCACCAGTGGTGTGGTTTTACAGTGTGAGTCTAGAGGATGGTATCCAGAGCCTGAGGTGCTTTGGCTGGACGGTGAGGGAAAGCTCCTCTCTGCTGGACCTCCAGAGACAGTCAGAGGTCCTGATGACCTCTATACTGTCAGCAGCAGAGTGACTGTGGAGAAGAGACACAGCAACAGCTTCACCTGCAGAGTCCAACAGAAGGACATCAACCAGACCAGAGAGGCACACATCAATGTTCCAGGTAGAAATTTAATTAAACTTATTATACAATAGTGGTCCAAAGTTTTATTCACAGCCCGATTGTTCCAGTGTTATTGAAATTGAGGCAGTTCAAGTCTAATGAATGAGCTGAAATGGAAATAAGGTGGGAGGTAGATTGCTATGATTATTAGATAGATATATAAGATGGATTTTTTACATTTGTATTTCAGAGCAAATTGAGACATTAAACTGTAGGTGTTCATAAACTAACACTATATACTAACTTTCTAGTCAGCTGTGTTTTTATCTTATATTAATGCATTTCTGTTTTTCATTCTATCATTTCAGACGATTTCTTCCTAATTCCACCTGGTTCTAGCTCGTCTGCTCCGATCGTCATTGGTGTGGTTGTTGGCCTCATGGTTATTCTCATAGCCGTTGTCGTTGTGTGGAAATGCAGAAAAAGAGAAATCAGTAAGTTTTTAAGTTACCAAGAGATCTATCACAGATCCTATACATTATTGATTTTAAGTCTTATATTAGTTAACATAATCTTTATGAAAATATGTTTATTTAATTATTTATCATGTGTAGGCGGTCACAATTACCTGGTCAAAATAATTCCCAATAACATCCCGATAATCCCATGAACATCTTGAAATGGTGGTGAAAGTTGGATAATGTTCCATCTCTAATCGTGCAGGTTTTTAGTAACTTTTAGTAATATTATTGAGTTGTATTTACATGTATTGTAAATACAACAATTGTGAAACAGGTTTTTGTAGTGTGTAAATAAATACAAAGGCAACATCTTGGCAGTCACCAATAGGGTTTTTCTAGTGTCATTTTAAATTGACATTTCATTGACACTTGCTGTGCTTTTGCAGCTCTTTCAAATAAAAGCACTACAGAAAATGTTGTGTTAACTTTTTTTAATGTTTCTGCTCACAGGGAACAAAAAGCAGAACGAGGATGAAGAATCACAGAACGTGACAGAGAACAAAAAGATGAAGAAGAGCGACGTGATAAACAATTCAGAACAGGAGGTTCTGATGCAACGAGAAAAAGAAAGATCAGAAACTACAGACGAAACCGAGACAGAAGAAACAGGGCTTCTATCTCAAATAGACGGGATAACACCCCAAATAGAATTAATCAATGTTCTGAACGATACACAAGCAAATGCGGAGAATCAGCCTGTTAATAACAGACCAGAGTTTAGAGAAAGACAGAGAGAGCAGCCCACAGCAGGAGAAGAGACAATCACTGGTTTGGTCAATCGTCCAGAAGACTCAGAGGCTGAAGCAGTCGATGAAGGAAAAGACTCTCTGAGTCAAGAAGAAGAAAAAACAGAACATGATCCGAACAAAAAAGAAAAAGAAACTACAGCAGAAACCAAGACAGAAGAAACAGGACTTCAATCACAAATAGACGAGATAACACCCCAAATAGAATTAATCAATGTTCTGAACGATACACAAGCAAATGTTGAGAATCAGCCTGTTAATAATGGACCAGAGCTTAGAGAAAGACAGAGAGAGCAGCCCACAGCAGGAGGAGATACGAACACTGGTTTGGTCAAAGGTCACGAAAACACAGAGACTGAAGCAGTTGATGAAGAAAGTGCTGCACTGAATGGAGAAGAAGGACGAACAGAAGATCTGAACAATGGAGGAGCTGAGAGTAAATCAGGAAGTGACAGCACAGAGCAGCCGGGGGAAGAAAGCCAGACAAAAAATGATATGCACACAGAATCAGAAGAGTCTTTAACAAATGGTAAAACAGAAGATCCTTCTTCCAAAGAAAAAGAAAAACTTACAGGAATGCTCAAAATAAAGGAAAGAGAAGAAGAAAAATCCGAAACTACTGCCGAAACCGAGACAGAAGAAACAGGGCTTCAATCTCAAATAGACGAGATAACACCCCAAATAGAATCAAGCAATGTTCCAATCGAGACACAACCAAATGTTGAGAATCAGCCTGTAAATAATGGACCAGAGTTTAGAGAAAGACAGAGAGAGCAGCCCACAGCAGGAGGAGAGACAATCACTGGTTTGGTCAATTGTCCAGAAGACTCAGAGGCTGAAGCAGTCGATGAAGAAGGTGACGCTCTGAATCGAGAAGAAGGAAGAACAAAAGATCTGAACAACGAAGGAGATGAGAGTAGATTAGGAAATGACAGCAAAGAGCAGCCGGTGGAAGAAAGACAGACAGGAAATAATATGCACACAGAATCAGAAGAGTCTCCAACAAATGTTAAAACAGAAGATTCTCGTCTTAAAGAGACAAAAAAACTTAAGGAAATGCTGAAAGCAAAAGTAAGAGAAATACCAAAAATTGAAAAGTACATTTCTAGATATGAGGGGCAGGTGAAGGATAAGGAGAAGCAGATACACGATCTCAAACTGCAGCTAGAAGAGATGGAGACTGGGAGGAAGCTTCAGAAAGACAAGATGGTTCCTGAAACACAGATAGTAGAAGCTGACAAAAAACTTCTTGACATTCAGAAAAATCTGGAGAAGAGAGAGACATATTTAGAGAAAATAAAGAAGGACTTGGCTAATGAAAGAAGAAAGAAAATTAAAGCATCAAATGAAAAGGAGGAAACAATAAAAAAGTTAATTGAGATGGGGGAAAACGAAAAGTCTTTGACCCTGAGTCAAGACAAAGCAGGAAACCAAAGTGATTCAGACAGTCTTTGATGGACTGATGATGAAGAACATGAATTATTTGTTCTAAAGACTCTTCAAACGGTGATCATAGTCAGTTTGTATATATGACTGACATCAGGCAGTTTGTGTGACTAAAGCTCCAGTGTAATTAAAATGAATAGAGCAGTGATCTGATATATCTAAATATCTAAATTAGATAATATACAAGATATATAAGCGTACGAAGTGGAGTTTGTGGTCGACAACTTCATGCCACCATAACACTTGGAAGTTGGATATGGATTTTTTTGTTCATATTACATTGTAAACTTGGCTGTGTTGTTGCTGTTGAGTTGTGTTGCTATTCAAAAGTCTTATATTATATTGTTGTTGCTATTATTCGACAGTGATTTTTTTTTTGTGGTGAATTAAACTTTTTTATACAGATTTTCAGAGCTGCTTTACGTTACATCTTGTGCATTTATCTCCTGTATGTGCCATGGTGTTCCATATTTCTTATCTACTTTCAAGCTACTTATTAACATTTATACTTTGACCCTTGCTTTTTAAGACTGTGGAGATATGTATGACTTAGTGTAATATAATTTACAATATTCTAAATAAGACTCACAGATGTTATAAAATCACTGTAACATTTAAAGACACTTTCATGACATTAAACAGCCTTCAAATAGAGTTTTGTTGTTATTTTTCACATCCATGTATCTCTTTTTCTTATATGAATGCAAAACTACATATACGTACTATGCAGCATAACATTTAAAAAATGCAGCATTCGTAAAAAGTGTAATTTATACAATTTTATCTGTCAACCCCCTAACATTTAGAGCCTGCAGGTTATTATTTAGCCGGTTATTCCTAAAATCAAAGGACGTCAAGTGAAACAACACTTTCAAGCAAAGTCATTTATTTCCTTCCCATCTCTTTTTAAGGACAA
The DNA here is from genome assembly GCA_026122265.1 of Ammodytes dubius. Taxonomy (NCBI): domain Eukaryota; kingdom Metazoa; phylum Chordata; class Actinopteri; order Uranoscopiformes; family Ammodytidae; genus Ammodytes; species Ammodytes dubius. Next base: position 18,126,691 of record CM047527.1, read on the forward strand.
AGAGTGCACTTTGTAATGATATTGTAGAAGTTCAGACTTCTGAATTTAAAAATATATGTAGTTAAGCATAAAATGGATCGTTTAGAGACTGTTTTAATTCGGTTTTTGAAAAATTGTTAAAGAAGACCCAAAAGACAACATTCGAGACAGACATCCATGTTCCAGGTTTACATCATTTATATTTTAAGTATTTCACCACTTTGCTATACAATTTTTCGTTGAAATTCATATGTACAAAAAGCAGTTTTTACCATCAGATGATTTATTTATGGTCCCCATAGCCAAAAAGGAGTTCCTCCTTCTTACCCGGTTCACCTGATGAAAAAAAATGAAGTGAAGCCAATTATTAGAAAAAAACAGATGATACTTAAAAACACTGGAACTGTACTTTTCGTGTGTAAAACATCAGTACAGCAGCATGATAACTCAAACAAGTACAAAAACACTGAAGTGCAATGAATGATTAACTACATTTTGTTGCGTTGTAACCTGTTACTGTGAAATGACAATAAAGTGAATCTTATATAATCTAAACATGGTATCCATTCTAGTGGAGGTGAATGAGACTTTTGTAGTTGACAGGAGTGCACATGAAGAACTGACCTTTGCGGTTCCCCAAGAGACAGAGCAGCATCGTGCAGATCAGCAAGAGGCACTTGACCACCACAGGAAGTAGAATGTATGCGAGGGCAGAGTGAAGCGGCTCGGGACGACCTGCTTCAGAACAGAAATACCACAAAATGTCCTCAATGCAATAATGCAATTCCACATGTACAAGGATATGTACCTTTTAGAGTTGAGTAGTAATTTACATATTAAATCTTGTTAATCTGCCCTCGAACCTTATTGTTCTGTCAATTTGAAAATACCTGACTGGAGTTGTAGCTGCATCGACAGCATAGTTTCATCAAAGAGACTTGAAGATAATCGACATCATCAATAAGAAAAAACCAAGGATTTGATGAGAACTTGGTGAAAAATGTTGAGTGTTTCTATATATTCATGATTTAACCAGCATTAATCAAATAAAACAGACTTAATTTAGCTTAATTACCTCTGTGTTTGGTGCAGATTTGAATGGCATCAACAGTGTGAAAAGAAAGAAATGTCTCATGTGAAATAAAGGTAGCACTTCTAACATTGGCAGGACATGCTGTGATGCCCACAAGTTGTTTCCCTCTCACCTCTCTTCTCATTTTTGACTGTCAGCCAGATGTCTGGTGATTCTCCTGCTCCCGAGATGTTGCACTTGTAGAATCCTTCATCTGATTTAGAAACACTGTGGATGGTCAGGTTTCTTGTAGAACTGCTCCCAATCAGGACGCCATCTTTATAGAAGTCAGTAGTGAGGCCGGAGGAGGACTTCTTCTGAGTTCTGCAGAGCATTGTCACATGATCTCCCTCCATCACAGGAAGCACAGGACTCTCCAGCAGCACAGAACCAGCTAAGTGACAGACAAGAAAAAAGTTAGTGGCTCAGATAACTCAGAATTTTGACCTCTTCACAATTTTAATTTTCTCTGTGCACCTTGGAAGTAGGGGACACTGGGGCTGAAATTTCTAATGTGCTTTAACGCATAATAATTTATGTGACAGGGCAGTTTGTTTGTTCCTCTTAAGACTATTTGTGGATTCAAACCAACATTATGCTTTGTTTTCCTTTACTACTTAGAAAGGAAAGTCGAAAATCAAATCAATCGATGCTTCTGTTGCTTTTGTGTCTTAAACTTTGTGCATATAATCGACCCATGGCGACCACAAAACCCTCACACAGAGATGCATGGAGGTAAATGTTGTTTCTACCCTATAAAACTAAAGTTGTGAAATGTTTGAACCCACCGGTCACAGTGATGCGTACGGCCTTGCTGCACTCTCCTGCTTCAGACTCACACCAGTAATCTCCAGAGTCAAGTGCATAAAGGTCTTCGATAACGCAGTGGAATTCATTTGTTCTGTTAGAACAGGATTTGAACCACTCTTGGTTTGTGTTATAGGATATGTTCTTCTTTAGTTTCCAACCAGAAGAGTTTCCCTGCAGCCCACAGCTCAGAGAGATGGACTCCCACTCAAAGAACATGGATCTGTTGGGAAGGACTTTCAGAACGGCTGCAAGAATCACAAAGACAACTTTAAAATTTAAAATTACAACGTAAGCTTCACTTTCACCCCACGATAAAAGACCCACGATAGAAAATTAGCTGGTGTAAATTATGATTATTATTATAACTACGAAAACACAGAATTATTACTCACCAACAACAGCGCAGAGTGTTGTTATGGCCATGCTGCTCGGATGCTGCTGACTGACTAAGGGAGTTGCATCTCAGCTAAAAGTCTTTGATGGGAGGCCACCACTTCCTGCTGTCAGCTCTTTTTTTGCTTTTAACACATCTAATGCCAATACTTTAGGACCTTGTTTTTTTCTTGCCCGCAGACCTGAGTTTAGTATTTCATTAATGCAGTAGAGCATTTTTAATCTGCATTGAAACGGGCTGCACATAAATTCTGGCTATTTATCTTCTTCTGGCACAACAAGCGTTAATGTGTGCACAATGTTAAATTGATGTGGACATGTACCATCTACAATTGGCTGTAACTGCAAGGGGCCAGTCGTCGACTTTTGGGGGCCGTAAGCAAATAATCCAACCAACTAAAATAACTAAATATGGATTGAGGGTCACATAATGTTCTTATTAGCATGTGTGGACTTCTAAATACATTGAGGCTATTTCTTATGAGGAACTTTGTAAAATCTTATAATTTGTAGACAGAGCAAATTCAATCCACCATTCAGGCACGTAAGGACAAAAAATATGGCTGCCGCAATTTCCCTTCTTATATTTAAACATTTTTGTTTTGCCTGCATGGACATGAAGTAGGTCTTTACTGATAGTGTCCACTGATAATGGTCGGCCTTTGATTGATATTTCTAAAGTAGTGCTGCCATCTTCTGGACAAAGTGTGACTAGACTTCATATCAATGTTAAAGAAGCATAAACTATTATTAAAGGGCTCTTATCTTATTTGTGCTCAGTTGTTTTAACACTTGACAGGATGCTGGTTCTGCAACCTCAAAGTTATGTTAATAAATTATTTACTTTTATGCACCTGAACTCTCAACATTTATATGATTATGTCTGAATGTAGGTCATATTGTTGTTATTTCCATTGTGTGGCAATGGGAACTCTAAGAACTAACAGCTTAAGTAGTGTGTGTGGCTGAAAACATGTGTGCAGCACAGTCAGGTAATGGGGAAAGGAGGAGAATTGAAAATATTTTTATTTTATTTTGAACAAGTAACGAAAAAACAAAGGAAAAGAAAAACAATTAAATCAAATTCTGAAACAAGTGGACATAATAAAGTTATATTTATTAACAGTGAAAAAAGCAAATGAAAAGAAACTGTCCAACACTTGCTTTACATGTTCGAAAAGGGGTGAGAAAAAGAATAACTAATTTAATCTCACTCCTAAGTAATTTATCCATAAAGAATAATCAGATTCCAGTGAAAGCAGGTGGAGGTGCATGAGGAGAGAGAGAAAGCAGTTTCTGATTAGCATTATTAATTATATAAATATATGACATAGAAATCTTGCTGAAATGACTGAAAAGTAAACGATGTCCGAGTCAAAAGGGGTGCATTAGGTCTTGAAACAGGCCTCCAGATCTTTAAGGCCACCTCTTCATTAAAATAGACATAAACTGAACACAGACTTGATGTAAAGAAAACAAGGTAATATTACTCAGTGAGACTTTATAACTTCCTCTTCCCTTCATTCGGACGTCTCTGCTCTCAGCAATCTGTGAGACACACAGGAAATTCATGTATGGCTGTATATTAATACCCGTGCACAGAAGGTAGCAGATTGTAACAAGATATGAACTGCTTTTAACAAAGAGTGTTTTGGACAACAAGTTTTCCCCAGAATCTGCAACTCCTCCTTTAAGTTCACATGTAGATAACTTCTAGCAGACCGGGTTACTAGCTGTTTCTTACACTTCTTTGCTTCAGTATTAATGATGAAAAAGTTTACTGTCTCGTATCTTTGCATGTTGTTCATGTAGAGTTCCCACACTCAAGCTGATTCTGAAACCTCCCATCTCATCATTTCTTGGTCAAACTGTCAAACCTCTTGTCTATAGACGGCTGTATTAACCTATGAGGGGCCCTTATTTCTGTCTGTGGTTTTCTCAATTGGTTCATAACTGAGAAGACCAAATTATCTCCTGCGTCTGTAAAAACCACCTTCAACAGACAGACTGGTGGGAAATATTTTATTAACACGAGCCAGTGGACCTCAATACTTTCTCTCAATACTTTTCTGTGTGAACAACTACAGCCATGCCCTGTGGTGCTATATATTAAATACATTGCCACAGTTGTCAGACACACATTCACTTCTGTATGGACACATCTGCCTTCATAACCTCACACAGAATATCACCACCAACAGCAAAAAAAAGTCAAATAATTACAATATTGTTATCAGCCGATTTTCAAAATCCTGGTATCAGATCAGAAAAATAGTGGATCTATACATTCAGATAACTTCAGATACAGTTAACTCTGGCATTACTTCCCTCAGCTTGGCCCCCTGCAGTGTAGCACTCCCAACACAACCACCATGGCCACCAGGAAAATAGTGCCAACAACCCATCTTGTGGTGAGCAGGGTTGCAGAGTGAGTTTGGGGAGGAGGAGTCTCTTCAGCGATATCTTAAAATAAAAAACAAAGGACCAAGTTTAACTTTGTGAGGTTTTGATGAAAATTTTAAAAGTATTTCATATTAAATATTCACAAACATAGAAGACAAAAACAATTCATGCGGATTTTCCTTAGTTTTTAAACACTTATCTCTCACCTCTGACAGTCAGCCAGCTCTCTGGTGATTCTCCAGCTCCAGATATGCTGCACTTGTAGAGTCCTTCATCTGATGTAGAAATATTTTTGATGATCCAGTTTCCTTCATAGCTGCGCTTCATGAGGAGGCCATCTTTATAGAAATCAGCAATGTGGGTTGCAGAACTTTTCTTCTTTCTACAGCTCAGAGTCACATTGTTGCCCTCCTTCACAGGCAGAACAGGACTCTCCAGGATCACAAAACCAACTGAACAACATGGAAGAAAAATGTTATGTTACAAATACAGCCTCTTCATCGATCTCTTAAAATACAAAACAAAGAACAAAGTTTAACTTTGACAGGCCGGGTTTTGATGCAGATTGGAGAAGTATTTCATATTATATATTCACAAAATGTCTGTCAGGTTTTTAGTATTCATTTAACACTTTGGCATACAAAATCATTTTCATAAAAAAAACCTTTAGGGTTTGAGAGCGGATCAGAGTCATCATGGAGGGGTTCTTTATGAGATGATCCAGATCTTATTTTTGCTGTAACAATACAAAGGGCATGATAGATTTCATTATTTGTTTAAATTGTAAATTGTTAAAGAAAAACGTTGTACAAATCATACAACATTTCTACTTCGAAGAACTTGACATTTCACAAGGCATCGTTATGTATTACCTGCATCCATCCTGGCCATACAACTATAAAATATCATCTTTGTGTTGTAACACTCTCATGTCTCACCTCTCACAGCCAGCCAGCTTCCTGGTGATCCTCCAACACCAGATATGTTGCACTTGTAGACTCCTTCATCAGACTTGGACACACTGTTAATGGTCATCTCCGCTGCAGGACTCCCCAGTATGATGATGTCGTCTTTATAGAAATCAGCTGGAAGGGAAGATGTCTTGTTCCTGCATCGCATAGTCACACTGTCTCCCTCTCTTACTGGAAGAGCAGGACTCTCCAGGATCACAGAACCAGCTGAAAAACAAAGGTTTTACTGCTTTTTGTAGACACAATTTTACGAAATTGAGGTCTCAACTTCAAACAATCTTTTAGCTTTCTATCAAAATCCTATGTATTTTAAGCACTGACTTGTTATATAAACTTAACCCTGTGAAACCTGACACATCAAATACTAGACAGATCATTGGATAAAAGGTGTTCATTTGAACATTTCAACAAATTTTTATTTAAATCATATTTGATCAGGCATTTGTGTCTTCCTCTTTCAATGCAAACATACCAGTGCCAGTGACGTTGACAGAGTTGCTTTTCTGTCCCCCTCCAGCCTCACACCAGTACTCTCCACTGTCCTCTACATACAGATCTCTTAGAGTGCAGGAAGATTCATTTTTCACCCCCCACTTCTTAAAACCACAAGTGCTATTATCTGTTTTGGTCTTCCTTAAAACGCTCCACTCAGTCGAGCCATCGAAGCCCGTACATTTAAAAGAGACAGGCTCATATTCAAAGAGTTGCAGTCTAGATGGAACGATCCAAAACTCTGCATCTAAGACAGAAAATCAGATGGAAAAGAAGAGAGTAAGTTTTCAGCTGAATCAAAATAACTTAAACACTAATGGAATTAATTGATGCTCCCGCTGTACACTCACCAACTCTCTGAGCATGTGCACCCAGCTGCAGAAATACAGTCATCACTAAAGAAAAAGGAGAAGAGTGAGACATCACAAGTTGCTCTGAAGCATGTCTATATTTCGTCTTGATTATATATGATTGATATGACAATATTGTCCAAATAATGCTTCAGAGGGTGTTGTAACATACTCTGTTCTAACGCAGCTTTTTTAATTTAATTTCAATCAAACTTTATTTATGCTCGAGAGATCAATTGAGGGGTGAGCCTCATTTGCAATGTTGTCGAGTCAAACAAATGCAAAGCAAAAACAATACATACACAATATAAAATGCAAATACATCAAATATACAACAACTGATTAGGAGAAAAAAACAAACAAAAAACTTTTGAAACATGTAGACAGTGATGTAGAATGGCTGCAATTAAAATTAAATGGGAGAAAGTACAATAACGCCTAATTAAAACATACAGACAGAGGGTTTGGAAGTTTTCAACTTAAGTTGGGACATCTGAACAAATTGTTCGCATCAATTTTCAAAGCTTAATTTACTTCCTTTGCTGCAGAAAAGCTGCAATTTAGTGCCAGTTGATTAATAAACACAAAACAAAGAACCAAGTTTAACTTTGTGAGGTTTTGATGAAGATTTTAAAAGTATTTCATATTAAATATTCACAAACATAGAAGGTGATCATTACACATGCCAAAAACAATTCATGCAGCTTTTCCTTAGTTTTTAAACACTTATTTCTCACCTTTGACAGTCAGCCAGTTCTCTGGTGATTCTCGAGCGTCAGAGATTTTGCACTTGTACAGACCTTCATCTGATGTGGAAACATTGTAGATGGTCCAGTTTCCTTTATAGCCAGCCCCAATGAGGAGGCCATCTTTATAGAAATCAGCAATGTGGATATCAGGAGTTTTATTCTTTCTACAGCTCAGAGTGACATTGTCTCCCTCCTTCACAGGCAGAACTGGAATCTCCATGATCACAGAACCACCTGAACAACATGGAAGAAACATTTATTGTTGAAATTACAGACCGTAATATGATTTTAATGTAGGACTTTTGAACAACTTTGTCCTTTTTTTTTCTTTTTTACATCACAGAACCAGCTGAACAAGGTGGAAGAAACATTTTATGTTAAAAATACAGCCTGTTATATGAATTTAATGTAAACAAGGTAATATTTGCTTTTATTTCTTCAAATACCAGTGACAGTGATGTTGACTGCGTTGCTTCCCCGTCCACCTCCGTCCTCACACCAGTATTCTCCACTGTCTGATGTAAATGCAGATGTTATGTTGCCAGATCCTGCAGACGTCACCCAGCTAGAAGGATTTGATGAGACGCTTTCCTTCTTCAGTTTCCTCATCACACTCCATCCAGCTGAGCCATCAAACTTACAATCAACAGAGATGAACTCGTAGAGAAAAAACTGCAGTCTGTTTGGAAGAAGTCGAGGAAAATCTGAACCTGAGACACACAACGCAAGATTTTTAAATACATAAATAAAATTCAAACAAACTGAGAGTCACATAAAACTGTTTTTTCTTTTATCAGTTCAAATGAAAAGGCTGCAGCTTGGGTGTTTCTTAACATACTATTTTAGAAATAGTCAAGGGGGTTAGCAATAATCATGTACCTCACATAAATGCATTGATTTTTTTTTTTACTAATTCTTTCTGGAGACCATCTGGTGTTTAAGGTCATAAATATTTTGTTAACAAGTAAACATGGTAACCTGTGTTTTCACAAGATTTTTAAATTGTATTTAAACCATTATTTTCCAGGAAAGTCCCATTAAAATTAAAAATCTCTTTTTCGAGGGAGTAAGCCTAATCCTTGGATGCATCATTTAAATGGTTTTAGACCAAATTTCTTCAACTAACAAATTTAGCTTACTGTGGTTTTGAGCACAATAACTGATCTGAACTCGTGCAAACAGCAACATCACCAGAATCATCACTGCAGAGACAAAGGAAGAGAGCGAGCATGATTTTACATGACAAGTTAGTGTACAGTATGTGCCTATTTCAAGTTGCAAAATACAAATGATCTTCATTATAGTGTTCTAAACTAACAATGACTTTTCAATAGCAGCACCAACAAAGACCTGTAGAAAGGACACAATCACAAATACATGTAAATGGTATAATTTCTGCTGCCAATTAAACTAGGTGTGATTTAACATATTGCTTTATTTAGACGTCAAAAACAGGTTATGTATTACTTTGTTTTGAAATTAAAATCTCAGGGGAAAAACAGGGAAACGGAGTCAGTACTCACACAGTCTGGAGCAGAGAGCTGTGACCTCCATGTCGTCTAACTGCCATGCGTCTGACAAATACAGACTAAGGGTAAAGAAGGTGAGAACCGCCTCCTCCTGTGTAGATTATCATTGCTGTTGATATTAAAGCAGTTTTTTAAATTAGTTTCAGTGCAGAGTTATATAAGGCCCCGCCTTACAGAGCTGCACAAATTATTCTAATCTTTGGATTATAATTTTTCTCTAAATACTTGAATAAAAATAGCAATTCTTTAATGATCATTTCTCAAAACATTTACCCTCGTTGCTAATGCATTTAACAAGTGTGCCAAACTGAATGCACATCCTCAGCTTTACACTCACACTTGTTCTTTTATAACACACATTAAGCAAAAGTGTATACAACTTTCTTTACACATTGACACATTTTAATATTTTTTCATATTTATTATTTTAATTTTTTATTTATTTTAATTTTATTCCAGACACAGAGAGAAAACGGTCCATAATGCAATACAAAAACAGTAAAAAGACAAACAACAATAAAAAAGACTCCAGCTGTCAGTTCCACACTACACAAAGAGTGTTCAGATATTAGCATATAGGCTAAAGCGCCAATGGTTCCATAATGTGGAAGTGAACCTAACCGCACTCATTGTAGGGTTCACTAGAGTTGTGATTATGCCGTTACATGACTCCGATAGTCTACACATACATCTGTACATAAGATTCCTGAGCACAGCAGGACAGGTGGGCACATTAACACTGACAAACATTTGGCTTGCACTGCTCCAACGTGGCATATGAAGCAGCAGCCTCATGCCATCATTATATGCTACATTGAGTTTCTGCATACTGCTTTTCTTATAGCGCCGCCACAAATGGGCAGTATACATTGGGGTGCAAAAAGCTTTAAAAAGAGTGGTCTTCACAGACAATGAACACATACTAAACTTGTGCTTCAACATATTAGCTTGTGCATACATCATACAGTACTGTCTGCGGATGTCCCTGTCGTCAGACAGGTCAGCAGTTATAAAGTGCCCTAAGTATTTGACCTCCTCACACACTTTAAGGACAGCACCGGACAGAAGAAAATCAGGAACCAACAGTTTATTGTCCTCCCTGCATCTAGCGATCATGATATTGCTCTTTTTGGAGTTGTACTTAATATCAAAGTCTGCACCATATTGGGAGCAGACCCTTAGCAGCTGTTGGAGGCCAGCACTGTATGGTATGATAATTAGCTCACTTAAACTTAACTGCATAAGTGAACTTAGAGAACTAAGGGAGCAAATATAAAGCATGGATACGCCACTCAAGGGGATTATTTTCACGCTGCTCAGCTCAAGACAATGTCTCAAAGTGATGTTTTGCAAGAGAAGTATAATGTTTTGCTGGTTTGGTGTAAGATTTTGAGTCGAGGTTTCACTACAATAGCCAAAAGCTTACGAGATGCCTAACCATTGAGAAATATTTTATTATATACATTTCACAAAACTGGTTAAATAAAATTCATTTAATTTACATAGCTTGTCTGGCATCCCTGCAAAACTGTTGAGGAAATTTTGAATCCGACTAATACACCCTATAATGTAGAGGCATAACAAAAAGGCTGAAGGCTCTGGGTGTGGAGGGACTGCCTTGGATGCCACTTGGAGGGACAGTGCCCAAGGAGTGGTGGTTCCCCTGTTCAAAATGGGGGACCAGAGAGTGTTTGCCAATAGTAGAACCTCAGATTTAAGAGAAACAATGTGGACTCCACCCTGGCTGTGGAACAACGGACAATCTGTTTGTGATACTGGACATGATATTAAAGCGTAGGCATTGCGGGCACAAGTTACATTTTCCTGGCTGGGGATCTCGTCACTGCTTTTGGTAAATTATGTGGTCCTGATTGCATCATCAGTCGATGATGCAATCAGGACCACATAATTTACGTGACCTTAAAGGTGCTGTAAGCGGAATGGTTATTTTAGCTAACTTCCTGTCAGTTACTGCAGTTAGCAGTCCCCTCGCTCGTCCCTACGTCACCACATTAATGCACTGCGGTCTTCAAGCAGCAAGTTATCTAGCATCATCTCAGATCCATAAGTGTGATAAAACGTGATAAAAACCATAAAAACAGACATTGGGAAGGATTTTTACCTGCTCCGCCATTGTAGGCGCATACACACTCACCCATCTGTTGCTCTGTCGTGCACCGGCAGTGAGACCATGGAGTGTATATACTATACATGAGTGAGACGGGTGTCGGTTTGTAGCGTTCTCTCTTCTGATTGGATAAAAATTTCGGGATACTCCAATAAGTTTATTTGCCGATTACATGCAAAACAGCTGACTGAGAGATCGGCTTTATGAAACGCGCACATTATGTAAGTGATCGATGTATGAATAAAGAGCGATTTAACACTTATATTAACATAAATAAACCGCTTACTTCACCTTTAAACTCTCACTTGTTCGGTTCACAGCCGAGTGTAAAGTGGGTGGATGAGGATTAGCATCTCTAAATCTGAGGCCATGGTTCTAAGCAGAAAGCGGATGGAGTGCGTATTCTGGGTAGGGAATGACTCTTTACACCAAGTGAATGAGATCAAGTACGTAATATATGAGTACAAAATGACCCTGAGTGACACCAAAGCTAATATTGATGACAGAGCATGTCATTAAGATGAGGGAACAGAAAATGGTTTAGAGGTGGTTAAGGAAAAAGGGTGAAAACAACATACTATTAAATAGTATGAACCCAAAGATAAAATCATAGCATTAATTATGTTAACTGTGTCAAATGGTATATTTTTTAAAGTTGTATAACTTCATGTGTTCACACGTTGTGGGCGCAGAAAGAACCTTTCATTTAATACTATACATAAACAGTTGAACTGCAGTGAGCAAACCACTAGATATTTTGGTTCTCATCTCATAGTGACTGTCAAACCTCACATCCTCTTTTTTTAGCTGAAGGCTGAGGGGCCTTTTTTTAAGCGCGTGGTTTCATCATGTGGTTTATAACTGAAGGGGTTTTTGTTAGTATTATCGCCTGCTTTCAGAAGTATTTTAAGTGAAGCGCAGTCCTCTGCATGCAGGTGTCTGAAAATATTTCCTCAATGTTGATCTAATATTTGAGACTTAACATAAACACTTATTCACACTGTTAAGCCCCAGTCCAGGGGAAACCTGAGCAGAACATAAAAGAATGACTCCCTTTTCCTATACTCACACAAATGATTAATGCCACAGCTTTAAAGTCCAAACTCAAATGATTTATTACCAATTCAGGTGGGTGATGCATAGTGGTGGGCGCAGCCAAATAAAAAAAAACATCTTTATTATGAGGTTATAACTTCCCTATCAATAAAATGGCACAGCACAGTCTTGAAGACAGGCAGGAAAAAGGTGGACCGAGATATCACCAGAAGGCCTCCTTTTTAAGTAGGAAACGTAAGTCTCTCAACCAAGGTCCCAGGTTGGGAAAACAAGATCCAAGATGGATCATTTGTGATGTGCATAATAACTAATAAAGTTTTTTTAAATTAATAAAGCAAAAAAGTGTGTATTTGTAAAATTATTTTGAAACAAACATTCACATCTAAACCTTTTCGGATGTAAAGATAACACCCTAACATCACTGAAAGTGTCTTTATGACTTCCTCTTTCCTTCAGTCAGGACTCTCTGCTCTCAGTGACCTGTAAGACACACAGGAAATACACATTTGAAGACAAACATGAATAACTTAAAAGGGTCAGTCTGAAAGTAAAATCTAAGGAGAATAACTGACTTAATGTATGGAGCTCTCATTACAGGTGATGTTTCCAAGATAGAGAAACTACCTGTTTTTAAAATACCATGCCAGCGGTATTGGACATATTGAAATGGAAGAGCGCAGTGGCTTCAGTGTTCATATACACTCCAAACCAACAGTAGTAAATAAAAGGCACACTCAGAATATACAGATAACTTTGGCGGCCCGGCAAGTACTGTTTTTTTGCATAGTATGTCTCATTCACCCATTCACAAAAACAAACACAAACATACACTGATAGCAGCAGCTACCAAGCAGGGTTCAAGCTGACCATCGGGAGCAATTCGTGGTTCAGTGTCTTGCCCAGTGACACTTTGAAATGTGTCAGGAGCCGGGGATAGAACCAAAGACCCTGCAATAAGGACGACTGCTTTACCTGCTCGACCGCAGCCGCCCTATTCGTAGGGATATAGCTATGAGACTCAGCTATGTGTTATGCAAACTGAGTCTCTGATAAGTCATATAACAGGTAGGTTATTTGGTTAATCAGAGGAAGAAGATGCTGCCTTACCCCATTTTAAGTTCACTGAAGAATAGACCACATTCTCTTCTCGCAGACGTGGTTTGGTCGCTGCTTTGGACACTTTTGGTTCTGCTTTGGAAACAATTACAATTATCTCAAGCTGAACATTTATCATATGTAACATTTAATAACATTTCATATGAAAACTTCCATTAGAATGTGCACTGCATTCCTCATGTAAGTCATATTTAGGTTTATTCCAGTTTGTTTTCATAATGATGGAAAAATGTACTATCTTGTATCTTTGCATGTTCTTTCTTCATGTAGAGTTTCCACTCCCCAGCTGATTTCGGAAACCTTCCATTTCACCGTGTATCTTTCAAACTGTCAAACCTCTTGTCTGAAGACAAGGGGCCCCTATTTCTGTCTGTGGTTTTCACATGTGGTTCATAACTGAGACGACCAAATTATCTTCTGCATCTGTAAAAACAGCCTTCAACAGACAGACTGGTGGGAAATATATCATTAATGTGAGCCCAGTGGATCTCAATCAGTTCCTTTTTAACATAATGATTTTGTTTTTCAAATTGACATGTATATGGTATATATTTGACTATTCTGAACAAACAGCACATTAAAAAATATTTTAAATCATCGGTCAGAAGCTGGCAAGTAGCTACATGCTCAAAATGACATGTTGATGTAAACCACGTATACTGTTTAAGATGTTTATGTCTTTAGTTTTGCAGGCATTAGGTCATAAACCAATTTTTATATTTTGACATTATTTGTTTCAACATTGAGCTTTTCTGTTCTTCTGGCTTTCAATCTAGTTTGTCTCTTTACAAATGAGCAGGGTCAAACTAAACACTGTTTCATCAGCCACAAGATGTTGCACTATGAACTTGATAACAAAGACTCTTTATACTTGTGAAGTAGAAATGAATAATACCTCTTTCCTTAATTATCAGGGCTGAATATGTTAAATTGAGTGGATCGAGCACATCATCACCACCTGGGGTTATAAGTGAGAAAAAACAAAACATTAATTTTCTCTCAAAGTTGCATGTATTACATTAGCTATTTCATATGCTTGTGAAACATTTTAGAATATTTCATTCAAAAAACTTAGACAAATGTGATGCACCACAGGTTTGCTGTGCAAAAACCTTCAAAGAAAAACAAAATTAAAAATACATAAACAAATAAACATTAATTTGGTGTCGTGTTATCAAAAACAAAAACCCATATATCAGATTAGCTGAACAATTGTGGATCAGGGCATCTCTATCTCTACATTCAGATAACTTAAATACAGTTACCTCTGGTGTTGCTTTCTTCAGCTTGGTCTCCTACCCCTTTCTGTTTCCTGCAGTGTAGCACACCAAACACCAACATCATGGCCACCAGGGAAATAGTGCCAACAACCAACAGTGGGGTGAGCAGATTTAAGGGGTGAGTTTCGGGAGGACGAGTCTCTTCATATAGCTCTGAAATGACCAAAGAAATATCAAAGTTAAACTTTGTCAAGCCGGGTTTTGATGCAGAACGGAGAAGCATTTTATATAATATATTCACAGAGGTGGTGACCATTTACCATGCAGAAAACAGTTCATGCAGCCTTTCCTTAATTTTTAAACACTTATCTCTCACCTCTGACAGTCAGCCAGCTCTCTGGTGATTCTCCAGCTCCAGAGATGCTGCACTTGTAAAGTCCTTCACCCGATGTGGAAACATTGTTGATGGTCCAGTTTCCTTCATAGCTGCGCTTCATGAGGCGGCCATCTTTATAGAAATCAGCAATGTGGGTAGCAGAACTTTTCTTCTTTCTACAGCTCAGAGTCACATTGTCTCCCTCCTTCACAGGCAGAACAGGACTCTCCAGGATCACAGAACCAGCTGAACAAGGTGGAAGAAACATTTTATGTTAAAAATACAGCCTGTTATATGAATGTAATGTAGAAAACAACTTTGTCCTTAATTTAATTTAATTTCTTCAAATACCAGTGACAGTGATGTTGACAGCGTTGCTTCTCAGTCCACCTCCGTCCTCACACCAGTATTCTCCACTGTCTGATGGGAATGCAGCTGTTATGTTGCCAGATCCTGCAGACGTCACCCAGCTAGAGGTGCTTGATGAGACACTTTCCTTCTTCAGTTTCCTCATCACTCTCCATCCAGCTGAGCCATCAAACTTACAATCAACAGAGATGGATTTGTAGTGAAAAAACTGCAGTCTGTTAGGAAGAACTTGAGGAAAAGCTGAACCTGAGACACACAAGGCAGGAGATTTAGAGAAACAAATTAATGAAACAAACTGACAGTCACTTAAGTACTGTGTTATACTAATAAGGAACTACATCACATTAATGTTGCAAAACCCTACATGTAAAACTGTATATTTATTTCTTTGAGACATGCATAATCTCCAGTTAGCGATTAACTGATAGTCTATTTATTTCACCTTTCTTCACTCCTGTCTTGATATTGGATGTAGCTTGATTGTGTTTTTGAGGGCAGAATTAAACAGCTGCAGCTTTATAAGGGTTGCTGCTTTGTTGCATTTTACACAAAAAATACATTTTAACTGCATTTGTTTAAATTTTATATTGAAACGGTAGATATTTGACTCAACCAATTAATGTTTTAAAATACTTGTTGAGCTAAAAGAAAAAAAAACATTGAATTTGGATAAATAACTCAACCCATTAATGTCCAGAGTGGAATTTGATAATTTCCTTCAGAGCACCTAAAGCTCAAAGGAAAACCAGTGAAATGTTTCTAATCAGTTAATGTGAAGGCTTCAGCGCTTGTTTTTTTTATACCATACTATTTTAACAATAGTCACAAGGGGTTAGCAATATCTATAAACCCCATAAAAATAAACTGACACTCATGGTCATGGAGCTTCAATTTTCATAATTTCTCCCTAAAGGTGCACTTTCAAATCTTTTTTATAATTAATTTGAACTGGAGACAATCGGGTCTTACGTTCGGTTTTTCAACATGGGAACCTGTGATTCCACTAGTATCATTAATGGTTAAGAAGAAAGTACAGCTTACCGTGGTTTTGAGCACAATAATGGATTTGAACTTGTGGAAACAGAATCCCCAGAATCAGAACTGTAGAGATAAAGGAAGCGATCGAGCAGGATTTTACACGACAAGTGAGTGGACAGTTTCAGTTAGCAAAATACAAATGATCTTTATTGTATTGTTTTAACTTCACAATGACTCTTCAATAGCGGCACTGCCAAAGACCCATACAAAGGACACACACACACACACACACACACACACACACACACACAAATGCATGCAAGTTGCAGAATTTTTGCTGCCAATGAAACAAGGTTTGATCAAATATATTGCTTAAGATAGATGACAAATTCAGCATATGTATTTCTTTGTTCTCAGAGAGGAACAGGGAAACAGAGTCAGTACTCACACATTCTGGAGCAGAGAGCTGTGACCTCCATGTCGTCTAGCTGTTAATCCGAAAATATAAATGAAGTGTTAAGTAGGAGGGAACCTCCTCTTCCTGTGCAGCTTATTGTTGCTGTTGATATTAAATATAGTATATAGTAGTGCAGTAGATTTGAATTAGTATTAGTGAAGTTAGGTTAAGCCTCACAGAGCTGCAATTATCTGTAGTCTGCAGATTAGTAGTTTTCTCTAATAGCTTGAACACAAATAGCGATTTTATAAGGATATTTTCTCAAACCATTTACCCTTGTAGCCAATGCATTTACCATGTGTGCCAAACTGAAAGGAGAGCCTCAGCTTTACACTCAGCAGTGTGAACAAATTCACCAAGTTTTTACATATTGACATTGACAGGAAACTGAGGCTACAATTTGCACAGACTCACCAAAATTGGATAGTAGAAGATTGGAAAAATCTTAACTGGTTTGATGAGTCTCGATTTCAGTTGCGACATCTAGATGGTAGTGTCAGAATTCTGAGTAAACAACATGAAAGCATGGATCCATCCTGCCTTGTATCAATGGTTCATGCTGGTGGTGTGGGGGATATTTTCTCTGCACACTTTGGGCCCCAATTGAGCATTTTTTAAACACCACAGTCTACCTGAGTATTGTTGCTGACCATGTCCATCAGTTTATGACCACATTGTACCCATCTTCTTATGGCTACTTCCAGCAGGATAATGCACCATAGCACAAAGCTAAAATCATCTCAAACTGGTTACTTGAATATGACAATGAGTTCACTGTACTCCAATGGCCTGCACAGTCACCTGATCTCAACCAAATAGAGCCCCTTTGGGATGTGGAGGAACGAGATATTTGCGTCATACATGTACAGCCGCCAGATCTGCAGCAAATGTGTGATACTATCATGTCAATATGGACACAAACCTCTGAGGAATGTTTCCAAGACCTTGTTGAAAGTATGCCACGAAGATTTAGGGCAGTTCGGAAGGCTTCACTGTACGCTTAGATATAAAAGGCTTCCGCGATGCTGCTGGCACATCATAGGCCTCAGCCACTGCTCCTCTAACTTTACCATCTAAAAGCTCTGTCCCTCGACATGCACAATTCCAAAGAAGCAGTCCGCTCTATCTGCTGCCTACTGTAAATATGTGTTTTCAGGTTATTGCAAGGTGCAATTTTATTAATTTGCGCGTACTCTGTGGATAGGGCACTATTTTTGTCCGCTTATTTGCTACTGGTGTAGCGGCTGCAAAAGTGGCACAATCCTTTAGTGGATGTGGCCATTTGTTTCTTCACTAAATGAAAAGTGACTTCAGTATGTTTAAGATACATTTTAGGAAAATTATATATTATATAATATAATATCATTAATCACAATTCCATTTATCAGGATAATCCCCTGTTTACCTCCAACACCATAATACAATGAAAGCCAAGTTGGTTTTGTGTTGTTTACTGTGGAATCAAACAATACTACATTCTGGAAGTGCATAATAATTTTCAAAGAAACTTTTTAGATTTAATTTTTTTTTAATAATAATTATGTATATTAACAAAACACAGTAATGTTACTAGCATTGCCAAACAAACGAACAACCCAAATTACACAGCAGCTCAGCTAATACAGTATGTCTTTGATGTCCTTCATACAGTTAATTTCATTTCCTACATTATACAGCTCCGGAAAAAATTAAGAGACCACTCCAAATGTTCAGTGTCTCTCGTTTTACTGTTTATCGGCATATGTTTGAGTAGAATGAACATTTTGGTTTTATTCTATAAACTACTGACAACATTTCTACCAAATTCCAATACATTTTTTGTCAATAAGAGCTTTTCCATTAAGTAATTTAGAGATAATGATTTAAGAAAAATCCAGACTGGTCTCGTAATTTTTTCCGGAGCTGTATGTGTTGTGCTTGTTGTTATTCAGCTGCATGTAGTCATAATCATACCAGCTTTCACAACGTTTCATAAAAAATCTAATTCATCTGATTAATTGTTTTTCTATAACAGTCCATCAGGAATTAATTAATCTGTAATTTGACGTCTTTATCCAGATCCCTGTTGTTTCAATGAAGTGTGCCTGTTTACCTGTTGAACAGTTAAGTGAATTTATTGGCTTTTGTTTTTGCCGTTTGGCTTATGTGGTCAGGCTGAATTTCGGGCAGACTGGACTTTCATCAGGGTTCAGGTTTATTGAGGAGATTCAGACAGGACGTACAGAGTACTTGGTGGTAGCATTGGAGCAGCATGGTTGAGAAGCAGCTGTAGCTCTTAAAGCTACAGAACAGTGTTTTATATCTGTGTGTGGGGTGTATCATGTGTTGTTAATATCTGCAAATAGACATATCATCCCCGCAACAACAAGTCAAACAGAAGTCCATTTATAGGTGTTTTTGTTTCTTCCTCAGTGACCGCAACCTTCAAAAGAGTTTACCCTGCCACCTCTAATTTCCACCACACTTATCTTTGGAACATCCCTTTCTTCCCCTCTCTTTTCTGGCAGCCTGAGTCTCTATTGGCTCCAGAAATTTCTCAATTTTCAGCTTCTGTACCTCATAATTTGTCTTTTTCTTGTCTAATTCCCTCTGAGCCTGAAGCAGGTCTTCCTTTTCAATTAATAATTCTTCTGTGTTGTCAAATCTCATTTGTCTATCTGTTATTTCCATCTCCACCGACTGAAGCTTATTCTTGATCTCCTTCTGCTCTTCCTCCACCTCCTTCAACTGTTCTCTGAGTTCACCATTCTGTTCCTCCAGTTCAGTCTTCACCTCCTCCATTGTGGAAACCAACTCAGCATTTTCTTCGGCCATCTTCTCTGCATCAACATTCTCCGGCCATCCTACTGTGGAACGCGGTCCTGGTGTGTCATCTGGTCTACCACCTAGATAGATTGATATTTTTTGCAACTGAGATACTGGGACGAAATACAAAAAAATCTACTAATCATAACAGCACAATAAAATAGAACAGATAAATCACATCATAGAAACATTAAACATACAGAATGTGAATAAATAAGATTACTATTTGCTTCCCTGACAGCTTTGTATACCATTGTAGAAAATTAAAATACGTTTTGGATTTTTTTCAACTACACAAACAACAAATTAAATATATTCATAAGTAACTATGGGTTGGCAGCGCCTACGAGTGAGTAAGAGCAGGAACTTCTAATAGTGGTTTGAGCTAAAAAGGTCTCACCAGACAAAATCATCAATAAGTTAAGTGCAGTAGTGATTTCAAAACTAATAATTTATTAGAAGGATAGATAGATAGATAGATAGATAGATAGATAGATAGATAGATAGATAGATAGATACAGTCATATGAAAAAGTTTGGGAACCCCTCTCAGCCGGCATTATAATTGACTCTGCTTTCACAAAAAAAAGATAAAAGTGGTATGTCTTTAATTTACCAGGAACAGCTAAGTACTGGGATGTTTTCCAAACAAAGATTTTTTGAAAAGCAGTATTTGGTTGTATGAAATAAAATGAAATGTGAAAAACTGGCTGTGCAAAAATATGGGTACCCTTGTGGTTTTGTTGATTTTAATGCCTGTAACAGCATGTAAAACTGATGACTTTAAACACACAGTTGGTTGGATTATGTTGTTAAGCCTTGAACCTCATATAATTGTCTGTTTAATCATGAGAAAATGTATTTTAGGTGCCTAAATGCAAGTTGCACTTCTCTTTGACTCTCTGCTGAAGTGAAACAGAATGGGATCATCAAAACAGCTCCCAAAAGATCTGAAAAACAAAGATTGTTCATTGTCATGGTTTAGGGGAAGGCTACAAGAAGCTTTCCCAAAGGTTTCAATTGTCAATTTCGACTGTAGGGAACGTTGTCAGGAAATGGAAGGACACAGGCATAGTGGCAGTTAAACCCAGGCATGGCAGACCAAGAAAAAAACAGGAGCGGCATAGGTGGAGGATTGTGAGAATGGTTGCACACAACCCACAGATCACCTCCAAAGACCTGCAAGAACATCTGGCTGCAGATTGTGTATCTGTACATCGTTCAACAATTCAGCGCAATTTGCACCAAAACATCTGCTTTTTATAAAGACCAAATAACTTAATTTTTGTCTCATCAGTCCAAAGCATTTTCTTCCAATATGAAGCTGGCTTGTCTAAATGAGCTTTTGCGTACTCCATGCAACTGTATCTGTGGCGTGGGCGCAGAAAGGGCTTCCTTCTCATCACCCGGCCATACAGATGTTTTGGTGCAAATTGCACTGAATTGTAGAACCATGTACAGATACACAATCTGCAGCCAGATGTTCTTGCAGGTCTTTGGAAGTGATCTTTGGGTTGTGTGCAACCATTCTCACAATCCGCCGCATATGCCGCTCTTGTACTTTTCTTGGTCTGCTAGACCTGGGTTTAACTGCAACTATGCCTGTGTCCTTCCATTCCCTGACAACGTTCCTTACAGTAGAAATTGACAATTGAAACCTTTGGGAAAGCTTCTTGTAGCCTTCCCCTAAACCATGACAATGAATAATCTTTGTTTTTAAGATCTTTTGGGAGCTGTTTTGATGATCCCATTCTGTCTCACTTCAGCAGAGAGTCAAAGAGAAGTGCAACTTGCATTTAGGCACCTAAAATACATTTTCTCATGATTAAACAGACAATTCTATGAGGTTCAAGGCTTAACAACATAATCCAACCAACTTTGCGTTTAAAGTCATCAGTTTTACATGCTGTTACAGGCATTACAATCAACAAAACCACAAGGGTACCCATATTTTTGCACAGCCAGTTTTTCACATTTTATTTTATTTCATACAACCAAATACTGCTTTTCAAAAAATCTTTGTTTGGAAAACATCCCAGTACTTAGCTGTTCCTGGTAAATTAAAGACATACCACTTTTATCTTTTTTTTTCGTGAAAGCAGAGTCAATTATAATGCCGGCTGAGAGGGGTTCCCAAACTTTTTCATATGATTGTAGATAGATAGATAGATAGATAGATAGATAGATAGATAGATGGATAGATGGATAGATGGATAGATAGATAGATAGATAGATAGATAGATAGATAGATAGATAGATAGATAGATAGATAGATAGATAGATAGATCTGTTATATGAAATAGATTGGATACAATCACATCATAGAAATATCACACATACAGTGAATTAATACGAATAACATTTCCTGATAGCATTATACCATAGTAGGATATTTGAAATACTGTATGTTTTGGATTTTACCTCTCTCTTCATCCACATATGTCCCTTCCTCTGTCCTTGATGGGTCACCTGGTTCACCACCTGGTGTACGACCTAGATAGAAAGATATGTTTTGCAACTGAGAAACTAGAACGAAACACAAGACAATCTACTAATCATAATAGCGCAATAAAATAGAACAGATAAATCAAATAATAGAAACATTACACATAATGTGAATTAATAAGGATACCATCTGGTTCCCTGACAGCATTTTATACCATTGTAGGACATTTGAAATAGAGTATGTTTTGGATTTTTTCAACTACACACAACAGAAAAAAAACAATTGAATATATGTATAGGTAACACTGGGATGGTACCATTGACATATTTTCATTATGTAACCATAAACAAGCAGGGACTTACGTTTCCTTAAGCAGTATATGAAGGCAATTAACAAAACACCAACAGCCAGACCAGCAGCGCCACAACCCAAGGCCACCGGAATCAGGATAGAGGTGGAGGGGCAAGAGGTAGAATCGGAATTGCTCATATTATATTGAATATCACCTGCTGAGGAGGCAGCACCTAGAGTGAGGAAGAGCAGACATTTATAAAAGTAGTTTTAGCTGAAAAAGTGTACTCAGACAAAATCACCAATCAGTAAAGTGCAGAAGTGATGTTAAACAACAAAACTAAGGGGTACAAATTGCCACATATCTTTGTCTCTTGCCTCAGCCTTCCATCCAGACTAACGACAGAATCAAAATGGAGCTTTTTACAAAATGGAGTGTGTAAATCTTAGAGCATGTCCTAGGTTTTTATTGGTTTATTGTTGCCATAAAGCTGAATATACAGCTACAAGTTCGCTGGAAGTATGGGACTGCTCCAACACTTCGGATATGTAGTTTATGAACATTATTTCATACTATGGCAAATAGAACCAAAATGTTGTGTGTGAAAATGTCAGTTTTGTTTTACTCAAAAGTAAAAAGACAAAATGACTGGGACCTTTCCCAGCATCCTCCTTCTTTTTGCTGTTTTTACAGGTTGGCGTGGAAGAGAGCTCTCTGCTGTTATCGGTCAAAAGTCATGAAATCAAACATGGACTTTGTTCCTCTAGATAAGATAAGGCAAACATTCTCTGATTTAGATCACGAGTCAGTCTTTTGATGAACTGCATGAGAAAAAAACAATGCATTGGGGCACTAGCGCCCATTTATTCTTCCTGAACAATCTACAATCAGTTTCTTACTTGAAATATACGATAAACTATATATATAGAGTTAAGCACAAACCATGGTGCAACTTAATTGTTAGTGCGTAAGTTACCTCCATAAAAGTGTGTTAGGAGGAGGAAGATGGCCAAAACGCAGAGGCTTCTGAGAAGAGTTTTAAAAGAAAGTCTAACCATGATGTGAATTATCCTGAAGTGCTAAAAAATTCAAAGACATAGAGGAAATAATGTTAAGAAGAGAAAAATGCATTTGAAGCAGAAACCTTTTTATCCTTTATTTATTTTAATGGCGCAAATTTGCCAACATGTATTTGTCACTATAATTAATATCCCATCATTATAATATATCTTATGAGCTGTCTGTGTAAGTGCATTGATGATATAATCATATCACGTCATCATATGATTATATAACTTCACTGTTTTATTTTCACATTATTTGAGTTTTGTTTGTTGTTAAGCATAGCAGCGGTAACGCATTTAGTTATTTTGAATACATTTGCTTTGAAAGAGTTTTTTAAAGAAATGATCTGCCATCACGATTCAGATGGGATTAAAATCTTTAACCATTGAAACTATGCTAAAATCAACCTACCTCCCCTATAGAAATAAACACAGTCTGAATGGAACTTAAAGTTTCTGATCTAGTACAGCATTCAGTCTGTTTATAAATTAATAAAATCCAAAGAATATATTTTGAAAATCTCACGTACCTGTTATTTGTACAGCAAAGTCTCGCTCACCTTTTAGTAAAATGCAGTCAAAGACTTCAGATAAAACTATTTGTACTTTGGAATTGCCACCTATAATAAAATAAGGTGTGTTCACTTTTAATTATACACAAGGGCTTGTATGATAATTCAATGGGCTTTTCTGGATTAACACATACATAACATATATCAATATATTAAAAATACAAATCTTATTTTGAAGATAGGCTTATATGCTTGCTTTTATCCTTTGAACCATTAATGGAGACAAAGCATTCTCACACAAGGCATTCGTACCGGTCCCAATCACGATTGAAGGCTAAAGCCTAGTTTGTTTGACCAGTGTGAGTGCTCAGTTCCGTGATTAAGCAGGGTACAATTTGTTGCCCTGGCATGTTTGAAAGAGGGGAGCTTCAGTACAGTACGGATGCTAATGAGTAGTTATTGTTGTAGCATAGACAGCGTCCTGACGTCAATGTAGATGAGACTGTTCCCCTCGACCCAATACGTCCATGTGTGCAACAAACATTAAAACATTTTGGCAAAGTTTTTGCTTTGGTCTATGTGGAAGTGGAATGTTTGCCGCAAATTAGCCGGATGAGAAGATTCTTAAACAAATTAATTTGATCCAAAACCCAAACCCCGCGTGTATTAAGACATGGTGACTTATTGGCGAGAAGCAATCGTGTCAAGGCCTGGATCTTTTGAAAACAGAATGAGTAACATATTCATATATACCACTGGGTATGTTGCAGTGAGATATGTTAATGTTGTAACTACCAACAAGCTGTTACTTACAGTACATGTCAATTCATACTTGACAGTGAAGGATCCAAAAACACCAACAGCCACGACACAAGCAGCCAGACCACATGCACCGCCAGAAATCAATTGCTTTGGATTGCAGACTGAGGAGTCAGATATAATAATTAATGTAGATAGAGTAGAACATTGTATCTATAATATTTATTTATTTACCTAATGCCCTGAATTTAATTTATAAGGAAAACATTCAGGTGCCCGGTGACACAAATATAATATAACAATGCAGTAAGGCTCCCAGTTATTCTGTATTGATTTAAAATATGAATTGTCCTATAATGGTTAAAACTTTCTGAAAACATGTATAGGGATGCTTTTTTAGGAATCATGTGTTACTGCTCATGACATATTACATTACTTTATATAACTGTTTGCTAATGTTAGGTAAGGCAGTTGAAGGCAAAATCAGTAACCTGAAGGTTTATTGGGCTTAACAAGTTAGCTACTTTTTAATACTTATTACTTCACTGTATGCATTGCCATGGGTGAGGCTTGTCAGAAGCCACTGCAATGGCAGCCAGAGCATGGTAAAGTTAAGATGGTATTGCCCACTATCGGGGCATCTGAAATCTTTGGGGGAAATATAGTTACAGTAAAAAGGATATGTTATGACCCCCTGTTATGATATGTTATGATGTGTTATTCATTTTAACCTTTTTTGGGAGAGGGAGTTGTCTTTAATACTTTTCTCAAGGGGACAAATGTACCTCTTGAGGAGGATATACACCTTTGTCTTGTGACATTCAATAAACAACTCTTCACCACACATTATAGTAGGGCAGTAGTGATCATTACAGGGGTTATTTTAGTGTGACTATACTTTTGTTTTACATGGCATAAACGGCATAGTCAGCCTTTAACAAAACATTTTTAAATAATGTCATCAAAGGTATTATTACAATTGACATGTTTTGAAACGGCAAATGAGTCATGGGGCATATCACTACAATTATATGAAATGTTACTTACGTTTCCATTTATACATGGCATAAACGGCCACAATAAAAGCCAGTTCAGCCAAGATCATGTGAATTATCACATGATCTTGGCTGAACTGGAACTGAACTGGAACTGCGGAAATAGATGCAACCAGATCTGCTGTAATGATACAAGAACAAATCCTTCACTGTTATGCACTTCTCCAACGAATGTAATTATCTGTTAATATTATTTCTGCCATATCTTTAAATGTCTACTTTACTGTAAATTAAGATTCATAAAAGCAAAAATCATATCTTCCCTGCAAAAATGTTTTAATTTAATTGGAACAAAATGTAGAAAGTATCAAATTTTTCGGGGCATTTTATCACTTAACATTTAATTAAAACCAAAACCATGCAGAGTTGAGTACAAGTGTGTAAGTTACCTCCACAACTGTGTATGAGGATAAGAAAGAGAAGAGTGTCAAGACTGAATGTTACAGGTGCCGGTTTAAAAGTCCGTTCATCCCCCAGGTTCACTTTTAATGACATCTGAAAAGATGAAACAAAGCAGACTTAATTCCTTCTTAATTAGCTGAAGTGTGGATACACAATAAATAAAACTGATCATGACAAAAAGTAGTTTGTTCTTCGACTGTGCACATACCATAATTAATAAGAAATTACCCAATCTAAAAGGCATGTTTAAATACTGTAGTAGGCTTGTTCAGATTGGCCATTGGATCGTTAATCAGCGATTAAAGGGATGAATAGCGATTTCCCCCCCACCCCCAAGACGATTGGATCAGCCATGAAAACACCTTTAACTTAATAACTATCATAAGATGTTTTAAAAAAAATAATCATGTATTAAGAAAAGTCATTTCTGACCCAGTTTGCCTCTGTGACTCTTGCCATGGCTGACACTCTGCATCTCTGTTTTTTTTTATCTGTTAACAAACCGTTGCTCTGAGCTTCATTTAAAGGGGACATATTATGCAAAAACTCGGGTTTAAATGTGTATTTCCGAGGTCTACTAGAAAAGGTTTTAATGGTCTATAGTACAAAAAGCCCATTAGTTTTCTACCAATGCCCATTTCTTCATTGCCTTTTCAGGCCTTTTTTGGCCTCTCCCTCAAAAATTTGGTTTTGACATCTACCCCCCTCTGCAGAAAGCCTAGTCTGCTCTGACTGGTCAGATCTACATGGGCGTGCATGCACCGCCCTGCTCATTTACTCTATACCTACCTCCATGGGCATGGCACACGCCCAGCTGTCAGTTTTGTTTACTTTTGGCCAATGCAGCATGGAGATCGATGTTACCATGTTTAGCTTCATTTCTTCAGCAAATGTCAGCACACTTACCACTTCTAAACCAAAAGCTTTACAACTGAACCTGGTCAGGCAGGAGTCTGAGCTGAAAACTGTGAAAATGGCATCAAGATTTCTGGTTTCCCTGACATTATCCTCAGGTAAATACTGTTTAATTATGTCACAGTCAATAACATAATTTGAGCTAAGTATTTATGCATAAACTCTCTAAACTGGTAACATACACCCTGTTTTACATTTGTCTTTACAGGTCTGTGGAATGATCTACAGCCCAGTGGAGTGAAAAAGCTTTGGTTGTGAACCGATACTGAGTTGACATGTAAAAATGTACAGTAACCATAATGGAAAAGAATGTATCCTGAATCATGTCAAGATTCACTGGAAAGGCATTATCTTTTGTAAAATGTATGGTTGAAATAATTATGCTTTAGGTTTATCAGAGCTGCAAATTATCTGACAACATTTCAATATCTAGTAGATAATGTATCATTTGTATTGTGATCACTCATTCATAATAAAGTTTTACCGTTAAAAAATGTATTGTGTTGCTTACTGTCACCTGTAGCAAAGGATTACTTGAAACTCACATTTTCATCTTGCTGAAGATTTTCTCTGATAAAACAGTATTATTACATTTTAAAAAGACCAAAAACATCCTTAAAAATAAAGCAGTTTATTCATAGCCATTGGAATGAAAATATGAAGTGTACATATCAAACAGAAGCAAAGCCATAACTTTTATGTAACTGTCCAGTTGTTGTTGGGCCCTGAAGAAGACCACCTGTCCCACCCAGTGAACACATCCTCCTCTGAAGGAACGGATAGGGTGACGGTCTTGGTGGCTCCGTCCGGCTCCATCAGGTCACTCGGATACCTGTAAAACATGGCACATTCAATGTTACATCATGTAGCCTAGCTGACATGTATAGGCCTACATCATACATCTGTTATGGCAAAGCTACAACAAATTCAGTATAGCCCTGGCTCAATAAGCAACAAGTGCTGAGTGATACTGTGTGCTTTTTGAAATATAATGGACAGGAAACAAACAGCAGCAGAGACAACTTACAGTATTTCTGTCTATGTGTACATTACACTGGAGATCATGTAATAGGCCCACTGCTGCTTCTACTACACACTGTCCGCAGACTTATTGCGGTGTGTACTTTAGGGCCCTATGAAATCCGTTTTATTTTTTTCCAAATTCCGTTTTAATCTCATGATTTCCGTTTTTTTTACAATTAACACTCATTTCGTCATCCGAACGAGTGTCTAATTATTGCGAACAAATAATATTCTAACAATTTAATCAGATATAAGGCTTAATTTAAAATACATCACAACATTGCACTGTTTTAGTGCTTAAAAAAGCGAAAAAACAAATTTGTTGGGTAGGCCTATAGGCTATAACAGAAAA
This sequence comes from Ammodytes dubius, assembly GCA_026122265.1. Taxonomy (NCBI): domain Eukaryota; kingdom Metazoa; phylum Chordata; class Actinopteri; order Uranoscopiformes; family Ammodytidae; genus Ammodytes; species Ammodytes dubius. Next base: position 18,154,763 of record CM047527.1, read on the forward strand.
TAAAGCCGTTCATTTTGTGCTTCAAGTGAAACATTAAATATTATTTTTACATAAATAATAAAGTCCTTATTAACCTTGCAAGAAGCTGGACTAGAGTGCATATTGGACAGGCTTTATAAATCCATGGCTTTTACCTGTGGGACAGCGCTTCACCCAACAGCGGGCTGCAACACCAACCTACAGTCTATTGTGCGACTGAGAGCTAGTTATCATTAGCATCAGCGTTAGCCGACATCACGGCAACAGCTGAATAATGTAACACATTACACAAGTTACACTACATGAAAACAACGGGCTGTAGACGCTAGAGTTATAATTGCGTGTAGGAAACATTGTTGAGACTGGAATTTCGTACCACAGCGGCCGTTCCATAATAATACAACACTCCCTTTAGCAATGGCTGAATATAAGACCTCCCTGTGCTTTGTATCTGCGCGAGCGAGTGGCATTAATAACTTCAAAACAGTAAAGGTTTAACATGATTACGTGCTTTTAGATGCTTTAATCATATGCCGAATTTATAAACAGACCATATTATTAACAATGAATTAAGTTATGTACATGTCAGAGTTACGTACATGGATACATTCATAAGTAAACATTGAATAGACAGATTTGTGAAAGGGGTTTGGCGCATAAAGCTAACGGTAAAGCTAGCAGGCGCTAATGCTAACGACTAAACCCCGCATTCTCTCATTTCAGTCGGTGTTGGTTATTATAGGAGGGATAAAATAAAGCCCATTACAGACATTGAACTAACAAACGGACAGAATTATTTTTAAAATAGGACTACTTACATTTCGGAGGGATGGTGTCTCTCAGTCTTCCTGGCACAGTCTCCTCCACACTCCAGTAAAAAGGCTTTGATCACACTAACAGATTGAAAACCTTTGCTGGAGATAGCCTAACAAAAAATTAAGTAAATCTATTCAGCCCTAGTGTGCTTCGAGGCTGGGGTGTGATGGTAGCTTGAGATTGAGCTCACACTGCAGCTTGCTTCTCCTATGTTGTTGCATGAGCGAGTGGAGGCTCAACCAGGTGTGTGTGGTTACCAACGGGGCGTCTTGATTTGCCAATCAACTGCCGAGTTTCTGGTGAGCTTTCCCGTGGGAGTATTTATGATAATGAAAACCGACCGGTTTCGTCATCGGGTCGGTGTTTTTTGGAGGAAACCTTCAAATCCCCCCTTTTTCGAAATAAGTGTCCCAGAAGAAACTGACATATTTGTCTTTTTGAAGCTTGTGTGTGCTGGTAGGGACGCCAATAACCTAAACAGTGTGCCCAAACACCGGCAATGTTTGGTTTTTCATAATATGTCCCCTTTAAGTAGCCAAGTTACAATGATTTGAATTGTGCTAACAAGTAAATCCATTTATGTTAAATATAACATGCTGTGATATTGCTTTGTTCAGAGCGTTGTCGCGCATAGATGACAGCAATACACACCAGTCAACACTACTTGCTGCCTACTTTTTAAAAGGCACTTTTTTAAAATAGAGCAGCGTTTCCCCTCATTGTATCCTACAGCGGGCCCCTTCTGCTGATTTTTGCACCAGAAAGGCTGATTGATGGATTGATTGTCTATGGCAAAAGAGAATGGGGAGCAGTGCAGCACAGCAAAGTGCTCTTTTTGAAATATCTCCAGCATGCATTTGCTATAGATGCTGCTTCATATCAACAAACTAATCCTAGGTGGAAACTGTAAAGGGATATATTTAGATGTTCACACACTTTTATAAATATTTATTCACATATCTAATTGTAGGAACAAGTTTAAAGGTTCCGCTATTTAAAAGCTCCCCCAGACAGGGCCGTAATTTCTCTGCTTGAAATTATTTGGAGCCTGAACGACACCCTCTTTCTCCTACCATTGTAGGTTTTAGGCCACATTTCTCTGTCCGGTTAGTGCTATGGTCCATTTTCTCATCAATTCTGCAATGGCCTGCAATTCAACAGGACGACTGCAATCATAATAGGAAAACTAAAAACAGTGAATTATGATATATAGGCCTATATACAAAAGCAGAAACAATTACATTTAGCAGATGTTGTGTCAAATGTTTGATGAATAAAATTAACTATCAAGAGCTGTGACTTACAAATCTGTTCATCCCCCAGGTTCACTTTTTTTGGAATCTGAAAGGTGAAACAAAGCAGACTTAATTCCCCAAAAAATCTTCATTTAAAATTGTCATAATAGTGGCAATAATCAAAATTAATCTAAGTAAGTATTTAGTGTGGTATTTAGTGTGGATAATAAAATTATGCACAATCCTATACAATTTATTTTTCCTACAATTTATTCACAATATGCAACACAAATATAAAAAAAAAATCATGATGAGAGAAGAGGAAAGACAAAGGGGAGCCGTGAAGGAGAGTGAAGTGCGGAGTGCTCTTTTTAAAATATCTCTAGCATGCATTTGCTAAAGACGCTGCTTCATATCAACAAACTAATCCTATAGGTGGAAACTATAAAAGGATATATTTAGATGTTCACACACTATTATAAATGTTTATTCAGTTAACTAAGTGTAGGAGAAAGTTTAAAGGTTCCGCTATTTAAAAGCTCCCCCAGACAGGGTCGTACTTTCTCTGCTTCATTTTCTTTGGAGCCTGAACCCACTCCCTCTTTCTGCTACCATTGTAGGTTGTGGGTCGAGTTTTTCCGTCAGGTTATTGTTATGGTCCATTTTCTCATCAATTTGGGAATGGTCTGCAATTCAACAGGACAACATTGCAATCATAATAGAAAAACTAAAAATAGTGAATTATATAGCCTATACAAAAAAACAGCAGCAAGACATCTACTCTTTTCAACAGACACAACCCATATTTATACGATGTTATCAGTAGTATTTCAAATATATTTAACAATGACATTTAGAAGATTTTTAGTGTACATTTTTTAATGAATAAAATAAACTATGAAGAGCTGCGACTTACATTTCCATGTAGCCAAAGCCAAGACAGCTCCAAGAGCAGACATGAAGCTAAAATTCATGACAGTTCAGTGATCAGCTGGAACGATAAAACACAAAACACGTGGCAGTCCAGGTCACTTTATGTAGATCTAATCTAACAGCAGCAACTGTAGGCTATAAATCAAGACATCACAACAGTTAAGAGTGTAGTTTTTGATTTGAAAAACAAAAACAAAAACACCAGCATGGCAAGACTGTTTAAACTCAGATTTGTTTTGGTTGGTAGGGTCTGATTTATTCTTAAATGGAGTTGGACAGGCCAATTAATAATTGATTATATTATAATATATTCATAAAAATAATTGTTTTTTAATAAAAGAATTCCACTCGCAAAATAATGGGCAACATAAAATAATTGAATTTGTAAAGGCTCACATACCTGCCATGTGCATCAAAGTCGCTCCACCTCAAAACAACAGGCAGTAAGTTTCCAGGTCAAAGTCTGCAAATAAAGTAACCTGTACTCAACGTCTTCTGTCATAAAGTAAGGTGTGTTCACTTCCAGTGTTTTCCCGCCTGTCTGTTGCAGATTTATAAACATGTTTATTAAATAAGAAAAACTTGAAACAGATCTCACTTTGTAGCATTGCTTTCAATGAAAACGACACATAGATCATGTATACACTACCAGTGAAAAGTTTTAGAACACGCCCATTTTTCTGGATTGTTTTGCAATTTACACAGTGTAATGTCTCAATGTAATCTGAAATTAAAATAATCTAATCTAACTATAGCAAGACTACTACTACAACTTCCTGTAGAGCAATATTCTCCAAATGCTTCATAGGGTGTAATAATACATTCCGTACAATTTTCAATTCATATTCTTGAAAGTTGCCATCAGAGCACAACAGATTCCTTGAGTGTGAGTGACGGTGTGATAGAAAGGACTTTTTACACTTAATTGCTTTATCTTGTGTTTCGTAATAAATTGTTTTAATTTTTGACCTATAACTTTATGTATTCTTGCTCCTTTTGTCTGAACCCCCAGCCAGCTCATGACATGTGTGTAACTGTCAATAAACCTGATTCTGATTGTAATTGTAATTTTTCTTAAAAGGCAATGAGAAAGATAGCAGTGCCTACCAAGCTTTGTTTAGACTCAGGGACAATCTAACTTATCCAACAATAAAAATAATCAACTAATTCCTGCAAGTCAATATTTTCTCTGTATCAATTGTTTGCTTCAACTTTCTAGGCTATATTTACATCCATTGCTGAAGAGAAACTAAATGTTGTGAACCCTTTTTTGTTCCCTGAAAAAGGCCTTTTGGAGAACTCTGACAATTATTTTATTTTTTTCTTAAAACTTAACTTTTTCTTTAACCTCTGGCAAGTTGACCTCTTACCCTTTGTTTCATTGCAGGTCTTTCCCTGGACTTGAAATTATTCCTTTTAAATAACACTCAATAAATCATCTATGACATTACAAAAGACTTAAGCCTGAAGGGGTAGTTGACGATTTATTTGATGGGTACTAAATAGCCGGAGCCTGTGCAACCAAATTTAGATTGTTATATCTACATTCTTGCTGTTCCTAGGAAGTCGAATAAAGATGTCTCCATTTATTTCTGTTAGATATAGTGAAATTACAGTAGGTCAAATTCTGCAATTTGTTTTAGCCTCAAATCCTGCATTTGGATTGGCATTCCGCTAGTGGTATGGCTATATTTTAGCCAAAAAGCACATATATTACAGAGTATTAGTATAAGTATGATATCCAAATTGCACTCCTCCCGAAATTCCAATCCAATCAGACCATAGAATCAACAAATAGCTTGTGTTGAGAACTACCATGTATGCTAAAACACTGATTTCCATGTAGATTTTTTTTTTTATCTACAGTACAGGCCAAAAGTTTGGACACGCTCAATGCGTTTCCTTTATTTTTATGACTAGTGTTACGCGCTCCCACCTTTCTGTTCCTCCCTCCTCTTGCTCCTCCACACTTTCTCTCTCCCAGGTGTCCTGAGGCCTGATTGGTGGCAGGTGCTCCTAATTATGTGAGGCTTAAAGGTGTGGCCTGCGCCGGTCTCTCTCTCTCTCTGCCTGCCTGCCTGGGGGACGGTGTCTTGCTGACCTGCTGCTGCTTATGGTTCATTTAGTTTTATGGTTTACTTATGGGGGGCTGCTAGATTGTGTTTTGTTTGTTTAACCGTAGTTTAGAGGGGCCGGGGTTATAGTTTAGCTGGAGGAAGACCTGGGCAATACTGCAGCCAATTGTGCTGTCCCAGTCTTCCTCCCGTTTTCCCTTTTTCCTTTTTATTTGCAGCCTCCTGCGTTGAGTTGTGTTGTGGGATTATTTTGTAATAAATCACCTTATTACTTGGATTCATGGTTTCCTTTGGTTTATTTTCATGTTTACTGGCCGGCTAAACGAGCCTGGGATGGCCGGCCGTAACATATGGAGCCTCGTCCGGGATACGGAATCATCCGAATTTTGTTTAGGGCACGCTGCAGTTGTGCAGCCAGCTGGGCTGGACGTTACTGAACACATTGATCTGGTTCTCGATCACCTTGATCTTATTCCGGTTTTCTCCGAGGAGGAGGTGGACGGGTTCTTTGTTCTTTTTGAGCATGTCGCAAGTACTGCGGGGTGGCCTCGTGATTGGTGGGCGCTGGTGCTGCCGAGTGTACTCACTGGTCGGGCACAGGATGTTTGTGCGATGTTGTCCGTTGACGATAGTCTTGATTTTGATAAAATTAAAGCTGCCGTGTTGAGAGCAAACGGATATAAGGCTGTGTTTGAGAGAACGGTGTCGCAAGAATGTCATGTTGAGAGCAAGCATGGTGTCTCTGCCCAGTCCTGTAAAATCAGCACTGCTAGTGGGGCGGAGGGGAAGCACACCCGGGAGGGACGGGGCACCGCGGGAACGTCCAGTGTGTTTCTATTGTAATCAACCGGGGCACATAGTCGCAAATTGTTATGCTTTACGGGGAGAAAAGAAACCTGCAGTGAAGTCAGTGGTTTGTGTTAAAACTTTGAAACCTGTGGCGGAGGTGGCTCCTGAGAGTCTGGAGTCAGAGCTAGACAATTATGCACCAGTCTTGATGGGGGTCGCTGTGCCTTTAGAGCAAGTGGGGGAGGAAGTGCCGTTAATCATTCCGAGGGATACAGCTGAGAATCAGTCATTTATTTTAAGTGATGTCTTGCCTATATCTAGTGAGTCTGATGTGGAGTCCGGTGTCATTTTCCGGGGGTTTGAGACACAGTGCAGGGGCGCGCCAGGGTACCTTGAGTCAGAGTTGGTCTCCGGTCCGGTGGCTGTTCGTCCCTATTTTCCGATTGAAGGTGTGTCTCGTTGTTTGGGAAGTGAGTTAGCTGGTGGTAAGGGGTTGGTCAAGCCTGAAGTGACGGGCGTTCCTATGGTTGCAGGGTGTAACGCTAGGTTGGCTCGGGAAAATCCTAGGGGGGTTTGTACAGGTGTGGTGACCAAACAGCAAGTAGTGAGCGTAGCTGCTACACCGTCCTCTGGCAAGTTGTCCATTGGGGAGGGTGGAGGAGTGTGTTGCGCTGTTTCGGCGGAGACTGGTAGTTCTCCAATTCCGGTCGGTGTTAGGCCCGGTGAATTCTCCGGGGAGGGGTGTGGAGTTGTTGGTGAACCTGGCTGTGCCCGTGATGTGGCGCTGTCCAGTGCTGAAGCTCAAACACCTGTTGGGGCGCTGTCTGGTGCTGGGGGTGCTGGCGGCGTGGTTGTGGTGGAGACTGGTAGTTCTCCAATTGAACGGCATGCCTGGAGTGTGAGCCTGAACAAGCGGGGTCGTCTTGGGAGGGAGGTGGAGTATGGGCTAGAGCATGGGGTTGCTGGGCCTGGTTTGAGCTCGTGGAGCTCTCCCTGTCTTGTGGCTGACAGGGCTGATGGAACGGATTGTGGCTTCAGCGTTTTGCTGACTTTGATCGGGCTACAGAGGACTGTTTTGGGGGGCTGGTGGGCCGAGGTGAGGTGCGGGACTGCTGTTGTCGCGCTTGTGTGTCAGGGCCTGCGATTGTTAGGTATTTTTTTTGCTGGGTTTGTCTATGACAGGGGTAGACAATAATCAACCTGAAAACTAATCAACTGGAAAAAAAAATACTAACTTAGGTTGGGGGTGTTACGCGCTCCCACCTTTCTGTTCCTCCCTCCTCTTGCTCCTCCACACTTTCTCTCTCCCAGGTGTCCTGAGGCCTGATTGGTGGCAGGTGCTCCTAATTATGTGAGGCTTAAAGGTGTGGCCTGCGCCGGTCTCTCTCTCTCTCTGCCTGCCTGCCTGGGGGACGGTGTCTTGCTGACCTGCTGCTGCTTATGGTTCATTTAGTTTTATGGTTTACTTATGGGGGGCTGCTAGATTGTGTTTTGTTTGTTTAACCGTAGTTTAGAGGGGCCGGGGTTATAGTTTAGCTGGAGGAAGACCTGGGCAATACTGCAGCCAATTGTGCTGTCCCAGTCTTCCTCCCGTTTTCCCTTTTTCCTTTTTATTTGCAGCCTCCTGCGTTGAGTTGTGTTGTGGGATTATTTTGTAATAAATCACCTTATTACTTGGATTCATGGTTTCCTTTGGTTTATTTTCATGTTTACTGGCCGGCTAAACGAGCCTGGGATGGCCGGCCGTAACACTAGTTACAATGTAGATTCTCACTGAAGGCATCAAAACTTTGAATGAACACATGTGGAATTCTTTGCTAAACCATTTCAGGTGACTCCCTAATGAAGTTCATTGAGAGAGCACCAAGGGTTTGTAGCGCTGTCAAAAAAGCAAAGGGTGCCTACTTTGAGGAATCTAAAATATAAGACCTATTTTAAGAGTCATTTCACACTTTTTTGTTAAGTACATAATTCCATATGTCCCTTCAAAGTTTTGATGCCTTCAGTGAGAATCTACAACGTAAATAGTCGTGAAAATAAAGAAAACACATTGAATGAAAAGGTGTGTCCAAACTTTTGGCCTGTACTGTAAATGGGACGTGTCAATTTAAGAACATCAATTGGGGCTTAGTGTGCGTGTGTTTGACATAGCAATGGGAAGAGAGATTAGAGCATTAGAAGAGATTGACAATGCAGACAAGAGCAAGCTCTTGAACATACATGAGGAGCTTCCCAACTTGGAGGACTAGTGCTGACTATGGTGACATTGATCAGCAACAACAGAATACTGTCTTCATTCAATCATATTACAAGGTCTCAATTCAGATATTACTTGGCATATTAAAACTACTGGGTAAAACTTTGCAAGTTTCAAGGACAGAAATAATAGAACATGAAGTGTTCATTTGTTTCACACCTACGGTCCACTTTCAACTGTTTATGAGAACAAAAAAACATAAAAGGGTACTAGGACATCTGTAAAATAATAATAAACAATCAAACCTGAAAAGTGAAGTTTCTGGGAAATGTATTGAACAAATCCAGTGATCCTGGCATTGCAATCAAATTTACAGGTGCAAATTTCTATTCTATTTCTTTTCTATTTATAAACGTTAAGACGAAAAATGGAGACATTTAATGTAATTTTTATTTTTGCTCAAAATAAATAATAATATTTTTTTTATTAAAAACATTCCAAACAGCTCAAAACTTCAGAAATACATTGGCTCCCCTACAAATAAGCTGACAAATTGCTGACACAATTCAGGAAGAAAATATTCACATTTTCCAAGAGGCCAAATCAAAACAGATACTGGGCATAATTTGTTCCCTTAATGGATCGGTTGTTGAACAAACCGGGGCTGTAACTGCAATCATTTCTTAACAAAATCTGATGGGCTCTTTGTGCTTTTATAGGCCTTCCGATTGTATTACTATCCTGACATCTTCTGAATATTTGTTTTTATTTATGTCTATTTATTCATTGTATGATGCGTTTTGTTTTTCTACTACTGTATGCAAACCAAATTGTACTTTGGGGAAAATAAAGGTCTTGAAACAGGCCTCCAGATCTTTAAGGCCGCCTCTTCATTAAAATAGACATAAACTGAACACAGACTTGATGTAAAGAAAACAAGGTAATATTACTGAGTGAGACTTTATAACTTCCTCTTCCCTTCATTCGGACGTCTCTGCTCTCAGCAGTGGCGTGCACAGACATTTTGGGGGGCAGGTGCTCAGTGAAAAATAAGGGCACTTTGTGCGGTGTTACGTCCCCTAGGTGGGCTTTTCTGGAATGACCTCCCCTCTGAATTTTTTGGGTAGGGCATGTCTGGTTGACATGGGCCTACCCTGCAGCACATTGAAAGGTAGCTTGAATTACCCTTGATATTAAATGTGTCATGTGAAGGATCGGTTGGATACTGCATAGCAGCTATCTGTTTAATTGTGTCATCACTTTCAACATTCCTTTCTTGTTCTCCCTCATCTTGTTCCTCAGAGAGCACTATTTTTGAACCTGGTGCTGCACTGGAGTCTGCTTTATATATATATTTTGGGGATTCATCTCCCTCATCTTCCATGCTGGATTCCCTGGCCAGGCTGGCCCTATTGCAGGACAGCACTGAGCTGCTTCCCTGCTGTAGCTGCCTAGAATAAAATAATAATTGTTTTAATAATATCCTATTGAGGTAAATACAAGATTACTGCAAGTCCTGTAACAAAGAAATAACTTATGGTTGGGACAAAATAATATAATTAGCTTATAGCTTCATAACTGATTTAGTACCACCAATCCACTTTGCGTAGTTAAAAGAAAATGTGTGGACAGCTTTTAAGATATTTCAATAACATTTGAGGAACAGTTCAACATTAAAATCTGAGCTTTAAAAGGCCCTGAACAGCTAACATGACTCTGGTCTTGACTCTGACCTTTCATCTTCATCTTCCTCCTAGCTGCTGGTGGATGCTTTCATCCAGGACAGCAGAGAGCTGCTCCCCTGGGCTGCCTGCTGTAGCTCCCTTTCTTTTTCCTTTTTTAATCTCTCCTTTCTAGGCATTATACTGCAATTTGTAAATAAAAAGAGACCAACCAACCATATGAATAAGACTGCTTGGTTACATTACAACAAGGCACAAGGCTACTTTTTCTGAAGGCAATTGGGAATTGCCTGTTTGTCATTTAGCAAATAAATTACTGCAAGTGAAGTGTTAATTATATAGCCTAAAGTAAACCTAAACAACACTAAATATTCAGCATACTGATATATTCACATGCTGTACCAATGACAAACTCCGCCGACATTAGTTGTGTTCATCACGTCATATCTATTTTTTGGGGGGACTAGCTTGTTTTAAGCAGGACAGTCGGCTAATGTATGCTCAGCTGTGTGGCGCTGCATGATAGAGGCTACTTTATAACAGAGACAAATAAATGCAAGTTATAACTTGGCAACTGAGGCTTAGGGGGCAAACAATACACTCTTGACTCCATTCATGTACAGTATGTGTTACCTCGCTGGTGGGGCAGGGCAGGCCGGAGAGTAGGTGTGTGTGTGCACCAGCTGTGAACTGCTGCGGCAACGCGCCTCCGTCTGTGTCCACTCTGCGCATTCACGTTGACAAAGGAAGTGTGTGCGGAGGAGGAGGAGGGGGGGGCATATTTATTGGGGCATTATTGTCAAACGTTTTTAATCGTTGAGCATAGATGATAATGTCGGCATGGGCCACATACACTGTTAAAAAAAAAAAAAAAAAAAAAAAAAAAAAAAAAAAACGAACTTTCATTTTTTTTTTTTTTTTTCAAAAGGGCACTTTATTGGGCCAGGGCAAAAGGGCAGGTGCTTGAGCACCACCTCAGGTCTACCTGTGCACGCCACTGGCTCTCAGCAATCTGTGAGGCACACAGGAAATGCATGTATGTCTGTATATTAACACCCGTGCACAGAAGGTAGCAGATTGTAACAAGATATGAACTGCTTTTAACAAAGAGTGTTTTGGACAACAAGTTTTCCCCAGAATCTGCAACTCCCCCTTTAAGTTCACATATAGATAACTTCTAGCAGACCGGGTTACTAGCCGTTTCTTACACTTCTTTGCTTCAGTATTAATGATGAAAAAGTTTACTGTCTCGTATCTTTGCATGTTGTTCATGTAGAGTTCCCACACCCAAGCGGATTTCTGAAACCTCCCATCTCATCATTTCTTGGTCAAACTGTCAAACCTCTTGTCTATAGACGGCTGTATTAACCGATGAGGGGCCCTTATTTCTGTCTGTGGTTTTCTCAATTGGTTCATAACTGAGAAGACCAAATTATCTCCTGCGTATGTAAAAACCACCTTCAACAGACAGACTGGTGGGAAATATTTTATTAACACGAGCCCAGTGGACCTCAATACTCTCTCAAACATTATGTGAACAACTACAGCCATGCCCAGTGGTGCTATATATTAAATACATTGCCACAGTTGTCAGACGCACATTAACATCTGTTTAAACACATCTGCCTTCATAACATCACACAGAATATCACCACCAACAACAACAAAAAGTCAAATAATTACAATATTGTTATCAGCCGATTTTCAAAATCCTGGTATCAGAACAGAAAAATAGTGGATCTATACATTCAGATAATATCACATACAGTTAACTCTGGCTTTACTTCCTTCAGTTTTGCCTCCTGCAGTGTAGCACTCCCAATACCAACAGCATGGCGACCAGGAAAATAGTGCCAACAACCCATCTTGTGGTGAGCAGGGTTGCAGAGTGAGTTTGGGGAGGACGAGTCTCTTCAGCGATATCTTAAAATACAAAACAAAGAACCAAGTTTAACTTTGTGAGGTTTTGATGAAGATTTTAAAAGTATTTCATATTAAATATTCACAAACATAACGCTCTACCACCTGAGCCACAGTCGCTCCTTAGTTTTTAAACACTTATCTCTGTTCTTTCTTGATGTAGAGTTTCCACTCCCCAGTTGTTTTCAGAAACTTTGCATTTCACCGTTAATCTTTCAAACTGTCAAACCTCTTGTCTGAAGACGAGGGGCCCCTATTTTTGTCTGTGGTTTTCAAATGTGGTTCATAGCTGAGACGACCAAATTATCTTCTGCATCTGTAAAAACAGCCTTAAACAGATAGACTGGTGGGAAATACATCATTGATTTGAGCCCAGTGGATCTCAATCAGTTACCTTTGTAACATAATGATTTTTTCCAAATTGACATGTAGCTATATTGTATATATTTGACTCTATTCTGCACGAGCAGCACATATATTTTTTTTTTTAAATCAACGGCCAGAAACTGGCAAGTAGCTACATGCTCAAAATTACAGCGCTAACATGTTGATGCAAACCACGTATAATGTTAACGATGTTTATGTCTTTAGTTTTGCAGGTATTAGATCATAAACCAATTATTTGACATGTTTATATTTTGACATTATTTGATTCAACGTTGAGCTTTCTGTTCTTACTTTCAATCTAGTTTGTCTCTTTACAAATGAGCAGGGTCAAACTAAACACTGTTTAATCAGCCAGAAGATGTTACACTTTGAACTAGATTAGAAATACTCTTAATACGTGTGAGGTAGAAATTAATTAAATACCTCTTTTCTTCATTATCACGACTGAATATGTTAAGTTGAGAGGATCGACCACATCATCACCACCTGGGACAGAAAATTAGAAAAAACTAAACAGTAATTTTCTCTCGAAGCTGAATATATTACATGAGCTGTTTTATATGTGCATATGAAACAATGTATAATATTTAACTAAAATAACTTAGACAAAGGTGATCATTAAACATGCCAAAAACAATTCATGTAGATTTTCCTTAGTTTTTAAACACTTATCTCTCACCTCTGACAGTCAGCCAGCTCTCTGGTGATTCTCCAGCGTCAGAGATTCCGCACTTGTAGAGTCCTTCATCTGATGTAGAAACATTGTAGATGATGAAGTTTCCTCTATAGCCAGGTTTCATTCGGTGGCCATCTTTATAGAAATCAGCAATGTGGGTAGCAGAACTTTTCTTCTTTCTACAGCTCAGAGTCACATTGTCGCCCTCCTTCACAGGCAGAACAGGACTCTCCAGGATCACAGAACCACCTGGACAAGGTGGAACATTTTATGTTAAAAATACAGCCTGTTATATCATTTTAATGTAGTAAACAACTTTGTCCTTAATTGTCTTTTGTTTCTTCAAATACCAGTGATGGTGATGTTGACAGTGTTGCTTCCCCGTCCACCTCCGTCCTCACACCAGTATTCTCCACTGTCTGATGGGAATGGAGCTGTTATGTTGCCAGATCCTGCAGACGTCACCCAGCTAGAGGTGCTTGATGAGACGCTTTCCTTCTTCAGTTTCCTCATCACTCTCCATCCAGCAGAGCCATCAAACTTACAATCAACAGAGATGTGCTCATAGATAAAAAACTGCAGTCTGTTTGTGAAAGAACTTGAGGAAAAGCGAACCTGAGACACACAATGCAAGAGATTTAAATAAATAAATAAAATTCAAAATAAACTGAGTCACATAAAACTGCAGCGCAGGTTTTTGTTAACATTGTATTTTAGAAATAGTCACAGGGGGTTAGCAATATCCATGAACCTCACATAATTGCAGGGAGTTAGCCTCATCCTTGGATCCATCATTAAAATTCCCCACCAGAACTGGAGCGGAATGGGTTAAGAGCAAATTTCTTCAACTAACAAATTTATCTTACCGTGGTTTTGAGCACAATAACTGATCTGAACTTGTGCAAACAGCAACATCACCAGAATCATCACTGCAGAGACAAAGGAAGAGATCGAGCATGCTTTTACATGACAAGTTAGTGTACAGTATGTGACAATTTCAGTTTGCAAAATACAAAAGAATAATAGTGTTCTAAACTAACAATGACTTTTCAATAGCAGCACCAACAAAGACCTGTACAAACGACACAATCACAAATGCATATAAATGGTAGAATTTCTGCGGCCAATGAAACTAGGTGTTATTTAACATATTGCTTTATTTTGACGTCAAAAACAGGTTATGTATTACTTTGTTTTGAAATTAAAATCTCAGGGGAAAAACAGGGAAACGGAGTCAGTACTCACACAGTCTGGAGCAGAGAGCTGTGACCTCCATGTCGTCTAACTGCCATGCGTCTGAAAAATACAGACTAAGGGTAAAGAAGGTGAGAACCGCCTCCTCCTGTGTAGATTATCATTGCTGTTGATATTAAAGCAGTTTTTTAAATTAGTTTCATTGCAGAGCTATATAAGGCCCCGCCTTACAGAGCTGCACAAATGATTCTAATCTTTGGATTATAATTTTTCTCTAAATACTTGAATAAAAATAGCAATTCTTTAATGATCATTTCTCAAAACATTTACCCTCGTTGCTAATGCATTTAACAAGTGTGCCAAACTGAATGCACATACTCAGCATTACACTCACACTTGTTCTTTTATAACACAAATTAAGCAAAAGTGTATACAACTTTCTTTGCACATTGACACATTTGAATATTTTTTGATAATTAGCTCACTTATATTTAACTGCATAAGTGAACTTAGAGAACTAAGGGAGCAACTATAAAGCATGGATACGCCACTCAAGTGGATTATTTTCACGCTGCTCAGCTCAAGACAATGTCTCAAAGTGATGTGGATGAAATCCTGTGGCCTTACCCAGAATATTTGCAATCTTTGCGGTTTTTGTTACAATTTTTTAATTAATCATTTCACAGTATTTTTTCAAATACACCTGTGAGTAGGTTTGGCAAGAATAGTTTGTTTTTGCAAGATAAGTATAATGTTCTGCTGGTTTGGTGTAAGATTTTGAGTCGAGGTTTCATTACAATAGCCAAAAGCTTACGAGATGCCTAACCATTGAGAAATATTTTATTATATACATTTCACAAAACTGGTTAAATTAAATTAATTTAATTTACATAGCTTGTCTGGCATCACTGCAAAACTGTTGAGGTAATTGTCCACTTTGAGAAATTTTTAATCCGACTAATACACCCTGTAATGTAGAGAGGCATAACAAAAAAGCTGAAGGCTCTGGGTGTGGAGGGACTGCCTTGGATGACACTTGAAGGGACAGTGCCCAAGGAGTGGTGGTTCCCCTGTTCAAAATGGGGGACCAGAGAGTGTTTGCCAATAGTAGAACCTCAGATTTAAACCTGCAGTGTGTAGAATTTTGGGTTTTATTTCCTAGCAGATTTTGTAGAAAGTAATTATAATATCCATAAGTACGTTTAATTTAGTGCATAATAGCTGAATTATTTTTTTAGAATTAATATTTTTTCCCTTAGAAAGGGTCTCATATATGTCCATATTTCTCCATATTTTGGACCAAGGCCTAGTGCCGCCATCTTGAAAGTGTCATAGTTGGAATGTCATCAGGTGCATTGTTTAAAATGTAGAATTGTTCTTGTCCTTGAAGGCCACTGTAGCTTCTGTTATTATTCGAAAGGGTTGGGGTTACCCAGGGAGCGTTGCATTCTAGAACTTTGTAGAACTTTCTTGATGATGTCATATTACACACTGCCCCTTTAAGAGAAACAATGTGGATTCCACCCTGGCTGTGGAACAACGGACAATCTGTTTGTGATACTGGACATGATATTAAAGCGTAGGCATTGCGGGCACAAGTTCCATTTTCCTGGCTGGGGATCTCGTCACTGCTTTTGGTAAATGATGTGGTCCTGATTGCATCATCGGTCCGTGACCTTAAAGGTGCTGTAAGCGGAATGGTTATTTTAGCTAACTTCCGGTCAGTTACTGCAGTTAGCAGTCCCCTCGCTCGTCCCTACGTCACCACATTAATGCACTGCGGTCTTCAAGCAGCAAGTTATCTAGCATCATCTCAGATCCATAAGTGTGATAAAACATGATAAAAACCATAAAGACAGACATTGGGAAGGATTTTTACCTGCTCCGCCATTGTAGGCGCATACACACTCACCCATCTGTTGCCCTGGCGTGCACCGGCAGTGAGACCATGGAGTGTATATACTATATATGAGTGAGACGGGTGTCGGTTTGTAGCGTTCTCTCTTCTGATTGGATAAAAATTACTCCAATAAATTTATTTGCCGATTACATGCAAAGCAGCTGACTGAGAAATCAGCTTTATGAAACGCGCACATTGTGTAAGTGATCGATGTATGAATAAAGAGCGATTTAACACTTATATTAACATAAATAAACCACTTACTTCACCTTTAAACTCTCACTGGTTCGGTTCACAGCCGAGTGTAAAGTGGCTTGATGAGAATTAGCATCTCTAAATCTGAGGCCATGGTTCTAAAATGGAAGCAGAGGGAGTGCATATGCTGGGTAGGGAATGAGTCTTTACACCAAGTGAATGAGTTCAAGTACGTAATATATGAGTACAAAATGACCCTGAGTGACATGGAAACTATTATTGATGACAGAGCATGTCATTAAGATGAGGGGGCAGAAAGTGGTTTAGAGGTGAAGGAAAAAAGGTGACAATGTTGAACGACACACTATTAAGGAGTATGAACCCAAAGATAAAATCATAGCATTTAATATGTTAATGTCAAATGGTATATTTTTGTAACTTGTATAATTTCACGTCCTCACACGTTGTGGGCGCAGAAAGAACCTTTCAATTAATACAATACATAAACAGTTGAACTGCAGTGAGCAAACCACTAGATATTTTGGTTCTCATCTCATAGCGACTGTCAAACCTCACATCCTTTTTTTTCTAGCTGAAGGCTGAGGGGCCTTTTGTTTAAGCGTGTGGTTTCATCATGTGGTTTATAACTGAAGGGGTTTTCGTTAGTATCGCCTGCATTCAGAAGTATTTTAAGTGAAGCGCAGTCGTCTGCATGCAGGTGTCTGAAAATATTCCCCTCAATGTTGATCTCATATCTGAGACCTAACATAAACACTTATTCACACTGTTAAACCCCAGTCCAGGGGAAACCTGAGCAGAACATAAAATAATGACTCCCTTTTCCTATACTCACACAAATGATTAATGCCACAGCTTTAAAGTCCAAACTCAAATGATTTATTATCAATTCAGGTGGGTGATGCATAATGGTGGGCGCAGCCAAATAAAAAAAAAACATCTCTATTATGAGGTTATAACTTCCCTATCAATACAATGGCACAGCACAGTCTGGAAGACAGGCAGGAAAAAGGTGGAACAGGATATCACCAGCAGACCTCCTTTTAAAGTAGGAAACGTAAGTCCCTCAACCAATCCGCAGCCACCACCTGCAACTCAGGATACTGACAGAGAGACCTGCACAATCCTCAGGCAGGTTGGGAAAACAAGGCATTGTGATATGCACCATAACTAATAAAGTTATTTTTAACTTAATAAAGCAACAAAGTGTGTATTTGTATAAATAGAAATAGTGATAATCATAATTTTTTTTTTTTAAACAAACACATCTAAACCTTTTTAGATGTAAAGATAACACCGTAACATCACTGAAAGTGTCTTTATGACTTCCTCTTTCCTTCAGTCAGGACTCTCTGCTCTCAGTGACCTGTAAGACACACAGGAAATACACATTTGAAGACAAACATGAATAACTTAAAACGGTCAGTCTGAAAGTAAAATCTAAGGAGAATAACTGACTTAATGTATGGAGCTCTCATTACAGGTGATGTTTCCAAGATAGAGAAACTACCTGTTTTTAAAATACCATGCCAGCGGTATTGGACATATTGAAATGGAAGAGCGCAGTGGCTTCAGTGTTCATATACACTCCAAACCAACAGTAGTAAATAAAAGGCACACTCAAAATATATAGATAACTTTGGCGGCCCGGCAAGTACTGTTTTTTTTGCATAGTATGTCTCATTCATCCATTCACAAAAACAAACACAAACATACACTGATAGCAGCAGCTACCAAGCAGGGTTCAAGCTGACCATCGGGAGCAATTCGTGGTTCAGTGTCTTGCCCAGTGACACTTTGAAATGTGTCAGGAGCCGGGGATAGAACCAAAGACCCTGCAATAAGTGGACGACTGCTTTACCTGCTCGACCGCAGCCACCCTATTCGTAGGGATATAGTTATGAGACTCAGCTATGTGTTATGCAAACTGAGTCTCTGATGAGTCATATAACATGTAGGTTCTTTGGTTAATCAGAGGAAGAAGATGCTGCCTTACCCCATTTTAAGTTCACTGAAGAATAGACCACATTCTCTTCTCGCAGACGTGGTTTGGTCGCTGCTTTGGACACTTTTGGTTCTGCTTTGGAAACAATTACAATTATCTCAAGCTGAACATTTATCTAAATAATAACATTTCATATGAAAACTTCCATTAGAATGTGCGCTGCATTCCTCATGTAAGTCATTTTTGGGTTTATTCCAGTTTGTTTTCTTCAGTATTAATGCCGGAAACGTTTACTGTCTTGTATCTTTGCATGTTCTTTCTTCATGTAGAGTTTCCACTCCCCAGTTGTTTTCAGAAACTTTGCATTTCACCGTTAATCTTTCAAACTGTCAAACCTCTTGTCTGAAGACGAGGGGCCCCTATTTTTGTCTGTGGTTTTCAAATGTGGTTCATAGCTGAGACGACCAAATTATCTTCTGCATCTGTAAAAACAGCCTTAAACAGATAGACTGGTGGGAAATACATCATTGATTTGAGCCCAGTGGATCTCAATCAGTTACCTTTGTAACATAATGATTTTTTCCAAATTGACATGTAGCTATATTGTATATATTTGACTCTATTCTGCACGAGCAGCACTATATATTTTTTTTTTTAAATCAACGGCCAGAAACTGGCAAGTAGCTACATGCTCAAAATTACAGCGCTAACATGTTGATGCAAACCACGTATAATGTTAACGATGTTTATGTCTTTAGTTTTGCAGGTATTAGATCATAAACCAATTATTTGACATGTTTATATTTTGACATTATTTGAT
Source organism: Ammodytes dubius (assembly GCA_026122265.1). Taxonomy (NCBI): domain Eukaryota; kingdom Metazoa; phylum Chordata; class Actinopteri; order Uranoscopiformes; family Ammodytidae; genus Ammodytes; species Ammodytes dubius. Next base: position 18,173,524 of record CM047527.1, read on the forward strand.
TCAACGTTGAGCTTTCTGTTCTTACTTTCAATCTAGTTTGTCTCTTTACAAATGAGCAGGGTCAAACTAAACACAGTTTAATCAGCCACAAGATGTTGCACTATGAACTTGATAACAAAGACTCTTTATACCTGTGAAGTAGAAATGAATAAATACCTCTTTCCTTTATTATCACGGCTGAATATGTTAAGTTGAGAGGATCGACCACATCATCACCACCTGGGACAGAAAATTAGAAAAAACTAAACAGTAATTTTCTCTCGAAGCTGAATATATTACATGAGCTGTTTTATATGTGCATATGAAACAATGTATAATATTTAACTAAAATAACTTAGACAAATGTGATGCACCACTGTGCAAAAATCTTTAAACAAAAACTAAATTGTAATAATATAACATATAAACAATTATTTGGTTGTGTTTCATGTTCTTGCTGTTGATCTGACACATCAGAAACAATAAAAATAAAATTAAGTGGATGTGCGTGCAAACAAATACATCAGAAGATCTTTTATCAGTACCTAACCTTTTGATGTGAATCCTTCACACAGTATTCTAAAAGATTCCCCAGTGATGTAGAAATCAGATTGGGATCTTAGCTGAAAAATAGTGGATCAGGGCATCTATCTCTACATTCACATAACTTCAATACCTCTGGTGTTGCTTTCTGCAGCTTGGTCTCCAGCACCGTTCTGTTTCCTGCTGTGTAGCACACCAAACACCAACACCAGGGCCACCAGGGAAATAGTGCCAACAATCCACAGTGGGGTGAGCAGATTTAGGGGGGGAGCTTGGGTTGGCTGAGTCTCTTTGTCTATCTCTGAAATGACCAAAGAAAAAAAAATATTAACTTTGTGAAGCAGGGGTTTGATGCAGATTGGAAACACTTTGTATTATGTAATATATCCACAAACACGGAGTTGGCGATTGACGAAAAAAAATCATGCAGCCTTTCCTTGGTTTTTAAACACTTATTTCTCACCTTTGACAGTCAGCCAGCTCTCAGGTGAATCTCCAGCTCCAGAGATACTGCACTTGTAAAGTCCTTCATCTGATGTGGAAAAATTGTAGATGGTCCAGTTTCCTTTATAGCCAGGCTTCATTCGGTGGCCATCTTTATAGAAATCAGCAATGTGGGTAGCAGAACTTTTCTTCTTTCTACAGCTCAGAGTCACATTGTCTCCCTCCTTCACAGGCAGAACTGGACTCTCCATGATCACCGAGTTATCTGAACAAAATGGAAGAAACATTTAATGTTGAAATTACAGACTGTAATATGATTTTAATGTAGGACTTTTGAACAACTTATTTTTTGACATACCAGTGACAGTGATGTTGACTGCATTGCCTCTCATTCCACCTCCGTCCTCACACCAGTATTCTCCACTGTCTGATGGAAATGCAGCTTTTATGTTGCCAGACCCTTCAGACGTCACCCAGTTAGAGGTGCTTGATGAGACGCTTTCCTTCTTCAGTTTCCTCATCACTCTCCATCCAGTTGAGCCATCAAATTTACAATCAACAGAGATGAACTCGTAGACAAAAAACTGCAGTCTGTTCGGAAGAAGTCGAGGAAAAGCTGAACCTGAACACACAAGGCAGGAGATTTACAGAAACAAATCAATCAAACAAACTGACAGTTACTTAAGTGCTTCATTATAATAATAATGACCCACATCACATTAATATTACAAAATCCTATGTGTACAACTGTATTTGAGACATGCATCATTTCCAGTCAGTGATTAATCTGATAGTTGTTCTATTTATTTCAATTTTCTTAAAACAGGCAAGTAATTAAGAAAAAGTTCTTATTCACAGTCTCAATATTAGATTCAGCGAAAGTTGCTCAAATAGTTTTTTGAAGGCAGAGTGAAACAACTGCAGCTTTAAAACATTTGCTGCTTTGCGAATGTTTGTGGTTAGCAATGTGTAAGCTTTGTTGCATTTCAAAATTTACAAATAATCCATTTAAACTGTATTTGTTTAAATTTAATTTTGAAAAAGTGGATACATAACTCCACATATTAATGTTGGGAGTGGAATTTGATAATTTCCTTCAGAGCACTTAAAGTACTCGCTGAGCTAAAAGGAAAGCCAGTGAAATGGTTCTCATCAGTTAAAGTGAAGACTTCAGTGCTAGTTTATAATAGTCACAAGGGGTTAGCAATATCCTTAAACACCATAGAAATGAGCTGAAACTCATGGCCATGGAGCTACACTTTTCATACTTTCTACATAAAGGTGCACTGTCAAATCCTTTTTATAATTAATCTTTACTGGAGACATAGTCTTAATTTTCTAAATATACTTTCCACTACAATAATTAATGGTTAAGAACAAATTCCTTCACTCAACAAACTGCAGCTTACCATGGTTTTGAGCACAATGACTGTTTTGAACTCGTGCAAAGAGCAACATCACCAGAATCATCACTGTAGAGACAGGAAGAGATCGAGCATACTGACAAGTGAGTGTATTTTACAGTGTATTTTTCAGTTTTCAAAATACAAATCATCTTTATAATGTTGCTCTAGCTTTAAAATGACTTTTCAATAACAGCACAAACAGAGACTTTGCAAAGGACACGATCACAAATGCATGTAAGTTGCAGAATTTCTGATGCCTATTAAACTAAGTTTGATGAAACATATTGCTTAAGATAGATGTAAAATTCAGCGCATGTATTACTTTGTTCTCAGAGAGGAACAAGGAAACATTGTCAGTACTCACACAGTCCAGAGCATAGAGCTGTGACCTCCATGTTGTCTTGTTAGTGCCATACTGTAAGTCTGAAAATCAGACGGAGGATAAAGTAGGTGAGATCCTCCCCTTCCTGTGCAGCTAATTTTTGCTGTTAACATTATAGGTTTGAATTAGTAACAGTGCAGAGTTCGGTAAATCCTCACAGAGTTTCAAGAATGACTCTAGTCTGTGCATTACCACGAGTTGATAAGACATTGTTTTGGGAAGGCGCATCTTTTATTGTTTTCCTTTTCTTTTTTTAATTCTACCTGCAAACCTAGTTCAATAAACTTCACCTACATTGTATCTACAGTATATGGATGGCAGACTGCATCTTTTTGCTGGGGCAAATTAAACCAGTTTGTATGGTTCAATATACACTCAACAAAAATATAAACGCAACACTTTTGTTTTTGCTCCCATTTTTCATGAGATGGACTTAAAGATCTAAAATTCATTCCAAATACACAATATTACCATTTCTCTCAAACATTGTTCACAAATCTGTCTAAATGTGTCATAGTGAGCACTTCTGCTTTGCTGAGATAATCCATCCCACCTCACAGGTGTGCCACATGAAGATGCTGATCTGACATCATGATTAGTGCACAGGTGTGCCTTAGACTGTCCACAATAAAAGGCCACTCTGAAATGTGCATGTTTTTGCTTTATTGAGGGTCTGGGGACTCAGAACCAGTCAGTATCTGGTGTGACCACCATTTGCCTCATGCAGTGCAACACATCTTCTTCGCATAGAGTTTATCAGATTGTCAATTGTGGCCTGTGGAATGTTGGTCCACTCCTCTTCAATGGCTGTGCGAAGTTGCTGGATATTAATGGGAAGTGGTGCACGCTGTCATATACGCCGGTCAAGCACATCCCAAACATGCTCAATGGGTGACATGTCCGGTGAGTATGCTGGCCATGCAAGAACTGGGACATTTTCAGCTTCCAAGAATTGTGTACAGATCCTTGCAACATGGGGCCGTGCATTATCTTGCTGAAACGTGAGGTGATGTTCATGGATGTCTGGCACAACAATGGGCCTCAGGATCTCATCACGGTATCTCTGTGCATTCAAAATGCCATCAATAAAATGCACCTGTGTTCTTCGTCCATAACAGATGCCTGCCCATACCATAACCCCACCACCACCATGGGCCACTCGATCCACAACATTGACATCAGCAAAGCGCTCACCCACACGACGCCACACACGCTGTCTGCCATCTGCCCTGAACAATGTAAACCGACATTCATCCGTGAAGAGAACACCTCTCCGACGTGCCAGACGCCATCAAATGTGAGCATTTGCCCACTCAAGTCTGTTACGGCGACGAGCTGGAGTCAGGTCAAGACCCCGATGAGGACGACAAGCATGCAGTTGAGCTTCCCTGAGACGGTTTCTGACAGTTTGTGCAGAAATTGTTTGGTTATGCAAACCAATTGTTTCAGCAGCTGTCTCAGTGGCTGGTCTCAGACGATCTTGGAGGTGAACCTGCTGGATGTGGAGGTCCTGGGCTGGTGTGGTTACACGTGGTCTGCGGTTGTGAGGCCGGTTGGATGTACTGCCATATTCTCTGAAACGCCTTTGGAGACGGCTTATGGTGGAGAAATGAACATTCAATGCACGAGCAACAGATCTGGTTGACATTCCTGCTGTCAGCATGCCAATTGCACGCTCCCTCAATGCTTGTGGCATCTGTGGCATTTTGCTGTGAGACAAAACTGCACATTTCAGGGTGGCCTTTTATTGTGGACAGTCTAAGGCACACCTGTGCACTAATCATGATGTCAGATCAGCATCTTGATGTGGCACACCTGTGAGGTGGGATGGATTATCTCAGCAAAGCAGAAGTGCTCACTATCACACATTTAGACAGATTTGTGAACAATGTTTAGCCCCTTTTACACAGAGATTGCGGCATATTGACGGAACAACATCACTCCAATATGCCGGCTTTGCTTGCTTATGTGTTATTTACACAGAACCAAGCAACGCCGGCCTGCTGGCGCATCAGTAGTCCCTTTTACACAGCGCTCCGGAATGAAAGAGGTGCTTGTAAACAGCGTCAGGTGTGACGTAAACATTTAGCGCCGCGCCGGTCAGCTGCTTTACAACAACAACAATGGCCGGTGAATTGAGAGCAGAAGTGCTGGAGCTTGCAGTAAGAGGGCCGTATTTTACTGTCCCCACGATGTGCCAGTTGATCTCGCTACGCGCTGAGTCCAACATCACTGGGACAGTTAACCAAACTGACTAAATCAATCCGACCGCTTCACCTCTGTGTGTGTGTGTGTGTGTGTGTGTGACAGGTTGGTTGTGAGCGAGTCTCTTTGTGAGGGCAGCGATCTGCCAATCAGACATACACATACACATAGTGTGTGAAGTCACGTTACTGTAGACAGAAATAAAGTGTGGATATACGCTCAGACTTAGGATAATAATAGCGGCGGCGGAATGTGTTAGCAAAACAGTAGCTCTGTGGCTAACAGCTGAGCCGGAGCCTTCAGTCAGCTGAAGCAGACAGTCTAGCGGGGCGAGCAGACTATTCCCCCGTTACTAGGTCGACCTTCAAGCTGAACAAGAGCCCTCCGCTGCGCGTCGGGCTCCTGCTTCAGCTTGTCGGTCTTTATTTCTAGCAAGTGACCCGTTCGCTATACTTTATCCCTTACTTAGCCTAGCCTAGCTTTCCATTGTACAACTTCTCCTGGGCAGAAATAGACTCATACACTCTGCAAAATGAAGCGCGGGGGTTTGGATTGAGCAACGGACCTTATGATCAGCTAGATTATACACCGTTCCTTTTATTTGGTGATTTTTACGGGACATCAGGCCGCCGTGGTTAATGTTAAACACACGTCCTTCAACTGCTAACATGGTCGCATGTTTAGAACGTAGACTATGGAACGTCAAACGCCCCCCTGTTCCGCAACAACAAGCTGGAGCATTTAAACAGAGAGGCGGAACTGATCGTGTCGGGAATCTTACTACCCCCCGAGGTAGTAAAATTCCCGGAACGATCACTCGCACCTTTCTTCCCTCGTTCCGCAACTGTCGCATTTACACAGCTGGGGGGAGGGCCGAAAGGCCGGCATATTCCCGGCTTTCACTGGCTGTGTAAAAGGCGCTTTTGAGAGAAATGGTAATATTGTGTATCTAGAATGAATTTTAGATCTTTAAGTCCATCTCATGAAAAATGGGAGCAAAAACAAAAGTGTTGCGTTTATATTTTTGTTGAGTGTAGATAGAGGTAAATGAATAATATACCTGTACAAAATGGACTTTAGTGACACTGAAACTATAATTGACTTGAGAACCTCATATCCTGTTTTTTAGACGAACGCTGAGGGGCCTTTTGTTTCAGCCTGTGGTTTCATCGTGTGGTTTATAACTTAAGGAGTTTGTATAAGTATTAACAACTACAGCCAGAAGTATTTAGGGAAATGCAGTCATCTGCAGGCAGATCTGGCAAGCGTTTCCACCACCGACCCTATCCTTATGGTAGGGCGGGGTTTAGGCTGGACGGCGATAGCCGCCACCAGAATATGGGTCAGAGTATCGGGGCGTGGAATGACTGTAGTCAAGCCAGCCATCTTTTATTTTTGCTTGATAAAACCAGCTGCTGCTATATTTATTACCCCTGTATTGTGAGCGTATATGCCAGTATTTACTGCAGAGTGGCCCGGGGCGAACCGACAGTGAGCGAACAGCGCTGGCTGCGGCAGCTACGTAACTATGGTGACATCATAGCAGCAGAACACAGGGTAGCCCTCTAATTAATTTAATGAAGAGGAAAAACACCACACAATAAACAGAGTTATGCGCCAAATTTTTTCGCTAGGCACAAGACTCCCTTCACTCTTCCCGAGGTGACTACACACAGCGGTTTAACGCGAAAATTATTCTTTCAACCAATCAAAGGAAGGCAGTGTGTAACTAAACCCTTCCGGAACCCTTTCAGACTGCTTGACCCCAACGAAGGAGTACTGAAAATAGGAGCGGCTCAGCTCGCTTATTTTGGGCCATACCCAAAAAATCGTTCTGATTTACAGTGATTTGTTCAACAAACTATTAAGAGTAATGACACGTCAGTATTAACAGTATATATTATCTTGTATCAGCATGTATCTACATTATACTACACCATTGCCAAAACAACAGTCAATGCTACACTGACAACTTGATCAGAATATAAATATGCAAAATTAGCAACATTGTAATGCAAAACCAACATTTTTGTCCAAAAAATAAAGGACACACTTAACGCACCATCAGGAAAATAACAGAAGACTAACAACATTATTTAGTCGGCTATAATAAGGAAAAGCCTCACAGATTGTTTCTATTAGAGGTGGGGACTGTGTAGACTGTGGTCAAAGCACCTGTCTAACATATTCATCATGGTTTAATAGTTAGACAAATGATTTTCTCATTAAAACATGCACACACTCTGCAGTCAGACTACTCACTAAGACCTCCTATTGTTCCCACATCACCCCAGTTCTGATGTCACTTTACTGGCTTCCAATTGAATTCGGGAATCAGTTCAAAATATTCCTTCCCTTCTACAAGCCTTTGAATGGTGTTGTTCCAGAGTAAATAAGTGAACTAGTAATGCTGCATACCTCTGCTTGGCCCCTCAGGTCCTCAGAGCAAGGACTGCTAGTTATTCCAAGCCCAATACCTAAAATACGAGGGGACTGTGTTTTTTCTGTTCTATGAAGGCTGTGGAACAGTCTTCCACTGGGAGTCAGATCAGCAGAAAGTCTCTCTTGGTTGTGATTAAATAAATCTGTTTTTCTCAATGTTTCTGTGTCTGAATATGAACAACATTTTTTTTTTTTTTTAGATAGAAAAAGTTTGCTCCAATAATAAAGACCTAGTGTAGTGTTAAGGTAAAATGTGCCATTTATTGTGCATAGAAATATTGTTATTCCTAAAAATAAATGAAACCTTTTACAAAGGACACATTGAACTCACCATCAGGAAACAAATAATAACTGTTATAGAACAAATGCTTTTAATGAAAACAAATACATACAATATATAAAGATTAACAACTCATATGATAACAATGAATATGATGGGGAAAAGCCCGACAGGTTCCTAAGGAATTAGGTGGAAACTAAAAAAATCCTGTGGATTTTTTTTTATCACATATCACATCATGCTTTAGTTGTTGGAAAAAATATTGCTTTTCTTTTAAAAACACTCATTTGACATTCTTACGATGATTTTTTAATGAACTTTAGATTTATGATTATTTGTTGCTACTAAAACAATATAATTTATCTTTATGGATTAATAATGTATCTATCAATCCATCAAATGTACACTGGATAAAGTAGTCTGAATCCAATGGTACCATACATTTGATTATACTCCTCCATCTATATTTAACCGTTAGTCACATGGACTATAATTCTTCATAAAATCAGTAAATCAGTCCCTGTCGCAGTGCTCATGGGTTCGAGTCCGACCCGGGGACCTTTACTGCATGTCAGCCCCCTCTCTCTCCCCATCTCAATTCTGTACACTCTCCTCACAACTGTCAATAAAAGGTTAAACTACTTTAAAAATATATATATTTTTTTTTTGGCATTTTTCATGCTTTTTTTATTGATAGTTTGAAGAGACAGAGGTGAAATGGGGCAGAGAGGGGAGTGACATGCAGAGAACGACCGCGGGCGGGAATCAAACCCGGGTCTGCTGCTGGGCCCGGCCCGGGGGGACGCCTTACCAACTGAGCTAAGGGCGCCCCCACTTTAAAAATATCTTTAAAAACTAAAGTCCAGACTATGTGTGCATCACGAAGATCTGAACCTGTTGTTTTGTGGTGTATCAAAAAATTTAATTTTTACTGTACTACACTATTATTATGACTATTTACGTTTTGTCCTGTCTCCACTACACATGAGCAGGTTTTTTTTGTTTGGTCCTGAAATCGTCAATAATTGTTTTTATTATTTTAAATGTTCACCAAATAACATTTTATCCGGACAAATCATGTCCACTTTATCAAATGTTAGTGTTCCTATAGTGACTCCAAAGAGGATGCACCTCTGCCTCTGTCACTCTCCCTGATGTTTCTCTACTTTTTACCAAGTAAAGTTTTTTTTTTTTTTGCAGTTTCAGATAAATCATTAAAAAAATAATCAACAGATTAATTATTCTCTCACTTTACTG
>CM047527.1:18187461-18332461 GCA_026122265.1 Ammodytes dubius
AAAAAAAAAAAAAAAAAAAAAAAAAAAAAAAAAAAAAAAAAAAAAAAAAAAAAAAAAAAAAAAAAAAAAAAAAAAAAAAAAAAAAAAAAAAAAAAAAAAAAAAAAAAAAAAAAAAAAAAAAAAAAAAAAAAAAAAAAAAAAAAAAAAAAAAAAATTTTGGTAAACAAACAAAAAAAAACCCCCCCCCAAAAAAACCCCCAAAAACCAAACAAATCACCAATCAAAAACAAAACAAAACAAACTTTTAAAAAAAAAAAAAATTAAAAAATAAAAGAAAAATAAAATTTTAAAAAACAATCAAAAACATCAAAAACATCAAAACAAAACAAATTAAAAAAAATTAAAAACAAATAAAAAATTTCCGGGAAGAGTGAGTAAGAGCAGGAACATCTAATTGTGGTTTGAGCTAAAAAGGTCTCACCAGACATAATCACCAATCAGTAAAGTGCAGAAGTGATGTCAAAACTAATCATTTATAGATAGATAGATAGATAGATAGATAGATAGATAGATAGATAGATAGATAGATTATATTAAATAGAACGGATGCAATCACATCATAGAAACATCACACATACACAGAATGTGAATTAATACAAATAACATTTCCTGATAGCATTATACCATAGTAGGATATTTGAAATACTGTATGTTTTGGATTTTACCTCTCTCTTCATCCACATATGTCCTTTCCTCTGTCCCTGATGGGTCACCTGGTTTACCACCTGGTTTACGACCTAGATAGATAGATATGTTTTGCAACTGAGAAACTAGAACCAAACACAAGACAATCTACAAATCATAATAGCACAATAAAATAGAACAGATAAATCACACCATAGACACATTACACAGAATGTGAATTAATAAGGATACCATTTGCTTCCCTGACAGCATTTTATACCATTGTAGGACATTTGAAATAGAGTATGTTTTGGATTTTTTCAACTACACACAACATTAAAGTTAGTAAAAAAACATTTAATATATGTATTTGGTTGGTACCAATGACGTATGTTTATTCTGTAACAATCAACAAGCAGGGACTTACGTTTCCATAACCGGGATGTAATGAAGGCAGTCCCCAAAACACCAACAGCCAGACCAGCAGTGCCACAACCCAAGGCCACCGGATTCAGGATAGAGGTGGAGGGGTTAGAGGTAGGAGAATTGGAATTGCCCATATTATATTGAATATCACCTGCTGAGGAGGCAGCACCTAGAGTGAGGAAGAGCAGACATTTACAAAAGTAGTTTTAGCTGAAAAAGTGTACTCAGACAAAATCACCAATCAGTAAAGTGCAGAAGTGATGTTAAACAACAAAACTAAGGGGTACAAATTGCCACATATCTTTGTCTCTTGTCTCAGCCTTCCATCCAGACTAACAACAGAATCAAAATGGAGCTTTTTACAAAATGGAGTGTGTAAATCTTAAGAGCATGTCCTAGGTTTTTATTGGTTTATTGTTGCCATAAAGCTGAATATACAGCTACAATTTCGCTGCAAGTATGGGACTGCTCCAACACTTCGGATATGTAGTTTATGAACATTATTTCATACTATTGGAAACTAGAACCAAAGTGTTGTGTGTGAAAATGTCAGTTTTGTTTTACTCAAAAGTAAAAAGACAAAATGACTGGGACCTTTCCCAGCATCCTCTTTCTTTTTGCTATTTTTAGGTTGGCGTGGAAGACAGCTCTCTGCTGTTATCGGTCAAAGTCATGAAATCAAACATGGAATTTGTTCCTCTAGATAAGATAAGGCAAACATTCTCTGATTTAGATCACGAGTCAGTCTTTAGATGAACTGCATGAGAAAAAAAACTATGCATTGTGGCACTGACGCCCATTTTTTCCCCCTGCAGAATCTACAATCAATACAATCAGTTTTTTCTCAGAAATATACTATATATATAGAATGTTGGTAGACTGAGAGTTAAGCACATACCATCTTGTAACTTAATTAGTGTGTAAGTTACCTTGACAAAAGTGTGTTAAGGGGAGGAAGATACAAACCCAGTCCAAAACACAAACGCTTCTGAGACCAGTTTTAAAAGGAAGTCTAACCATGATGTGAATTATCCTTATGTTTAGAAGAGAAAAATGCATTTGAAGCAAAAACCTTTGTATCCGTTATTTATTTTAATGGCGCAAATCTGCCAACATGTATTTTTCACTATAATTAATACTGGGAATATCCAATCATTCAGTATTATAATATATCTTATGAGCTGTCTGTGTAAGTGTATTGATGTTATTATCATATCACGTCATAATTTTGGAAACTTATGCTGTCAAAATTAATCATTCAAAGAAAATTCTGACGAAAAAACTAAATAACAGCATTTTTATTCATTGTTTTATTTTCACAATATTTGAGTTTTGTTTGTTGTTAAGCATAGCAGCGGTAAAGCATTTTGTTATTTTGAATACATTTTCTTTTTGAAAAGGTTTTTTTAAAGAATTTATCTGCCATCACGATTCAGACAGGATTCACTAACCATTGAAAATATGCTAAAATCAACCTATGTCCCCTATAGAAATAAACACAGTCTGAATGGAACTTTCTGATCTAGTACAGCATTCAGTCTGTTTATGAATTAATAAAATCCAAACAATATATTTTGAAAATCTCACATACCTGTTACTTGTACAGCAAAGTCTCGCTCACCTTTTAGTAAAATGCTCAGTCAAAGACTTCAGATAAAATGATTTGTACTTTGGAATTGCCACCTATAATAAAATAAGGTGTGTTCACTTTTAATTATACACAAGGACTTGTATGATAATCTAATGGGCTTTTCTGGATTAACACATAAATAACATATATCAATATATTAAAAATACAAATCTTATTTTGAAGATAGGCCTATATGCTTGCTTTTATCCTTTGAACCATTAATGGAGAAAAAGCATTCTCACACAAGGCATTAGACAGCGACCTGACGTAAATGTAGATGAGACTGTTCCCCTCGACCCAATACGTCTATGTGTGCAATGAACATTACAATTGTTTTGGCAAAGTTTTTGCTTCGGTCTATGTGGAAGTGGAATGTTTGCCCAAAATTAGCCGGATGAGAATATTCATAAACAATTTAATTTGATCCAAAACCCAAATCCCGCGTGTATTAAGACATGGTGACTTATTGGCGAGAAGCAATCGTGTCAAGGCCTGGATCTTTTGAAGCAGAATGAGTAACATGTCCATACATAACACTGTGTATGTTGCAGGGGGATATGTTAATGCTGTAACCACAAACAAGCTGTGACTTACATGTCAATTCATACTTGACAGCGAAGGGTCCAAAAACACCAACAGCCACAACACAAACAGCCAGACCACCTGCACCGCCAGAAATCAGTTGCTTTGGATTGCAGACTGTGGAGGCAGAAATAACAATTAATGTAGATAGATTGAGAGTAGTAGAACATTGTATCTATAATATTTATTTATTTAAACTAATGCCCTGAATTTAATTTATAAGGAAAACATTCAGGTGCCCGGTGACACAAATATAATACAATACAATGCATTAAGGCTCCCAGTTATTGTGTATTGATTTAAAATATTAATTGTCCTATAATGGTTAAAACTTTCTGAAAACATGTATAGGGATGCTTTTTTAGGAATCATGTGTTACTGCTCATGACATATTACATTACTTTACCAAAGTGTTTGCTAATGTTAGGTAAGGCAGTTGAAGGCAAATTCAGAAACCTGAAGGTTTATTGGGCTTAACAAGTTAGCTACTTTTTAATACTTATTACTTCACTGTCTGCACTGCCATGGGTGAGGCTTGTCAGAAGCCACTGCAATACCAGCCAGAGCTTGGTAAAGTTAAGATGGTATTGCCCACTATAGGGTAATCTGAAATCTTTGGGGGAAATATAGTTACAGTAAAAAGGATATGTTATGATCCCCTGGACTGTTATTCATTTTAACCTTTTTTGGGGAGGGATTTGTCTTTAATACTTTTCTCAAGGGGACAAATGTACCTCTTGAGGAGGATATACACCCTTGTCTTGTGACATTCAATAAACAACTCACCACCACACATTATAGTGGGGCAGTAGTGATCATCACAGGGGTTATTTTAGTGTGACTATATTTTGGTTTCTCATGGCATAAACTGCATAGTCAGCCTTTAACAAAACATTTTTAAATAATGTCATCAAAGGTAATATTACAATTGACATGTTTTGAAACTGCAAATGAGTCAGGGGGCATACCACTACAATTACTGTATGTGAAATGTTACTTACGTTTCCATTTATACATGGCATAAACAGCTACAATAAAACCCAGTTCAGCCAAGATCATGTGAATTATCACATGATCTTGGCTGAACTGGAACTGAACTGGAACTGCGGAAATGGATGCAACCAGATCTGCTGTAATGATACAAGAACAAATCCTTCACTGTTATGCACTTCTCCAACAAATGTAATTAATGTTGCCTATCTGTTAATATTATTTATGCAATATCTTTAAATATCTGCTTTACTGATTCATAAAAGCAAAAATCATATCTTCCCTGCAATTTTTTTTTAATTTAATTGGAACAAAATGTAGAAAGTATCACATTTTTCGGGGCATTTTATCTAATACATACACTTAACATTTAATTCAAACCAAAACCATGCTGACTTGAGTCCAAGTGTGTAAGTTACCTCCAAAACTGTGTATGAGGATAAGAAAGAGAAGAGTGTCAAGACTGAATGTTACAGGTGCCGGTTTAAAAGTCTGTTCATCCCCCAGGTTCACTTTTTTTGAAATCTAAAAAGATGAAACAAAGCAGACTTAATTCATTCTTAATTAGCTGAAGTGTGGATACACAATATGTAACACAAATATAAATAAAACTGATCATGACAAAAATAAGTTTGTTCTACAATCGTGCACATACCATAATTAATAAGAAATTACCCAATCTAAAAGGCATGTTTAAATACTGTAGTAGGCTTGTTCAGATTGGCCATTGGATCGTTAATCAGCGATTAAAGGGATGAATAGCGATTTCCCCTCCTCCCCCAAGACGATTGGATCAGCCATGAAAACACCTTTAACTTAATAACTATCATAGGATGTTTTAAAAAAATAATCATGTATTAAGAAAAGTAATTTCTGACCCAGTTTGCTTCTGTGACTCTTGCCATGGCCCACACTCTGCATCTCTGTTTTTTTTATCTGTTAACAAACCGTTGCTCTGAACGTTTAAGTAGCCAAGTTACAATGATTTGAATTGTGATAACAAATAAATCCATTTATGTTAAACATAACACGCTGTGATATTGCTTTGTTCAGAGCTCTGTCGCGCATAGATGACACCAACACACACCAGGCATCAACACTATGTCTACTATTTAAAAGGGACTTTTTTCTAAATAGAGAAGTGTTTTCCCTCATTGTATCCTACAGCGGGGCCCCCTGCTGCTGATATTTGCGTCAGTAAGGCTGATTGATATATTGATTGTCTATGGCAAAAGAAAATGAAAGAGAAAGTGGAGTCATGCAGCACAGAGAAGTGCAGAGCGCTCATTTTAAAATATCTCCAGCATGCATTTGCTAAAGACGCTGCTTCATATTAACAAACTAATCTTAGGTGGAAACTGTAAAAGGATATATTAGATCAGGGGTGTCCAAACTTTTTTCACTGAGGGCCACATACAGAAAAATCTACGAAGGGCCGGGCCACTTCGCAAAAATAACACATTTATCAGGACATGTAGCTGCTCTGATGTTTAGTTTCATAGTGTCTTCGTAAATTGTAATCCTTCTTCACGGCAACACTTTCCTTGTACATTAAACAGACACATCCTCCCTCTTGTTTATATGCCAATGATACACCCAGTGTTTTCTGCCTTTGCGTCCAATGTCCAGCAGGGTGAAAATAGTATCCAGCCGAGGTCCCGACCCTCCTAGGGGGGTTCGGGGGTATGCCCCCCCGGGAGATTTTTTAAAGTTTTTAAAGTGAAATGCATGAATCTGGTGCACTTTGAGAGGGAAATTAAGAGGCTAAATCTGAAGAATTTTGTATGAAAAAAAATGGAGACACTGTGTCAGATGAATTAGAAGCTATTGGAGAAGGACACATAGATTTTCCATAATAATATTCATTTAAAATAAAATATTATGCAGGGTCCTCTGGGATGGGCTTGTTGCTCTTTTTCTTTTATGGGACATATTCCTCTGTAATATAATGAGTGCATTTAAATTATTTAAAAATTAAAAGCGCCATATATTTTTTAAATGTGCCACGGGCCAATCAATCAGTGTTTGACACCCCTGCACTAGTGGGTTAAAGGTGCAGTGTGTAATATAGGACAAGAACAATTAAAAATTTTAAACAATGCACCTGATGACATTCCAACTATGACACTTTCAAGATGGCGGCACCAGGCCTTGGTCCAAAATATGCAGAAATATGGACATATATGAGACCCTTTCTAAGGGAAACAATAATAATAATAAAAAAATAATTCAGCTATTATGCACTAAATTAAATTATTACTAATGGATATTATAATTACTTTCTACAAAATCTGCTAGGAAATAAAACACCAAATTCTACACACTGCAGGTTTAACTGAGAAATGCAAAAAAATAAAAAATAAAAAAATTCAAAGGGCCAATTACATTATATTTTTAAAATCGGCCGCGGGCCAATAAAAAGCCCGTAGTTTGGGACACCCCTGTATTAGATGTTCACACACTTTTATAAATGTTTATTCAGTTAACTAAGTGTAGGAGAAAGTTTAAAGGTTCCGCTATTTAAAAGCTCCCCCAGACAGGGCCGTAATTTCTCTGCTTTATTTTCTTTTGAGCCTGAACCACGCCCTCTTTCTCCTACCATTTTAGGTTGTGGGTCGAGTTTCTCCATCAGGTTATTGTTATGGTCCATTTTCTCATCAATTCGGAAATGGTCTGCAATTCAACAGGATAACATTGCAATCATAATAGAAAAACTAAAAAGAGTGAGTTATTATATATATAAAAAAACAGCAGCAAGTAAGACACCTACTCTTTTCAACAGACACAAACCATATTTATACGATGTATCAGTAGTTTTTCAAATATATTTAACAATGAAATTTAGAAGATTGTCAATGTTTTAATGAATAAAATAAACTATCAAGAGCTGTGACTTACATTTCCATGTAGACAAAGCCAAGATAGTTCCAAGAACATACGTGAAGGTAAATTTCATGACAGTTCAGTGATCAGCTGGAATGATAAAACACAAAAAACATGGCACTAGGAAGACATCAAGACATCACAACAGTTAAGAGTATTGTTTTTGATTTGATATCACAAAAACATAACCACCTGCATGGCAAGACTGTTTAAACTCAGATTTTGTTTTGAATTTACAATAACATGGAGGAAGCTAATTTTATGGTAACCGTAAAGATTAAGGTTGGTAGGGTCTGATTGATTTTTAAATGGAGTTGAACAGGCAGATACATATTTGATCATGTAATAATATCTTTATAAAAATATCTATTTTTTTAATTAAAAAATTCCACTCTCAAAATAATGGGCAACATAAAATAATTGAATTTGTAAAGGCTCACATACCTGCCATGTGCATCAAAGTCGCTCCACCTCAAAACAACAGGCAGTAAGTTTCCAGGTCAAAGTCTGCAAATAAAGTAACCTGTACTCAACGTCTTCTATCATAAAGTAAGGTGTGTTCAGAGTGTTTTCCCGCCTGTCTGTTGCAGATTTATGAACATGTTTATCAAATAAAATCAAAATTTATCAAATTGAGACAGATCTCACTTTGAAGCATCACTTTCAATGAAAACGGCACATAGATCATGTATACACTACCAGTGAAAAGTTTTAGAACAGCTGCATTTTTCTGGATTGTAATGCAATTTACAGTTTAATGTCTCAATGTAATCTGAAATTAAAATAATCTATCTAACAACAATAGCAAGACTACTACTACAACTTCCTGCAGAGCAATATTCTCCAAATAATGCTTCATAGGGTGTAATAATAAAGTCTTCAGTTCATATTTCCTGAAAGTTGCCATCAGAGCACAACAGATTCCTTGAGTGTGAGTGACGGTGTGATAAAATTGACTTTTTACACTCAATTGCTTTATTTGTAAATATCTTGTGTTTCATAATAAATTGTTTACATTTTTGACCTAACTTTGTGTATTCTCGCTCCTTTTGTCTGAACCCTCAGCCAGTTCATGGCATGTGTGTACCTGTCAATAAACCTGATTCTGATTGTTATTTTTTTTTAAAGGCAATGAGAAAGATAGCAGCGCCTACCACCCTTTGTTTGGACTCAGTGACAATCTAACTTAAACAACAATAAAAATAATCAACTACTTCCTGCAGGTCAATATTGTCTCTGTATCAATTGTTTGCATCAACTTTCAAGGCTATATTTACATCCATTGCTGAAGAACAACTAAACGTTGTGAACCCATTTGTTGTTTCCTGAAAAAGGCCTTTTGGAGAACTCTGACAAATAAAAAAATTTCTTAACCTTAACTTTTTATTTAACCTATGGCAAATTGACATCTTACCCTTTGTTTCATTGCAGATCTTCCCTGGACTTGAAATTATTAATTTTCAATAACACTCAAAATAGCGTTGATTAGAGATTGGCCAGATCATGCACAGAAAAGAGCAAGCTCTTCAAAACATAAATGAGGAGCTTCCCAACTTGGAGGACTAGTGTTGACTATTGTGACATTGATCAGCAACAGCCGAATACTGTCTTCATTCAATCATATTACAAGGTCTCAATTCAGATATTACTTGGCATATTAAAACTACTGGGTAAAACTTTGCAAGTTCCAACGACAGAAATAATAGACCATGAAGTGTTCATTTGTTACACACCTATTACGGTCCACTTTCAACTGTTTATGAGAACAAAAAACATAAAAGGGTACTAGGACATCTGTAAAATAATAATAAACAATCAAACCTGAAAAAATCCATTGAACAAATCCATTGATCCTGGCATTGCAATAAAATTTAAAAGGTGCAAATTAGGCTCTACTATATCTAAACATTAAGATGAAAAATGGAGACATTTCATTTTACCTTTTTTTTTACTCAAGATAAATAATAATATTTTTTTATCCAAAAAAGAACAGCTCAAAACTACAGAAATAAATTGGCTCCCCTACTAATAGGCCTCTTGAAAGCGGCCTATTAGAGGCCTATAAAATAAGGTGCTCGTTGCTACAAGGAAGCAGATGTCCAACTTCATTTTATAGGGTAGATTAAATATTAACCAGTGAGCATTCTCTATAATATAATACAATAACCAATCTGCAAATCCTGACATAAAATCTGGTGTTCCTTGCAGTGTATGACTATTATAGTTAGTTTTTTACTTAATAGTAAACTTCAAGGATTTCATATAACAGAGTTGCATAGCAGATTTTTGGTAAAGCATAAAATAAAACATATATTGTCAATATTTATAGTATATTCTTAAATCTAACTAAATTAAAACATGTAATTTGTGTTAAACAGAAAAGCCCATTGTATTATCATACAAGTCCTCATGCATAGTGAAAAGTGAACCCACCTTGTTTTATTATACATGGCATTCCAAAGTACAAATCATTTCATCTGAGGACTTTTATTGTGCAGTTTACAAAAAGGTGAACGGCACTTTGACTTGCAAAAACAGGTATGTGAGATTTTTTAAATCAATTTGGTGAAATTGCAGATTTTTCAGAACACATCAACTATCCTTCTTCACTTACTGATAGAAAGCAGTTATCAATTCATAAGCAGAATGCATGCTGTGCTAGATCGTAAACTTTGAGCTCCATTAGGACTGCGTTTATTTCTGTATAAGTCGGGTGATTTTAACATTATCTTTTGTGATCAAATTGTGTAGGTGGTCATTTCTGTTTCTATATTTGCTTTGAATCATTTGTTTTGGCAGCAAAAGCGATATAATCGTACCCTCAATACAGAATATATTCCCAGTAACAATTACAGAAATGAATTCATTTTCACAAATTTTAATCAGTAGAAATAAATTAGTGTTCTTGCTTAAAATACCCCTAATAATTATTTCCTCTGTTTTTTATTTTATTTTAGCACTCAAGGATGATTCAGAACAAGGATGGACTATCTTTTAAAACCTTTCCCAGAAGTGTCTGCGTTTTTTTCGTCTTCCTAATCCTTACACACAAGGATGTATATGGAGGTAACTTAAACACTAACAATTAAGTAACACCATGTTAGTTGCATGTCTGACACATTAAATAATCATCAGAAATGTATAGAACGTAAATGGAATATTTTAAATGCATTGGGCATGTTCTTGCACACAACAATGGATATTTAAGAAACAAATGTTTCATTGTATATGAAACATTTAATTTGTTAATTAAAACTCTATGATTATCTTTATATTTCACATAATTGGACTGTTATGCATTATCAGACGACGACAAATTCCTAGTGTGTGAGAACCTACTTGGCAATAAAAGTCTCAATCATTTCCACTATATATCAAGATTACATTTAAGTCTTCAATAAATCAAATTAAATAATCAAAACAGTGTTTTTGGATTGTGGTTTGCATAATAAAATTGCATCATGAAATGCATTACAATGGTCATTTAGGTATTTGCAGATATATTATTCATATACACCTGTTGTATCCTTTTTGATACATACATTTTCAAACACATGTTATTGTTAAATTAGTCACCAAATACATTATAAATGCATGATATTTTAGAAACTCATGTATCAAATATGATACATTAAGCGTTTTGGTGTGCACAGGGCGAAAGTAGGGGTGTCAAATGCCCCTGCCCCTTTTGTTCTGACTGCCTAAGTGCCTGTTTTTTAAATCTTTATTCAAAAAAGTGTATTAACTGGCTTGACCTTGGGGCAAGTGGCTTCCACACTTGCCTTTTGTTCATACAAAGGGCAGTTCAGCAGCTCTCTGTGACCTTACGGAAAAAATTATGCTGTTTTTCTACCATACATTAGAAACACAAGCCCCTCACTTGTTTTTCATCTGAAGCTGCGATATTAAAAAATAATTTAACCAACACCTTCTTTTTCCCAGGTGAGTCGCAGCAGACCAGTCCACTCCAGTCAGTCACGGTAATGGTCAGTGATGACGTTGTTTTGCCATGCCAGCTGGATCCTCCCACGGATGCTGTTTCCACAACAATTGAGTGGGGGAGACCTGACCTGGATCCCTCATTTGTCTATGTGTGGCACGACGGTAAGGAGCTTCTGGTGGACCAAAACGAGGCCTACAAAGGAAGAGCATCATTCTCCATCGACAAACTGAAGCGTGGAGACCTTTCGCTGAATCTCTCCAACGCGAAAATCTCTGATAGCGGGACATACAGATGCTACATTCCTAAACTGAGCGAAGAGTATTTTGTTGCTCTTCTTGTTGGTGAGTGAATGAAGAACACTGTATGACATATATAACTGTTCTACCGTTGTGGACAAAAACACACCATGGCAAATACGTTTCAACATGTAGACAAGGTAGAAAGGATGCTGCAAATATTTGCTTGGATCAATAATTTGAGTTTGAAATCTATTCTCATCACCAGGTGCTGTCTCCTCACCTGTTGTCAGATTAGCAGGGACTGATGGAGCCTTCAGTGGACGTGTGGTGTTGCAGTGTGAGTCTAGTGGCTGGCACCCAAAGCCTGAGGTGCTTTGGCTGAACGGTGAGGGAAAGCTCCTCTCTGCTGGACCTCCAGAGACAGTCAGAGGTCCTGATAACCTCTATACTGTCAGCAGCAGAGTGACTGTGGAGAAGAGACACAGCAACAGCTTCACCTGCAGAGTCCAACAGAAGGACATCAACCAGACCAGAGAGGCACACATCCAAGTTCCAGGTAGAAATAAATTCAATAACAACACGTATAATTCATTCAACTCATGGAACACAAACACAGACTTTGTGCTTTTTGTCCCTTTTATTATTTCAGACGATTTCTTCATGACTCAATCTGGTTGCACTCCTTCTATCACCTTCAGCGTGTTGTTTGGCTTCATGTTTATCTCTGCAGTCGTCTTTCTTGTCTGGAAACAGAGACAATACAAAATGGGTGAGCAAAGTATTAATTCCACTTTTTAAAAATATATATTGTCTGTTTCTTAAGCTAATACACTCATAAACTCCTACACAGGAATAGAGGCAAAACCGAGTTCCAAATACGTACACCCTGGAGTGTGTTTACTTAAAGCGTAGTTTTCAGTGATCTGAATCACAATTTTCCACTTTTTGTGTAGAGTAAAGGACAAAATGGAGAGAAAATACTACATTTAAAAATATATAAGTATGCGTGTGAACGTGGTCAACATAAACACAATCTTCATCCAGTTTTAATCACTTTAGATCATTCCTAAAAGTAGCTTTCGATGGAGTTTTATTTTGCCACTGGACAATAAGTTCAGTAATCATTTTCTATCATGTGAATGAAATTTGTTTTCATTAATAAGGCTTCTGTGTCCCCAGATGTAAGAAGAGAAGAGCTCAAGAATGAAGACGATCTGCAAAATGAACTTAAAGATGATTTACAGCGGAACGATGAAGAACAGAACGAAATTACAAAGGTTGTTGAGACACTGGAGGAAGTGATTAAGGAAATGAAGAATCAGAAGGAAAAACTCAACAGTCAAATGCAAGAGACAGAGAAACAGGCGAAGGAGAATGAAGAGAAGGTTAATTCAGTAGAGAAAGAAGTGACAGAGATGGCAGGAGATAAAACAGAAAACAGAGCGAAGGGATACAGAAAACTCAAAGAAATCCTGATAGAAGTGAATAAAAACTTGGTGGAGGGAAAGAACACATTTCAACAACTGGGTTTGAGCACAGACAAACTAATAAATAGAACGAATGAAGACATGAAGAGAATAACAGAGAGGAAGAAGAAAGTGGAGAAAAACTTTGAGCAAATTACAAAACAATTGGAGGAGGTACAGAAAGAAAAAGGGGAGAGTCAGATGGAACTTCAGTCAAAGAAAAGAGGGAGGATACAGGACAACAAAATGCAACAAATCCTTTAATGTTTCATTAATTTACCTAATATTACACTTCCTGTACTTGATAGTTAGGGAAGGAGGAAACAGCTTAAACAGCTTAAATCATCTTAAAGTCTATATTTAACAAGCTGAACATTTTACCGCTGTGTGATCATCACAGTGAATAAAAGTGGAATTACCCTGCTATCAGATGCACACAGTCTGGACTCTAACAATATATATTATAATTTAAAAGTTAAAGTGCACTTTGCATAGAAAGCATAGAAATGTAAGAGGTACGGATACACTGCAATTGTTAATGTATATTTCAATTAAAACATTTGATTATGTTATGTAGCTACGTGTGTTGACAGTTTGCGCTGCAAAGTTTGTCTGTCTTTAACAGAAAATAATATCTGCAGCTTTTGCTTATATTCAATACAGTTGTTAGTCATTATATATGATTGCTGTATTGTCAACTTTTGTTTTATCAGACTTGTTTAAAAAAAAAGTGATTTCCCTGATGGGGTGTTTAATGAGTTCATTATAAAAGGTTTTATTTTTTAGAGGAACATCTTTTTTATGGTTGCTTTGTATTACATTGTTTCTTTAAAAAACATTGGAATGTTTTGCAAAAAATTAAATCAAAATTATTCCCGAGCAACTGTTGTGTATTATATGTCTTGTATAAGTTAGTGTATTTAGGGTAGTGTTTTAGAATAAAGGTAAGTAGATACGTAACTGCTGCATTATGCGTTAGTCAGTACATTTCACTGAATAGTAAGGTCTGTATAACATCAACAGGCTGTGTAAATGATTGATATGCCAGGCACTTACTGTAAATGCTCTGGTTTATCAGCCTCATCAACAACGATGAAGTAAACGCTCATGATTCTTCTTCCTTTACTTAAGGAAGACATGTTTTCATATGAACTGAATTGTATGACTATCAAAACCACATTATTAAGAAGCCTTAAGGTTTGGCAGAATATTAAGCGAGCAGCGCAGTTGATTTCAATGTTAATGTAACAGCAAAGACAGATCAATTTTAGATGTACTAATGTCTAATGTTCTTGACTAAAGGCTAAAGCTATCAATGTAATGAATGAATAACTTTAAAAATGATAAGCTCAGTTTCATTTTGAGTGTCTAGGTCAACAGCTGAACTCTGAGCCAAATGCAAGATAACTACAATCAAAGTGTAAAATCATACAGCTGCAATAAATCCAACTGTTGAGAAATAATCTACAGTGTCAGCCATTTGTGAATGTCCAAATAGAAGGACATTATATGAGTTGACACCATTTTATAATGCTGAATGTTGCTTTCCCTGGCGTTTTGTGTCTGAAAATTGCACATCACCAATATTTCCCTACAGGCTAAAAGCACTGCAGACAATGTTAAGCAAAGTTAGCAAAAAAAAAAAGGGAATGTCATGGGAGCTGGCTGGACCAACATGGACCTACCTGTTCTCTCTTCACTCCCTGTTGATTGTTACTGAAATTCAGATAACGTAAATCAACATATAGGCGGAATTTGTGTAACATTCATTTATTTAAGACACAACTTTGTGTGGCGTACCTCAAATTTGATCCCACGTCGGGAGGGCGGCTTCCTTCACGTCTGGACCATCTTCAGCGCTGATCGACTTCAATATTTTGTAATCTATGAATCTGTTTATTAACCTGTAACGTGTTGTGCATCAACACAAATCCCCTGCATACAGCACCACAGAGCATGTACATTGATGACAAAAGAAAGTGGTTACCTTTACCAATGGACTAGTTTCCATGCTGATTGACAGAAGGAGCCAGAGAGAGGAAGATGTTCACACTGGGCTGCAGAAACCTCCCCTACATCAACCTGCAGACAAACAAAGTTAATGAAGTTAACACTGAAACAGATTCAGAATGCAAATTGTTCACAGTGAGAAACTCTAAAGGTTCGAACAGACTGCACTTGACACCCGTGTCGGCTGACGTGTGTAACGCCAGTGAATCGCCGCTTGATCATATTGGGTTATACGTGCCCGCTGACCCCCGACGCCGTGCCTGTGATCAGACCCAGCACAACTGCGCACTGTGTGCCTGACAGCACAACAACAACAACATGCAGGTCAAACTGTGACAAAAGACAGATGTAGCTGGCAAACATACAAATAAACAGCAACTGAACGTACAAAACAGATTTGTATCGGTACACTGTGTAACCAGCGGCAGTCCTGGCACAAATGGCATTAAAACAGCATGAAGACACCCCGCTCGCAAATGCACGCAAATTAACAACAAATCAGCAACATACTAAACACATTAACAACAGCATTGTGTGCGCAGCAGAAAAAAATAAAGGCAGACTAGCTTGTCAGACTTTATTCCATGTATCTGTTAATTAACCTGAAACGTGTCATGTATCAATGCAATTACCCTGCAAACAACAACACTGCAGATCAAAAGTTAAAAAAAATGTGCCCGGCGAACTAGAAGGCTGGCTAGGCTAGCCAGCTTAACCCCCCCTAGACTGAAATGGACATACCTGTTCTCTTTCCCTCATCGTTGGATAACAAAATGTAGATGATTGAATCGCGTGTAAGCACGTTTGAAATTTTGGTTTGTTCGTTGTTATGAGTGTACAACTAAAACCCCACACCCATTAATTTCTCAAAAAAAATCAGATAAGTTAAATATGATAAGTAATATTTACAATATATACATTCCAAATAGTGTTTTTCCTTACATTTTGCACTATTGAGAATGCATTTATTGAAAATATTACTTGTCTTATTTTCCCTAATTTGATCCTTTTGTTCTTATTGCACCGTGGGTGAGAGATGAACGTTATTTCGATTAATCTGTATGTTTGGCACATATTTTGCAATTGACAATAAAGCGACTTTGACTTTTGACAAACAACTCTGTGTGGCCTCCCTCGGATTTGATCCCACGTCTTCATGCCTGTCGAGCTAGCTGGCTTTCTTACCTCATAAGGATTATGACCAGGCTCCCCTGGGAGATACTGTGGGAGGTGCAGCGAGAGTAACCAATGGGTTGCCTATTCCTTGTAGGGAATGGGAACTTACCCCAAGGGAACGAGTTAAAGTAACTCGGGGTCTTATTCGTTGTGAGGGGACAATGAAGCCGGACATTGGCCAGAGAGTCCGAGCGGCGGTGGTGTTTTTGCCCTTTCTTTAACGGACCATTGTGATGAAAAGAGAGCTGAGCAGGAAGGCTAAGCTCTCAATCTAGCGGTCAATATTAGTTCCTACCTTCACAAAGGCTGGGTCATGACTGAAAGGAAAGCTGAATCGGCCGAAATGGGTTTTCTCAAGAGGGTGGCTCCCCTTACAGATAAGGGGAGAAGATCAGTCATCCAGGAGAGGCTCGGAGAAGAGACGCTACTCCTTTGCGTGGAAAGGAGAGGAACCATTTGAGATGGTTGAGGTACCTGGTAGAATGCCCCTGGGAGAAGGCCATGAGGAACACAAAGGACTAGGTGGAGGACACTGGTCTGGGAACGCGTTGGTATCCCCCAGCTAGAGCTCGTCGATTTGGCCAAGGAAAGGGAAGTTTGGGGTCCCTTACTGGATCTGTGTCCGGAACCCAGAAAAGTGGATGACAATGTGTGGGTGATTTGAATTAGTTTGAGCTTACAAATTAAATCACACACACATATTCAAAACACACACCTACCTCAAACACACGTACCTGGGTTTTCGATCCCACGTCTTCATGTCAACAACTGGACCATCTTCAGCACTGATTGTCTTCAATATGTTGTAATCCATGTGTCAATTAACTTGAAATCTGTCATGAATCACCAATATTCCCCTGCAGGCTAAAGCACTGCAGAACATGTAAAAAGATGTAAGCAATAAATTGCTTGTCATGTGAGCTGGCTGGACCAACATGGACCTACCTGTTCTCTCTTCACTCCCTGTTAAATGTTACTGAAATTCAGACAATGGATATCGACATATAGGCAAAATTTGTGTGACAAACATTTATCAAAGACACACAACTTTGTGTGCGGTACCTCGGATTAGATCCCAGGTCAGGGGGCGGCTTCCTTCACGTCTGGACTATCTTCAGCGCTGATCGACTTCAATATTTTGTAATCTATGAATCTGTTTATTAACCTGTAACGTGTTGTGCATTAACACAAATCCCTTGCATACAGCACCGCAGAGCATTTAAAGTGATGACAAAAGAAAGTGGTTACTTTTACCAATGGATTAGTTTCCATGCTGATTGACAAAAAGAACTAGAGAGAGGAAGATGTTCACACAGGGCAGCAGAAACCTCCCCTACATCAACCTGCAGACAAACAAAGTTAATGAAGTTAACACTGAAACAGATTCAGAATGCAAATTGTTCACAGAGAGAAACTCTAAAGGTGCGAACAGACTGCACTCGACACCCGCGTCGGCTGACATGCGTAACGCCAGTGAATCGCCGCTTGATCATATTGGGTTATACGTGCCCGCTGACCCCCGACGCCATGTCTGTGATCAGACCCAGCACAACTGCGCACTGTGTGCCTCACGGCACAACAACAATAACATGCTGGTCAAACTGTGACAAAAGACAGATGTAGCTGGCAAACATAACACAAATAAACAGCAACTGAACGTACAAAACAGATTTGTATCGGTACACTGTGTAACCAGCGGCAGTCCTGGGATAAATGGCATTGAAACAGCATGATGGCAACCCGCTCGCAAATACACACAAATGGACAACAAGTCAGCAACATACTAAACACATTAACAACAGTATTGTGTGCGCAGCAGAAAAAAATAAAGGCAGACTAGCCTGTCAGACTTTATTCCATGTATCTGTTAATTAACCTGAAACGTGTCATGTATCAATGCAATTACCCTGCAAACTACAGCACTTCAGATCAAAAGTTTAAAAAAACTGCCCGGCGAGCTAGAAGGCTGGCTAGGCTAGCCAGCTTAACCCCCCCTAGACTGAAATGGACATACCTGTTCTCTTTCCCTCATCGTTGGATAACAAAATGTAGATGATTGAATCGCGTGTAAGCAGACATTTTGGTTTGTTCGTTGTTATGAGTGTACAACTAAAACCCCACACCCATTAATTTGTCAAAAAAATCAGATAAGTTAAATATAATCAGTAATATTTACAATATATACATCCTAAATTGTGTTTTGCCTTACCTTTTGCACTATTTAGAATGTATTTATTGTAATTACTTATCCTATTTTAGCTAATTTGATCCTTTTGTTCTTATTGCACCGTGGGTGGGAGACTAACGTTATTTCGATGACTGTATGTCTGGCATATATTTTGCAATTGAAAATAAAGCAACTCAGACTTTTGACAAACAACTCTGTGTGGCCTACCTCAAATTCGATCCAACGTCTTCATGCCTGTCGAGCTAGCTGGCTTGCAGTTGTGTCTCGCGGCAACACGACCTGAAGCGATACTTAAACCTAACGTGGTCTACATGATCTTAAAAGGTAGGGTGAGCGATTTTGGAGAATGTTGACAAATCTCTTTGTCAAAATCAGTGAATATCTCCTCACAATCGTTTACGTGTCCGTACTGTGTGTGCGCTGAAAAGATAATTGTTAACACCCAAGACTCTGTAAACTGGTATGTAAGCAAAGAAAATATAAAAAAGCGGGCCCACTTTGTCTACATACCAGTTAACAGAGCCTATGCTCTGTATTAACACCAGATTTTTTTCAGCACGCACACAGTATGATCCGGCAGCAGATTGTGAGGAGATATTCACTGATTTTGACAGTTATTAATAAATATAAAGAAATATTGTCACTGAACACGTAATGCATTGCGTGACTCACATCGGTCATGCAATGCTGAAGGAAAGAAAACGAGACTTGAGAGGTCAAAATTTTTTTGTTTGTTGTTTTGAGCCTTCAAATAAAATCACACACACAAATATTCATTCAACATACACAACTCTGTGCGGCCTACCTCTGACTCGATCCCACGTCTCCATGTCGGCGGCCAGTTTTCTACACCAGAGGAAGTTCAGGCTGAAGCTGCAGAACCCTCACCTTAATCAACCTGCAGAAAAACAAAGTAATGGAATTAACACAGAAACAGATCAACAATGAAAAAAGTTCACACTAAACAGTGGATTTTATTACAGCAGACCGTGAGATATTCAATGATTTTGAAATAAAGTGATTTGATAACAAGCATTCTGCAGAATCACTGACTCCACCGTTACAAAAAGGAATACACATTAGAATCAATACATTTAAAGCAATAAAGGAGGAAACATGGCATCAGAAAAGGTCAAATCGACACAGATGACAAGTATACAGCTTTGGGAAAAAAAAACACTCAAAATGTTCAGTGTCTCTTATCTTAGTCTTTATAGGCATATGTTTGAGTAAAATTAACATTTTGATTTTATAATATATACTATTGACAACATTTCTACCAAATTCACAATAAAAATATTGTCATTTAGAGTAATGTAGAGGTAAAGACTTAAGAAAACCCAGACTGGTCTCTTATTTTCTTTCCGGGGCTGTATATTATAATTTAACTTTTCACCCCATAGCCTTAATATATATGAATTAATTTGCAATGCTACAAGAGGAAACACTGCACCATCATCAACTAATAATAATAATGATCAAATGTATTTAAAGGTTGGGTAAGTGATTCTGGAGAATGTTTCTTGACAAATCAATTTGTCAAAATCAGTGAATATCTCCTCACAATTTGCTACCTGTCCGTATTATGAGTGTGCTGAAAAGAAAATCAAGTGTTGTAAACAGCCTAGGCACTGTGAATTAGTATGTAAACGAAGGGAATGTAAAAAAAAAGCTTGAAAAAAATCTCAACGCACACACAGTACAGACAGGAAGTGGATCATGAGGAGATATTCACTAATTTTGACAACAAGTGATTTTGACAACAAGCATTCTCCAGAATCACTGACTCCACCTTAAACGGCAGCTTCAATGCAAACACTGTGTACATCCTCACAGAGTTGTCTGGCTGTGGACACTTACACCGCGGCCCACATCTACACATGCAGCTGTCCTTAAAAAAAGCATTTACTTTGCATGCCGTGTGCTACAATTGCAACATTCTATCACATCATAAAATTGCTCTTTGACCTTGTTTATTGATCCAACCTCAGTCGGCGGCTCATTCAATGTGACTGATCTTCTGCTGCAGAGTGTTATGGGTAGAATAGCCATAAAGCTATTCATTTATTCTCATTCATATTTGTTGTATTCATACAGAACCACTCATACTCTGCTATTTATTCTGCTTTCTACTGCCATGTTTATTAGCATGCACAATAAATGTATTTATTCTTGAATCTATTAGGACATCCAAAATATTTCTGGCATAATAAATAGCAGGTTAAGGGATTGGAACACAGCGAAAATTTTGAAATTCAGAGTTATTTTCCTCCGGTGTGACCCAGAAGCCTTTAGCAATGTATTAAATCACCAGTGATCCCTCACCACATGTGAACTTAGCAGTTAAGTGCTGCCATCTAGTGTCGTATTATAGAATTACCTCATACCTGATTTTCAGAAGATTGACCACAATGCATACTTCTTAAAGCAAATTACGTTGAAAAGAAAATCAATAAATTGTTCAAAAATGTTGACATTTGTCTGAACACTTGGGTTTTGCAGAGTTGTTCCGTACTGACTTGGCAATGGGTTTGCAGAAATGTATAGAGACACTATCCCCAAGGAGGATGTGTAATGGCTCTAAGTGTTTGTTTACAGTGCTGACTGCCCTGCAAGATGTTCTACCTTTTTTAGAGCTACACAATCTGTATACACACAACATTAGAGGTACAGTATATCAAAGTAATATATGAAACTTTCTAGGATCAGCAGCTGCCCTTAAAGGTGGAGTCAGTGATTCTGGAGAACGCTTGATGTCCAAATCAGTGAATATCTCCTCTTGATCCGCTACCTGTCCGTACTGTGTGTGTGGTGAAAAAAAAAGTGTTAATACACAGCCTAGGCTCTGTAAAAGGGTATGTAACAAAGGGTTCGTTAACAAAGGGGGCCCACCATAGCAGCAATATGCCCGTTTACAGGGCCTAGGCTGTGTATTAACACTGGATTTAATACACAGTACTGTTTTAGCACACACACAGTACGGACCTGTAGTAGATTTTGAGGAGAGATTCGCTGATAATAAAACATTTTTCGACAACAAGCTTTCTCCTAGATTGCTGACTCCACCTTTAAAACATATGTACTTTGCATGCTGTATGCTACTATTGAGACATACTACAATATTTGTTAATAACATTGCACCTTGAACTTTCAACCTACATGTCTTCTTTGCTAAGTAGTTCATATAAAAAAGGTCCAAAATGTACATGTGTTTATTTGACTATAGGCCTACCGTGTCTATTTGCATCTGTATATTTATCCTATACAACCATATTTAAAAGCCATTATCTCAACATAAGTTTTTTCTATATTCCAACCAAAAATCTCAACTTCTAAAGTACTTATACTTACATCAACTAATCTTACCATAATCATTCAGAACACTATTCTAAAAGTTATTACAGAAATATTAGTTCTTATGTTGTTAATTGTCTGATTTATGATACAATTTGTTCTTAAAAACATGACAACATCTAGATTTTTGAGTTTTTGTGTGAGAAAAAAAATCGAAAAAACTCAAACTGTGGAGATTCCTTTTAATCCATTAAAGGTGCAGTCATTGATTTTGGATAACGCTTGTAAAATCACTTTTTGTCAAAATCAGTGTTATCTCCTCATAATCAGCTGCCTGGACATACAGTGTGTGAAAAAAAAATCATTTGTTAAAGGCCTACTTACTTTGTGAATATTACTGTGATGTCTTTTACTGTGACATCACAGTAATATTTACAAAGTACGTTTTTTTTAACCCTATATTTCTCTTTCTGTGATGTCACGAGAAAGAGAAATATAGGGTTAAAAAAAACACTCTTTCTGCCTTTTCTCAGGCTAGGATGAACCGATTTAAAAAAAAATTGCACACTTATACTACATAGGATATTCAAACCGGTGAAGTAGGCCTTTAATACACAGCATAGGCTCAGTATACGGGCATATTGCTCGCTATGATGGGCCCCCTTATTTACATACCCGCTTACAGAGCCTAGTCTGTGTACACCAGATTTATTTTCAGCAAACACACAGAAAGAAAAAAAAATTATTTCTCCACATATATAAATGCTAACCTAAAACATAAATATTTGCTCAATTGTACATTGAAGATATGTTTCACAGCTTTAGTTTGTTGTGGTTTGTGTATGAGAAATATAAAGACGCAAACAGTGAACTGAGATTTCATCCATAGCTTTAATTTGCCACCAGACAGCATTTTATTTCTATTTTATTTTTTCTCTTGAATAATCTGCAGGAGATCAAGTATCTGATTGGTGGAGTGATTCAAAAATCTGGTGGCAAACTAAAGCTGTGGAAAAAATCTCAGTTTAGCATGCAATTGAAGAGACATGTATGTTTAAGGTTAGCATTTATACACAGTATGTGGACAAAAATACGTTTTTCGTCCTGCCCCCTCTGCAACAGTACAACGCTGATTTCTGCTACAGCGACATCTCCCCCAAACTCCTGTAGTGACTGCACTGATCACCATCTCCATAAGTAACACACTAATTATGCATAAGTACCTCATGCATCCCCACTTAAAAAATACTGAACTATCTCCTCAAACAGGTTAGTTTTGGAAATTTGAACAGTTGAAAAAATATTATAAAATATTATGTTAATTTTCCTTCCATGTTCAAACTGATTTTTCTTTTTTAGGTCAAATAATCCAAAAGTTATTGCTAAAACAGGTGCCTTTCTTAGAAATGTCCTGCCATTGTAGTGTTGCCATTGTTTAAGTAGTGTTTTTGTTTTTCGTCCTTGTCGTGCACCATTGTTTTGGTTAGTTATGATTTGATTTGATTGTTGTGCCCCCCACCCCCGCCATGTGCCATGGCCATGAGCCGCGAATAAATAAATGAAATTAATGAAATTGACATGGAAAGCAAAACATTTGAAATTCTTGTTTGTTAGTTATTTTGAGCGTTGATATAAAATCTCACACACACACATACACACTCGTTCAACACACAGACAATGTTTGTACCTTAGGTTCAATCCCACGTCTCCATGTCGGTGATCCGCTTCCTTCACCACTGGACGATCTTCAGCGCTGATCAACTTGTTGTAATCCATGTCGCTGACTGCTTTCTGCTTTGTGTGATGAGCAAGGCACACAGAGGAGTTGAGGGTCTGGGCCATGTATTCCACTTTTAAGAAACAAAAGAAAAAGAAAACACAGGTATCACACAGAGTAACAATGTCTCTCCTCTTCAGCTGTGCATCAGTGCAAACTCTACCAAGCTTCATATTATTAATAGAGACTACATATGAATACATTTTTAAGGTACAGTTAAGTGTTTCACTAAACCTCTGTCTGTTTGCAATTTTATATTTCCTATGCAACCATCTTTAACAGCCATTATCTCAACATTCGCTTTCTTCAATACAATGAACCAAAACTCTCAACGTATAAAGCACTTACATCAACTGAACTGTGCATAATCATTCTTAGCACTATTATGAAGGTATTAAGTCATAACAGAAGGATGTGCAGAAGGATTTGTTTTAAATTGTCCTGATTTATGATACATTTTGTTCTTAAATACATGAAAAAAAGCCTTCATTAAGACCTGAACATAGTACATGTACTTTTGGATTTATATAATTTAAAAAGGTTGTATTCAAAATCTGTACTGTTAAAACTTTGGACACTAATACTTTAAAACAATGAAATTAAGAAATTAATGCACACATAATGAATTAAATAGTGCCAAATGTTTTATTCATTCAAACATTTCTGAGAAAATTATATTACAAAAAAGAATTGTTTTAATGTGATTGATCAACTGATAAAGTTTGATGATGATATCAATAAGTTAAAAATGTTACTATTCACCTGCAGTGTAGCGTTGGTTGTCAGGCAATAACAAGCTAGCACGCATCTGTCAGGCTAACTTTACCATACGGACGAAAAAAGAAAACACCAGCGCCACACAGGGTCACAGTGTCTTTCCTCGTCTTTACAGCATATGGCAGATAAAAATTATTATGCACAAAAAAAATCTATAAATCTGCGCACCAATTATCATGTTACGACAGAGACGGCAGCGTGCGTTGCCATGTCAGCTAGCGATTCAACTCACGAGACCCCGTGGGAAACCCCGTAGTGACTAGCAAAAGCACTACTAAGCTAACTATATTAGCATATACAAAAAAGTCCGGTTTTAAGGCAAATTAGCTACATTTAAGCTATTAACACAATGGAAGTTTGACCCGTAGGTTCATCAGAATGTAACATTGCGATGTCTACTATGATAGAATACTTCAGAGCACAGAACAACATGTTAAAGTAGAGAGGATTTGCATACGTGACTCACCAGCTAAGAGCGTCGGCGCTAACTGAAGCTCACGGGCTTCTGGGTGTCAAGCGAAAACAATGCCCCAAGGAAACAAATTATACATATGCCATAGAGAATTGATAAGGTGGAACCTTTTTACAACTTAAACTTATTTTATTTCGGGGAAGTTCAGAAAAACAGGTGATGAAGAATTCAGGAAAAAAGGAATGAATAAAAATAAGAAGAACATTCAAAAATAATAATGTGGCTAAGTGAATTGAATTAATGATTAAATTACATTTAGCTCAGCTACATATCCATCATTTGTCATTCACCACGAAATCCCTGCAGACTCAAAACCATAATTATATTATTTTGTAGTGTTTGTGTGTGTGTGTGGGGGGGGGGGGCATCTTCCTGGCGTTTAACGGGGTAGTTCGGCCCATGTATTACTACACCATCTCGTGCTTATGCCCGACATACATACAGCATATCACTCCGCCAATCAATCAGCCGTTCGACTCCGAGCTATGGCAGTATGCTGAGTAATAGCCCTACATGGTCGCACTAGGCTTGAAAAAAGTGCATACATAGATGGCTGTCTGGCGGCGAACTAAGGTAGTAAAAAATGTTTTACCTTTAGTGTAGCCTACAATTGAACAGATATTTATTTTTTTAGGTAACCATGTAGTTAAAAAGCATTTTTCTCCTCACCCTGTCTGCAACAATAGGCATATAGGCTATGAGGCTGATATCTGCTACAGTGACATTAATTAATTAATTACACATTAATATATATTTTTTCTACATTAATTAGTTATTTATTGCTGTTTATTTATTGATTCTGTATTGTGTATTTTTTTTAATCTTAATGTTGGAAGGACTTTATTTTTTTAACTTTTTAAAGTACATTAATACATTAAACAATGTTTTCTTTGCACACAGGGCTCAGCCATACAGACAGTCAGAATGAAGAGGATAAGAACACCAACTCTAAAAGTAATTTCCTTGAACAGCAGCCTCTTATTTAAGGTGAAAAAAATGCAAAGGAGGAAAAAACATATTTTATTCAATCAGCAACACAGAGGGAAGTTTATGAGTTTTATTACACAATAAAAACCGTATGTAGACCAAAAGGAGAACGTGGACAGAAATATACAAAATATAGAAATTCAACATATGTTGGATAAAATGAAAAAGGTGACTAAATACTAATTATACTTATAATATGACATAACTTGGATTACTCCACTGCAATAATTTGCGTAATTAAGTTACTGGTTTCTTTACAAATTAAGATGTACTTCATACAAAGCATGTAAAAGGGTTATAAAATATGATTTTTTTAATATATACTACTGTACATTAGAAAACCAAATGCACCAAATATATAGTAACACAAGTATGATATTTGTAACAAAGAGAAAAACTAGTGAAATTGCAACATTGGAGATATATGAAATATTTAAAAAAATATTTTATATTCGATAACATATTTTTTGCAGCCTCAGATTTTCAATTTAAGTCAAATTATGT
This sequence comes from Ammodytes dubius, assembly GCA_026122265.1. Classification (NCBI taxonomy): domain Eukaryota; kingdom Metazoa; phylum Chordata; class Actinopteri; order Uranoscopiformes; family Ammodytidae; genus Ammodytes; species Ammodytes dubius. Next base: position 18,213,430 of record CM047527.1, read on the forward strand.
TTAATACAATTAAATCAAAAGACTGTAACCAAAAGTACACACATATATTTGAAACTAAAGCTTGAGCTTTAATGACTGTTTGTCACTTATTCTCTTGCAGACTCTGGCAGACTCTCTCCTTCTTTGGTTTATGCCTTTAAGACAAAAAATAATCTTTGGTAAAATATTCCAAAATCAAGGGTCACCTGGTAGGATCTGTATATAGTTCATGTGTGGACACCTGCACGTTTATTCACTAACATAGACCATATATCACGGTCAAAATCGTAGGGGGAAAAGCGATGTAAGAGAAAACCTGATTACGGACAATCTTACCTTATTGATAAGGGAATAGAGAAGTTCCTGCTCTGGTAGACTGGAGTCATTGGCAGCTGTGAGATTCAGTAATTAGTAGATGTTAAGAAACAAGAACGTTTGATCATCTAAATCTTAATACATTTTTAATAAACAAACTAAAATCTAATTTGCCAGGGTTATTAATCCCTTGTTGCTGTAAAGACCGTTTGTTCTGTCTATAGCACTTTGGTATTGTGAGGTGTACTACACTTCCAATCCACTAAGTGGTGCTAACAGAGTTTTTATTAACCTTTTTTAAGCATGATGAACTACTACATTATTATGTTGGCATCTTTCTCATTGTATTGAAACTAACCTGGCCACAGAAAGAAAAAACAAAGTTGACAACAAAAAGTTAAATCTAAATAAAAAGGACTCAGATTTGGATGACAGATTGCTTCTAAATTAACTGGGCCTGGTGGTTTTTAAGGTCCATTTCAAGTCAATATTGACATGTTGATCACAAACTGGATTAAGATGTAGCTGTGGATTTTTTTTGAGCATTGATTATCTGCGTGGGTACCTTTTTTAGAAATGACAAATGCATTTTAATAATATACGAACCATGAGTGAGAGCGTGTGGAGTCTCACTTATGGTCAAAGCAGAGTGAACAGGTTGTTCTGATGATTCATCTTCATCTGAAGGGGAGAAACCGTTAGTGAGCAAGAAACAGACACACAAGCAGAAAGATAGATGAACTAACAGTAAAAGAACATGTTATAAATACTCATATTGACTGACTAAAGAGGCCACCTTACCTTCGCTCCTCTGTGGTTTTCTGCTGTGGTTTCTCTCAAGGCCCAAATTGACACCGGCATCTGCTGTGTCTAAAACAAAATAAGCGGTATGACGAGCTGAGTGGATGCAAAAATAACTAAGACATCTGCCCTGCTGCGTAGCACGTCTCAACCTCAACTGCCACTTTCAACATAAGGCAGTGACACCAACGAACTCTTCAAATGTTTATTTTTTTCTCAGAGGTTAACCTTATTAAAGATGTTAAAAGTACCAATTATTTACCGAGTATATGTGCAAATAAAATGTACCAATAGTTAAGACAAACCTTAGCCATTACAGTATTGTTGTGTTAATCAAATCAGGTAAAAAGACAAGAAAAATTTAAAATGTATAAAGTCAAGTAAACCATTGTCCTCTCTCTTGTTTGTGACGACGACTGCATATGTCACACTGTCCTCAGCGTCCTCCCCAGAGACTGAAATAAAATAATAATATATTTTTAAAATATCTAAATGGCATCTAGATTATCACGAACACAGAAGCAGAAGACTGACAGGTAGATAGGTAAACATGTATGGTACAACATACTTTATGCATATTTATTACAAAAAGTTTGTATAATTGAGACTACACTGAGAAATCTTAAATACAGTGGTATAAACTACAGCAAAAAGTTTGTCTTCACCTGTTCGATTGTCCTTGCCTGAATGTGAAGCTGATTTTGGTGTTTTGGATGGCAAGCAGAGCACCACTGATCCATAGAAAAGCAGAAAAATAAACAGAAACACAGGAAAATAAGTTTGAATGTTATATTTTACTATTTAAAGAATAGTGTACAATTTCTTAAAACTTCTGTGTACTCTTTTCTGAGCTTTGAAAAACAGACATGATCCAGACTTACAAGTTGTGAAGATTATTACCACATTTCTTGTTGTGTAGAAACAGAAAAGTAAAGTTCACCCTGTACTTTGATACTCCTTGGCGATAGAAGTAAATACATTATTAAATACATGTCAAACCCATGATAGGATGATAGGATGCCATGCAGCATAACCTTGATGGCCACAGTTGCTTTCTTGTGTTAGTGTTTATTTGGAAGTTATTGATATACAATTTATTAGAAGAAGTTGCTTTTTTTTACCTCTGCGTTTTCTTAGATGAAGGAATCCTACCACAGCCAGCATCAGAACCACCATTAAAACGGTAAAAGCAACCCACAGCAAGATGAGGAAACGAGAGGGGTATGAGGGGGGATCAGAGCCATCATAGCCCCCCTCTGATGACTCTGAGCCCCACTCAGTCTCATGGGGGAGGGGCTCTTCATGAGATGATCCAGAGATAATGTTTGCTGTAACAATACAAAGGACATGATATATTTACATAATTGTTTAAATTGTAAATTCTTTAAGAAAAACAATGTTTTCAACATGAGAGTTTCAAAACATAAATAAACAGCATGATCAGCTGTTAATTAAAATAAATGAAATAAAGATATGTAACAGTTCATTGTCACCAAACTTTAACTATCTTGAGTCACATGTGAGGCCAGATGGTCAGATGGGTTTTTAATGATTTAACACATTGGCAAACAAAATAATGTTTATAAAAAAAAACTATCATTCAAAATGTCTACTTCAAACAACTTGACATTTCACAGGGAATCGTTATGTATAATCTGCATCCATCCTGGCTATACAACTATAAATCATCATCATCTTTGTGTTGTAATGCTGTCATGTCTCACCTCTCACAGCCAGCCAGCTTCCTGGTGATCCTCCAACACCAACGATGTTGCACTTGTAGACTCCTTCATCAGACTTGGACACACTGTTAATGGTCATCTCTGCTGCAGGACTCCCCAGAATGAGGACGTTGTCTTTATAGAAATCAGCTGGGAGGGAAGTTGTCTTGTTCCTGCATCGCATATTCACACTGTCTCCCTCTTTCACTGGAAGAGCAGGACTCTCCAAGATCACAGCACCATCTGAAGAATATTCGGGGAAAATAAATTAGATTTAGAAAGGTGATAAACAAAATGGCAGTGTGAAAATGCATGTACATGAATATAGGCTTCACATATGAATGCAAAGTTGGATGTTAAGGCGCACTGAATTAAAAAAATCTAAATGATCAAACGAACACAAGGACAAATACAGAAATAAATGAAATATCAGTGGATATCCATGTTGTATCTGCACAGTAATTAAAAAAAAAAAACTTGCCAGTGACAGTGAGGTTGACAGTGTTGCTTCTCTCTCCTCCATCAGTTTCACACCAGAAGCGTCCACTTTCTCCTTGATAGATTCTGTTAACGGTGCAGGTGGACCCTATCTTCTTACTACATTTAACTCCCTTATTACTATTGGTACTGACCATTCTGAATTTAGTTGAGCCATGAGACCCCCCACAGTCAAAAGAAACACGGTCCAAATGGAAGTGTTGCAGCCGGTTCGGATTGATTCCAAGAAAATATTCATCTGAAAAGAAAATATATATTTTCCCAAAAGAAGTCTTCAGAACTTGGAATATATTATGTTCAAGACATATTTTATATTTGAATAAAATCATTGTAGGCGCCTTGTAAATTATTAAATTGTGACTTTTTTGCAAGATCCATTCTGGTACAACATGGACATTATTTACATTTAAACTGAACATCATGAAGAGAGACATATTTAGAAGGTTTGGGTCAATGTTCAACCCAGGCGCCTGAGAGAATAATGCAAACATAAAGTTTAAGAGCATCTGTAGGTTTTCTGAGGATTTTCCTTCACTCACCACTTTTCTTAGTAAAGCTTTTGGAAAGTTGTGCCTTCAGATGAGGGACTTCAAGCATCACTGAATAAACAAAAGAGCAAAACTGAATATCAGTCAAAGTACGCTTAATATTATGTATATTATGTATTAAGTATGTAAAGCCTTAGACTCAGTACTCACACAGCATGAAGCAGAGAGCTGTAACCTCCATGATGTCTTCCTGCTGACTGTCTGAGTATCAGACTGAAGTAGACCAAAATATGTAGGTGAGAACTTCCTCTTCCTGTGCAATTTATTTTTGATGTTGAAGTAAGAGCTAGAGCCACTTTAACTTATGGGCACTCAAAGGGGGTCAGACACCCCAGAAGTTGTCTTCACTATCCCTATAGTTAGCATAACCTGGGACACACACACACACACACACACACACACACACACACACACACACACACACACACACACACAACACACACACACACACACAACACACACACACACACACACACACACACACATACAAATAACAGTGCAGTTTACCTAACATTGTCTTGTAGATTAAAACATACCAGTTACTAAGTGATCACATAAAACGAGAAGGCCGGTTAACTTTGGAGTACAGTGTACAGTGATGGGTTAAGGCCCTGCTGTTTGTAATGAACCTCATGGCTCCATGATGGACAGTAACATCTGTAGACAGTGAGCTGATGCATGTACAGTATGTAGAACAGATCACCGTAATCAAGAACAGGCGAAAAGGTAGCTTCAACTAGTCGTCCACAATAAGTATTTTGATCTTTTACTTATAGCTTCACTTTGTAGCCCATGCAACCCATCCAAAATAAATCCAGTGTGGCTTGAGATCTGACTCTGAGCATATTTCTGAAAGCTATAAAAATGTCTTTAGAAATATATTCAATTGTTGTTGGAAACAAATGTTAAATGTTGCAATTTGGAGACTCAAAACAATAAATAATTGTCTTACTCATGTAAGGCTCTTTCGAAAGTTCTATGTAGACGTACTCAAAGGATTATTGTTCAACGGTTGGTTTTATTGCAGCTGTATCATTTTATACTTTGATTAGTTATCTTGCAATTGGCTCAAAGTTCAGCTGTCGACCAAGACACTCAAAGTGAAACTTAGCATATCATGTTTAAAGTTATTCATTCATTACATTGTTAGCTGTAGATTTTAGTTAAGAAAATTGACATAAGTAAATCTAAACTCTTTGCCAGCACTTTTACCTTAAAATCAACTGTTTTCTACTAACTTAAAATTCTGCTAAACATTAAGGTTTCTTCATAATGTTGCTTGGATAAAGTCCTACAATACAATACATGAGAAAACACTGAGGGCTATACTTAATTTACTGTAGGAGGAAAATGCATGAGCTGTTACTTCAGCCTTGTTGATGAAGCTGATAAACCAGGCAGTTTTAGTTGTGGCTTATCTATCATGTACAAGGCGTATTACTGATTAACAGAGTTTACAGTGCAGTCGATGGTACTAACTGAAACATCATGCAGCAGGTACGTCGTCTTCTACACTTGTTTTTTTTCCTATTTTGCATGTTTCATTTCACGTTTATACATTTTAAATTTACAAACAATAACAGCTGGACTGCGTTCAGAGGTGTGGGCAGTTAATATCTTATTGTATATACGTAAGTAAAAGTGGTGGACAAAGACTTCAACCCCATTACTTATGTCAAAGGAGATACTCCTGGTCAACTATCACTCAACTACAAGTGAAAGTTGCCAAGTCAAAATTTTACTAAAGTTAAAGTACCAGGGAATTTGCTTTTTTATTTTCTTTAGTATTCAAAAGTATAAAGTGTACATTAGATATAGGCAAAGGATAATCGTAGAATTTGGGTTCAAACAAGACAAGGGGATCAAATGGAGAAGTGAGGTGACACATATTTTGCTAAAATGATCATTTTAGAACATTGGCTGTAGATATAGCCATGGGTGCTCTTATTTGGTTGTGTGTTCTCCGTCTCTGTAACAACAGGTTAATCTCCTCGCGTTGCCATTACAACATACTGTCGTATGAGGCTAATTGCATTAAAAAAATCACAAATCAACAGCTGACTTCAAAGCTTTTCTTAGCCTGTAATTAACTTCTACTTTCTTAGCCTACTAGAAATATAGTGGATTCAAAAGTTAAAAAAATTTTGGAAGGTGAAAGTGAAAGTTTCCAAAAAAGTTGATACATAAATAAAGTACAGATACTCAGAAAATTATAGGTGCTCCGAGGAACTTTCAGTTTGTTTAAAATCTTGTAACCCCTTTGGACAAAAGCGGTAAGGTTTTTACTATGCAAGCTATTGTTCCTGGGTGAGCGTACCCATGACAAAAGCATTAAGAAAAAAATTATATAAAAATAGCATTCTTTTCACTGATGGTCTCATTCGATGTTACAGGTCATTTATGATCATCAGATGGGAAAATTAGACTTTTTCAGAAATATTTAAAACTTCCTCGCAACGCTTTTAAGTTCAGTACTCAAGTAAAATTACTTTATTATTGTCCACCACTGATTAATAATACGTTTCTTTGTGACCTAAAATCTTTGTATGATTTCAGTCAGTCTGGCCATTTTAAAAGTATAAAAGATAGTATTGCTGCTTATGCATTGACAGTTTATTTAACTCTAGAAATGTTTGTATTGCCAAGTGAAAGTGGAACTGACATGTTCACACTATGGTCATTATGCAGAAGTTTTGACATTACATCAGTAGGAATTAACTATATATAATTTATACTACCAGTTAATGTTTTCTCGCAGGTGTAGGAATTGGTAGATAAAGTTACACAAGTCGCACAAACAAGAACATTCGTACAGGAAATACTTCATTTTTGAACGGAATAGTTATTTTGATGACTCTAAAATATTTTTTTCTTTTTTCATAAAATGTGCCACTGTTCTCTGTTTATCTCCAGGACATAAAGATGCTTCCCAGGCGGAATGGATTGTCCCTTCAATCTCCACTTAAAACTCTCAGTGTTTTAGTTGTCCATCTTCTCCTCGTAAACATCTGTAGAGGTAAATCGATGCAGTTTCAAGGCCATAGTCAGGCCTCCAATCACACTTTATTACAAATAATATGCATATGCAATTCAATGAAAGGGTGGGGTCTGGTGTTTAGAGTTTGCAGGCATTGGCACTTCTTCAAACACGTTTTCTAAATGCAAAAAGATTGTAGTTGGTTGGGTTGACGCACAAAGAAATGGTTCACACATTTCAACCTGTTGTCGACAAAATATTTTTTGTCATTTCAAAGTGCCATCAGAAAGATGCCAATGTGTGGTTAAAGCCGTGAGCAAATATGAACATTTTGGGACTAATATGTGTAACTTTTAAGAAGCACGTTTTGTTGGAAGGCTACGAATTTTACACTATGACTCAATATTCAACATCCTGGAACTATACTGCCGTGCTAGCAGCTGACTCACAGCAATTGATGATGTCAATATATTAACATCCAACAATATGTTGTTGTTTTTTCAGATGTTTACAATAGTCAAATATGAGTCTAGCAAATGTGCATCTTCTTTTTGCCAATAAGAACAGTTACTAGGCACTGATGATGTGACTGAGAAAACTCAAAAACATTGACATCACAGATACTTCAGTGTCAGCAAATCATCATAGTTTTCCAATTAATGTATGGCAAATACTTAAAGGTTGTTTATGCTGTATATTCATGCAAAAACAAAGTATAGAGTCAAAAGAAACCAAAAGAAAGCAAAATAGAAAAAATACATCCGGAGATGTACAGTATGTGCAGATAAACACACCTCCACAAATTCTAGTGATATATTATCATTGAGAGCAATTATTTTTGTGTTACTCTATATTTTTGTTATTTATGGAAATACAGCATTGTCAACCTTTAACACAGATCAAGTAGTAGGTTTGCTGCAAAGTGTTGGGTCATGTTGGGTCATTTCGATGAACAGCTTTTAGTAGTTCCTGCAGGAATAAATAAACATATCTGTTTCTTTCCAGGTCAGTCTCAGTTAGTTGGTCCATCTCAGCCAATAGCGGCAAAAGTTGGCAATGATGTCCTTTTGCCATGTCATCTGAAACCTGCCGCGGATGTTGCTGACATGACATTGGAGTGGATGAGATCTGACCTGAATTCTTTATTAGTCAATGTGCGGCGTAATGGTCAGGACCTCGTGCACGTTACACATCAATCTTACAAGGAGCGGACATCACTTTTCATCGATGAACTGAAGCGCGGAAACATTTCACTGAAACTCTCCAAAGTGAAACTTTCTGATCAGGGAACATACCAATGCTACATTGTAGAACTGGATAAAAGATCTTCTGTTGAGCTTGTTGTTGGTAAGTAAACACACATTGTAAAAACACTGGCGTTGTAAATTCACACCACACAAACATCTCTATTATTTTCACATGAACCTGGAATTAGTTTGGGGATCAAGAAACATTAAAAAAAACTGTTTAACCCTGAAATGGCTTCAAATCTTGGGGGATTGCTACGCTGCACGACATCTGCACAAATGCAAAATATATCTTGACAGTTGATCATAGACTTTTGGACCGCACTGTACATAGCCCTGTGTTAGTAGATGCCTGAAGACTACAAGTACTGTCCTCCAACATTAGTATTAAAGAGGCTTAGATGTTTTTTATGAAAAAGCTCAGTTGTAGTTGTTTTGGCAAGATATATTTTCTCAGTTAGTTAACTTCAACGAGCCCCATAACAGTTCAGCTGAACACCGTATTGGAACCATTGTTAATTTAAAGACAGAGTAAATTGATTTCAAAGGCAGTGCTAATATAACTGATATATGCTTAACCATATTCTATATACGCTTATCAAATCTTTTACATTACATTTGTGCATCTTTTTAAATAACCAACTTGAGGGGTTTTGCTGATTACTCTTCTACTGTATTTTCCCTTTCCTCAGCATCAGATACTATCCCCTTGCCTGTCATCAGTTTAGCAGGGACTGACAGAAACAGAGGAGGAGTGATTTTACAGTGTGAGTCTAGAGGCTGGTATCCAAAGCCTGAGGTGCTTTGGCTGGACGGTGAGGGAAAGCTCCTCTCTGCTGGACCTCCAGAGACAGTCAGAGGTCCTGATGACCTCTATACTGTCAGCAGCAGAGTGACTGTGGAGAAGAGACACAGCAACAACTTCACCTGCAGAGTCCAACAGAAGGACGTTAAAAGGACCAGAGAGGCACACATCCATATTCCAGGTGAAAACAGTAATTCTGTAAATGTTGATCCCAGTTTAAGATTCAAATTGTTGAGTTTGAGTTTTATATTAATCCCATGTTATTTAAATTTTTATCATTTCAGATGATTTTTTCATTGTCCAGTCCAGTCCTTCCCCTACCACAATTGGTCTGGCTGTTAGTTTGGCTGTGTCCATCCTGCTTACTCTGTTACTTGCATTTTTTGTGTTGAAACGGAGACAAAACGTAATCGGTAAGTCACAAATAGATTGCAGTGTTTTATAAATCTCACATTATTCTCTCAGGTCATATTAGAAATAGTATTATGAATTGCGTAAATTGTTTTTCTTTTTATCAAAATGTCAATAGTTTATCTGTAATTGAGCTTGTATAAATGTGGTTGAATGTCTTCATTTATTTCTATTTCAGTCAAGTTGTCAGATGTGTTATTTGTAAACACAAATGTTATACTTCATTTTACATTGAAATGTCTCATATGCTGTGATACATTTCTAAAATTAAAGCACATTCAATTATTTTGCCTTTATTTTTACACAGAGCTCAAGGATAAGTATCAGAGGAAGAATAAGGAGGCGCTGGAGCCACTCAACAATGAGGTTTATATTTCTATCTTAACTATGTGGAGGTGTATGGTCTAATAAGGAGGAAACTGTCAATATGCTAATGTTTAGTTTTAATTTGGCTTGTTCACTGTAGAGGTGGAGTTTTATTGCCACCTTCATTCAAACATCAGTAGAATAATGTGAAACCAGTGACTGGTACTGTATGTGTTCTTATGTCAAACATTTTTTCAGCCCTGTGTTAGTTCCCCTGAAAACCTCATAAAGATGTTTTCCTAACTTTTTTGTTGGTTTCCTTCTCAACGCATCTGATGATGATTACCATTTTTGCATATTAAAAATATGAAATAAACTACAATAAAATATGTATACGATAAACTACACCACAATAGGAAAAGGAAGAAGCTCAGGAAGAGCTAATTGCCCGAACTGATCAGTTGAAGTTCCAGAAAAATTTGGTTTATCTGATCTTTTAACTATGTGAGAGGATCAATTGTAAAAGTTTTCCTCACTATCTCATTTTACTTTATAAAACATCTGTTTGTTACTATACATTTTTAATCTATGAAATAAACTATGTTAACAGAAATATTTCTGATGAGCTTTGAGAACCTGTCGATAGATGTACACACCGAGGTATTATTTGAGAAGTGTTGTCGAAGAGCTAGACAACACAAAAATGTTCGTACATTTCACGATTCTTTCTTTGTCAGTGTGTTACAGTTCTTGTAAGCCAAGTTTTAACATTGTTGTAAAATTAATAATTTTTTTAATCCTTTTGCCAATACACTTAGACATTAAAGTTATTTACAGGGACACAGTATACAAAGGTGGTGAAGAGGAGAAACTTCTCACCATCCAAACCTGCTAAACATTGATTTAAACCTGAGCCAGACTGTTTTCTTATCAGGTCCTCCAGCCAAACAGGAAAGAGATTTCATCCTGACATGAATAATCTGTAATGTGTAAATGTGATTCAATAAACTGTCTGTGTTCATCTCCGTCCTTCCTCTCAGTTAAAGAAGCAGAAGAAGGAGTTTGAGGAAAAAGAGACAAAGTTTAACCAGGAGCTGCAGGAAAATATTACAAAGGTTCATCTTTTACCTACACATTTGACTAAATTTTACTTTTTAATTTCTTGTTTTTTTCCTTCTCAACGCCTCAGTTTACTCCATCGAAACAGAACGTTCCTGTAGTAGGATAATCAGAGGTGTAAATGTGTTATGTGGAATTAAGTTTTTAATTGAGGAATGACTGTGTTGTATAATCTCTCATCTTGTCTTTCTCCATGCTTAACAGGAAGCTGAAACCAACTGGCTGCTCCAGCAGGAGGAACAGGAAAAGGAGAAAGCTCAGAGTGAAGTGAAAAAACTGGAGTGTAAGGTATGGTCCCAGAAAAACTAGGTTTATTTCATCATTATAAACTTTCTGCCATCAGACAATATTTTACAAATTGGTTGACACACACACACACGCACGCACGCACGCACGCACGCACGCACGCACACACACACACACACCACACACACACACACACACACACACACACACACACACACACAAAGTACCATTTCGGAATTTTTGTCGGAATAGCTGGAAAACACTAAAATGACTGTAAAAAGCTCCTGGAGAAAGAGGAAGCTCAGAAGGAACTGAAGAATAATTCTGAGTCCCAGGTTTATATGATCATTATTAACTTTCTGAATTCAGACAGTATTTTAAGAACTTGTAGCGAGATATACACAAAGGCAAAGTATAATTTGAGAATTGTTGTTGAAACAGCTGGAAAACATTGACATTATTGTACATGTCACATGTCTTCCTATGTCAGTGTGTTACAGTTCTGGTCAGTCAAGTTTAAACGTTGAAGTTATGACCTTTCAATCCTATTGTCAAGAGACTCAGTAATCAAAGTACATGGACACAGTGATTTTTACACAAAGGTGGTGCAGAGGAGAAAACACTCACCATCCAAATCTGCTAAGAGTAAACAGTGACCTGAGCTTCATCATGTAAATGTAATTTATTCAATTAAATGTCTGTGTTCATCTCTGTCCTTCCTCTCAGCTAAAGGACCAGAAGGAGTTTGAGGAAAAAGAGGCGAAGTTGAACCAGAAGTTTAACAAGGAGCTGCTGGAAGAGAAACAGGAAAAGGAGAAAGCTCAGAGTGAAGTGGAAAAACTGGAGCATAAGGTACGGTCCCAGAAAAATTAGGTTTATTTCATCATTATAAACTCTCTGCAATCAGACAATATTTTACAAATTGGTTGACACACACACACAGACACACACACACACACACACACACACACACACACACACACACACACACACACACACACACACACACACACACACACACACACACACACACACACACACACACACACACACACACACACACACACACACACACACACACACACACACACACAAAGTACCATTTCGGAATTTGTCGGGAATAGCTGGAAAACACTAAAATGACTGTAAAAAGCTCCTGGAGAAAGAGGAAGCTCAGAAGGAACTGAAGAATAATTTGGAGTCCCAGGTTTATATGATCAATATTAACTTTCTGAATTCAGACATTTTAAGATTTTTTTTTTTTTTTTTTTTTTTTAACCTTTATTTAAACAGGTAAATCCCATTGAGACCGGAGACTCTTTTTCAAGGGAGACCTGTTCCCATTCCCACGTTACCATTCACACACACATTCATACACCGATAGCAGGCTTACTATCGACATTCACACGAGGCAAGGTGGGTGAAGTGTCTTGCCCAAGGACACAACAACCATGACACAAGTGGCAGGGCAGGAATCGAACCTACAACCCTTTGATCATCAGCCGACCCGCTCTACCACCTCAGCCACAGTCGCCCCCAACTTGTAGCAAGATACACACACAAGCAAAGTATAATTTGAGAATTGTTGTTGAAACAGCTGGAAAACATTGACATTATTGTACATGTCACATTTCTTCCTATGTCAGTGTGTTACAGTTCTGGTCAGTCAAGTTTTAACGTTGAAGTTAGATCAGACCTTTCAATCCTATTGTCAAGAGACTCAGTAATCAAAGTACATGGACACAGTGATTTTTACACAAAGGTGGTGCAGGGCTCAATTTTAGGACCTTTGTTGTTTAGCGTATATGTAAATGATCTGCCACTTGTATGTCCAGAAGTGGACGTACAAATGTATGCAGATGACACGGTCATCCTCGCACATGGAAAGAACAGATGTGAGGTGGCCGCCAAATTAACAGAAGCAATGGCCAAAATTTCTGATTGGCTCTCAAAGTCCTGCCTGACACTCAACATCAGTAAAACAGCATGCATGTACTTTTATAATAGGAAAAATGGAAATCAGCCTGATATCATTGTTAATGGAGAAAGGATCCAGACTGTTTCACATTTTAAATATTTAGGAATAATAATCGACTCGCAGCTCTCATTTAAGAAACATGTGAAGCAGGTGTGTAATAGGGTCAAATTCAATTTACGTAATTTTAGGTACATCAGGAACCAGCTCCCTCTAGATGCAGCAAAACTTTACATGCACTCCATGATCTTTTCACACATCTCATACTGTATTACAAGCTGGTCACAAACTGGAAAAACAACACTTGCTCCACTGCAAACACTTTACAAACAGACACTCAAAGCACTGGACAAAAAGCCACTAAGATATCACCACTGTAACATAATTCAAAGACACAATCTCATGACCTTTGAAAGTTTTGTATTTTTTGCGGATGTATGTTTAGTGTATAAAATAATGAAAGATTTGGCTGCTCCTCCATTAAAGGAGTTTGTGTCACTGCGCACAGACAATAGGGTAACTAGAACGTCTAACAGAGGGGACTGTGTAGTACAGCACAGGTCCACTGAGTTTGGCATGTCTGTATTTTCAGTGAGAGCCACTAAATCTTGGAACTCAATACCAATTGAGATAAGAGAGTGGAACACCTTTGCTGGTTTTAAAAGTAAAATGAAATCATGGCTGAAATCAACCCAAGCATGCACCCATCATCCATAGATTGTTTTCTTAATGTTGTGATGTCCTGTTGTCTTGGTGTCTTACTGTTGTGATGTTGTTGTTGTGGTGTCTTAATGTTGTGATTTTAATGTCGCATTGTGTTATGTTTTACTGTTGTGAAATTGTGTGTTATTGTTTTTATACTTAGGTTTCCCTTTTTGACAGAGATGTATTACTCGGTTTCCTGTCCAGGGACTACAGATGAAAATTAGCTTATAGCTAAATCTGGTACTGCTTATGTGCTGTGCATTGTCCCTGTTAAATAAACAAATAAATAAATAAAATAAAAAACACTCACCATCCAAATCTGCTAAGAGTAAACAGTGACCTGAGCTTCATCATGTAAATGTAATTGATTCAATTAAATGTCTGTGTTCATCTCTGTCCTTCCTCTCAGCTAAAGGACCAGAAGGAGTTTGAGGAAAAAGAGGCGAAGTTGAACCAGAAGCTGCAGGGAAAGATTACAAAGGTTCATCTTTTTACCAACACATTTGACTAAATTTTACTGTTTAATTTCTTGTTTCTTTCCTTCTCAACGCCTCAGTTTACTGCATCGAAATAGAACGTTCCTGTAGTAGGATAATCAGAGGTGTAAATGTGTTATGTAGAATCAAGTTTTTAACTGAGGAATGACTGTGTTGTATAATCTCTCATCTTGTCTTTCTCCATGCTTAACAGGAAGGTGAAACCAACAGGCTGCTCCAGCAGGAGAAACAGGAAAAGGAGAAAGCTCAGAAGGAAGTGAAAGAACTAGAGCGTAAGGTATGGTCCCAGAAAATGTAGGTTTATTTCATCATTATAAACTCTCTGCAATCAGACAATATTTTACAAATTGGTTGACATACACACACACACACACACACACACACACACACACACACACACACACACACACACACACACACACACACACACACACACACACACACACACACACACACACACACACACACACACACACACACACACACACACACACACACACACACACACACACACACACAAAGTACCATTTCGGAATTTTTGTCGGAATAGCTGGTAAACACTAAAGTGACTGTAAAAAGCTCCTGGAGAAAGAGGAAGCTTAGAAGGAACTGAAGAATAATTTGGAGTCCCAGCTTTATATGATCAATATTAACTTTCTGAATTCAGACATTTTAAGAACTTGTAGCGAGATATATATACACAAGCAAAGTATTATTTGAGAATTGTTGTTGAAACAGCTGGAAAACATTGACATTATTGTAAATGTCACATTTCTTCCTATGTCAGTGTGTTACAGTTCTGGTCAGTCAAGTTTAAACGTTGAAGTTAGATGAGACCTTTCAATCCTATTGTCAAGAGACTCAGTAATCAAAGTAAATGTACACAGTGATTTTTACACAAAGGTGGTGCAGAGGAGAAAACACTCACCATCCAAATCTGCTAAGAGTAAACAGTGACCTGAGCTTCATCATGTAAATGTAATTGATTCAATTAAATGTCTGTGTTCACCTCTGTCCTTCCTCTCAGCTAAAGGAGCAGAAGGAGGAGTTTGAGGAAAAAGAGGAAAACTTGAACCAGAAGCTGCTGGAAAAGGTTACAAAGGTTCATCTTTTTACCAACACATTTGACTAAATTTTACTGTTTAATTTCTTGTTTCTTTCCTTCTCAACGCCTCAGTTTACTGCATCGAAATAGAACGTTCCTGTAGTAGGATAATCAGAGGTGTAAATGTGTTATGTAGAATCAAGTTTTTAACTGAGGAATGACTGTGTTGTATAATCTCTCATCTTGTCTTTCTCCATGCTTAACAGGAAGGGGAAACCAACTGGCTGCTCCAGCAGGAGAAACAGGAAAAGGAGAAAGCTCAGAAGGAAGTGAAAGAACTAGAGCGTAAGGTATGGTCCCAGAAAATGTAGGTTTATTTCATCATTATAAACTCTCTGCAATCAGACAATATTTTACAAATTGGTTGACATACACACACAAACACACACACACACACACACACACACACACACACACACACACACACACACACACACACACACACACACACACACACACACACACACACACACACACACACACACACACACACACACACACAACACACACACACACACACACACAAAGTACCATTTCGGAATTTTTGTCGGAATAGCTGGTAAACACTAAAGTGACTGTAAAAAGCTCCTGGAGAAAGAGGAAGCTTAGAAGGAACTGAAGAATAATTCTGAGTCCCAGGTTTATATGATCAATATTAACTTTCTGAATTCAGACAGTATTTTAAGAACTTGTAGCGAGATATACACACAAGCAAAGTATAATTTGAGAATGGTTGTTGAAACAGCTGGAAAACATTGACATTATTGTACATGTCACATGTCTTCCTATGTCAGTGTGTTACAGTTCTGGTCAGTCAAGTTTTAACGTTGAAGTTAGATGAGACCTTTCAATCCTATTGTCAAGAGACTCAGTAATCAAAGTACATGGACACAGTGATTTTCACACAAAGGTGGTGCAGAGGAGAAAACACTCACCATCCAAATCTGCTAAGAGTAAACAGTGACCTGAGCTTCATCATGTAAATGTAATTTATTCAATTAAATGTCTGTGTTCATCTCTGTCCTTCCTCTCAGCTAAAGAAGCAGAAGAAGGAGTTTGAAGAAAAAGAGGCGAACTTGAACCAGAACATTTGACTAAATTTTACTGTTTAATTTCTTGTTTCTTTCCTTCTCAACGCCTCAGTTTACTGCATCGAAATAGAACGTTCCAGTAGTAGGATAATCAGAGGTGTAAATGTGTTATGTAGAATTAAGTTTTTAACTAAGGAATGACTGTGTTGTATAATCTCTCATCTTGTCTTTCTCCAGACAATATTTTATAAATTGGTTGACATATATACACACACATACACACACACACCACACACACACACACACACACACACACACACACACACAGTACCATTTCAGATGTTTTGTCGGAACAGCTAGAAAACACTAAAATGACCATAACATTTTTTTTGTCTCGTATCTCTTCTTTCCCAGTTGGAGAGAAACCAAGCAGAAACCATCAAGCAGCTCCTGGAGAAAGAGGAAGCTCAGAAGGAACTGAAGAATAATTTGGAGTCCCAGGTTTATATGATCAATATTGACTTTCTGAATTCATTTTAAGAACTTGTAGCAAGATATACACACAAGCAAAGTATAATTTGAGAATTGTTGTTGAAACAGCTGGAAAACATCGACATTATTGTACATGTCACATGTCTTCCTATGTCAGTGTGTTACAGTTCTGGTCAGTCAAGTTTTAACGTTGAAGTTAGATCAGACCTTTCAATCCTATTGTTGAGAAACTCAGTAATGAAAGTTATTTACAGGGATACAGCGATTGTTTCACAAAGGTCGTGCAGAGGGGAAAACACTCACCATCCAAATCTGCTAAGAGTAAAACAGTGATTTAATCCTGAGCTTCATCATGTAAATGTAATTTATTCAATTAAATGTCTGCGTTCATCTCTGTCCTTCCTCTCAGCTAAAGGAGCAGAAGGAGGAGTTTGAGGAAAAAGAGGAAAACTTGAACCAGAAGCTGCTGGAAAAGGTTACAAAGGTTCATCTTTTTACCAACACATTTGACTAAATTTTACTGTTTAATTTCTTGTTTCTTTCCTTCTCAACGCCTCAGTTTACTGCATCGAAATAGAACGTTCCTGTAGTAGGATAATCAGAGGTGTAAATGTGTTATGTAGAATCAAGTTTTTAACTGAGGAATGACTGTGTTGTATAATCTCTCATCTTGTCTTTCTCCATGCTTAACAGGAAGGGAAACCAACTGGCTGCTCCAGCAGGAGAAACAGGAAAAGGAGAAAGCTCAGAAGGAAGTGAAAGAACTAGAGCGTAAGGTATGGTCCCAGAAAATGTAGGTTTATTTCATCATTATAAACTCTCTGCAATCAGACAATATTTTACAAATTGGTTGACATACACACACAAACACACACACACACACACACACACACACACACACACACACACACACACACACACACACACACACACACACACACACACACACACACACACACACACACACACACACACACACACACACACACACACACACACACACACACACACACACACACACACACAAAGTACCATTTCGGAATTTTTGTCGGAATAGCTGGTAAACACTAAAGTGACTGTAAAAAGCTCCTGGAGAAAGAGGAAGCTTAGAAGGAACTGAAGAATAATTTGGAGTCCCAGCTTTATATGATCAATATTAACTTTCTGAATTCAGACAGTATTTTAAGAACTTCTAGCGAGATATACACACAAGCAAAGTATTATTTGAGAATTGTTGTTGAAACAGCTGGAAAACATTGACATTATTGCAAATGTCACATTTCGTCCTATGTCAGTGTGTTACAGTTCTGGGGCCGGTTTCCCGATAACGTCATCTCTTAGCGCTACGAAGACTCCTACGAAGACTCCTACGTTATGACTTACCAAAGTTGTTTACCTCTGTAGTCGTGGTTCCCGAACCGTGTCTTAGGAGAAGCACTCCTTACGTCGTTCGTACACTGCTGAAATCGGTTGCTCCGAGTTCGATTATCCATTTCCTGCTCATTTCATGCGCAGCTGCATCTGTATGCTGTCTAATCAAATCTACCCCTGCATTTCTAGTGTAATATAAAGTCATGAATTAGTTTGTTGAATCATCATCTGTGTTTTGGAACTCTTGTTTTATAATCTAAGTATCTTTAAGAACACTAATCACGTTACTTGGTGGGTCAGTAATGAAACTGAAAGTAGATATAATATCGCCAATAGCCTATATAAATAGAAAAAGACGGCCAAAACAGCGTCCAAATGAGCTAAAATCCTAAATACAATAAACAGTAACATGGCACACTTATTTTAAGGTAAGCTTTAATTGATTATTAATTACTTTTTTCACACGTTTACATGTTTTGAGGCGGAGGATCCGACGCACTCTGCCCGGCTGCTGTCAGCTGAGCCAGACGAGCCGTGTGGAACACAGTTCGGAGGTTCTCAATAGTATCCAGCTGCAGCCCCGGAGACAACATACTACCATAGCCTATACTGATTTAAAAAAAGATATAGAAAATATAGAAACAGCGGAGGAGATTAAGATTAAGATTGTTTCCAGCAATTATTTTCTTCATGAATGTGTGGCAACAGAGATGTCACTTGTGTCCGTTTTACGCATGGTGCTTTAACGGGGTCTGTATCTCTGGCGATGCCACAGCGATCGCGGGGACTTTCACTTGTGTTATTAAACTTATAAATCTGACTGTATTTCATATCAAAGGGACACAGCGATGACTGTATTGAATAGCCTATCAGACTGATAAAAACGATCCGACTGCAGGCTATAGTGTATCACGTATAAAGTATTTTCATATTGACATCGCATCCATTCAGTTAATGCAAGTCAGTAGATGACTAAAAAGTAGCCTACTTGTTCATGTAGTTTGAACACTTTGTGAATCAGAGTAAATGGTATTCTGCTAAAATATCAAATAGCCTAATTTAAATATACGTGATATACACTATACACAGTTGGATCGTTTTTAACAGTTTGTTATTAAATGCAGTCATCGCTGTGTCCGTTTGATATGAAATACAGTCAGATTTATTAGTTAAATGACACAAGTGAGAGCTGAAACATCCATACGGTAGAGCTAAGAAGGCTCTGAGGGCGCTCCAGACCAACCTTACCAACGTATGACGTACGAAAGAGATTCGTAGCAAAGAACGTTTCGGGAAACAGGCGAAAAGTTAAGTAGGAACTCTACGTAGGGGTTACGAATGACGTAGCGTTAAGAAGGCTCTAAGAAGGCTTTGGGAAACCGGCCCCTGGTCAGTCAAGTTTAAACGTTGAAGTTAGATGAGACCTTTCAATCCTATTGTCAAGAGACTCAGTAATCAAAGTACATGGACACAGTGATTTTCACACAAAGGTGGTGCAGAGGAGAAAACACTCACCATCCAAATCTGCTAAGAGTAAACAGTGACCTGAGCTTCATCATGTAAATGTAATTGATTCAATTAAATGTCTGTGTTCATCTCTGTCCTTCCTCTCAGGTAAAGAACCAGACGAATGAGTTTGAAGAAAAAGAGGCGAACTTGAACCAGAACATTTGACTAAATTTTACTGTTTAACTTCTTGTTTCTTTCCTTCTCAACGCCTCAGTTTACTCCATCGAAATAGAGCGTTCCAGTAGTAGGATAATCAGAGGTGTAAATGTGTTATGTAGAATTAAGTTTTTAACTGAGGAATGACTGTGTTGTATAATCTCTCATCTTGTCTTTCTCCATGCTTAACAGGAAGCTGAAGCCAACAGGCAGCTCCAGCAGGAGAAACAGGAAAAGGAGAACGCTCAGAGGGAAGTGGTGAACCTGCAGAGTCAGTTACAGTCCCAGAAAAAGGTGGTCTATTTGATCATTATTAACTTTCTGAAATCAGACAATATCTTACAAATTGGTTGACATATATATACAAACACACACACACACACACACACACACACACACACACACACACACACACACACACACACACACACACACACACACACACACACACACACACACACACACACACAAAGCACCATTTCGGAATTTTTGTGGGAACAGCTGTAAAATACTAAAATGACCGTGAACATTTTTTTTGTCTCGTATCTCTGCTTTCCCAGTTGGTGAGAAACCAAGATCGTTCCTGTAGGATAATCAGAGATGTAAATGTGTTATGTAGAATAGGGTCAGGTCAGGGTAAACTTTATTGTCCTGTTAAGGACATTTGTCTTGGGCATTGTGCTACATTTTGCTTAACAAGTAGACAACAACAATGACACAGTAAAAACACAGTTTTTTAGCTGAGGAATGACTGTGTTGTTTGATCTCTCTCATGTCTTTCTCCATGTCTCTGTTCTCTAACAGCAACTTGAAACCACCAAGAAGCTGGAAAAGGAGAACGCTCAGAATGAAGTGAAAGAACTGGAACATAAGGTATGGTCCCAGAAAATGTAGGTTTATTTCATCATTATAAACTCTCTGCAATCAGACAATATTTTACAAATTGGTTGACATATATACACACACAGACACACACGCACACACACACGCACACACACGCACACACACACACACACACACACACACACACACACACACACACACCACACACACACACACACACACACACACACACACACACACACACACAACACACACACACACACACACACACACACACACACACACACACACACACACACACACACCACACACACACACACACACACACACACAACACACACACACACACACAAAGTACCATTTCAGATGTTTTGTCGGAACAGCTAGAAAACACTAAAATGACCGTAATATTTTTTTTTGTCTCGTATCTCTTCTTTCCCAGTTGGAGAGAGACCAAGCAGAAACCATCAAGCAGCTCCAGAAGAAAGAGAAAGCTCATTTGGAGTCCCAGGTTTATATGATCAATATTAACTTTCTGAATTCAGACAGTATTTTAAGAACTTGTAGCGAGATATACACACATTCAAAGTATTATTTGAGAATTGTTGTTGAAACAGCTGGAAAACATTGACATTATTGTACATGTCACATTTCTTCCTATGTCAGTGTGTTAGAGTTCTGATCAGTCTAGTTTAAACGTTGAAGTTAAATCACACATTTTAATCCTATTTTCAAGACATTCAGTAAATCATATTATTTACAGGGACACAGTGATTGTTACAAAAATGTGATGCAGAGGAGAAAACAATCACCATCCAAATCTGCTATGAGTAAACCTTTTGATTTAAAGCTGAGCCAGACAGTTTTTCTTTCATGTAAATGTACTTGATTCAATAAACTGTCTGTGTTCATCTCTGTCCTTCCTCTCAGTTAAAGAACCAGAAGGAGGCGTTTGAGGAAGAAGAGGCGAAGTTGAAGCAGGAGCTGCAGGAGCTGCAGGAAAAATTCGAACAGGTTCATCTTTTTACCTCATGTCTCACTCTGTTCCACTCACCATCCAAAATCTGCTCAGAGGAAACAGTGATTTAGAGCCAGAGCCAGACTGTTTTTATAATGTCCTCCAACCAATCAGAATAGAGAATTCATCCTGACATGAATGTAATGTTTAAATGTTATTGATTCAATAACATGTGTCTCTTCATCTCTCAGCTAGAGAAGCAGAAGGAGGTTTAAGAAAAGAGGTGAAGTTTCAGCAGGAGCAGCAGGTAAAGATCAAACAGGTTCCTCTTTTTACCTACTGTACATGTCTCACTCCTTTTCAGTGTTTTTTTTTAAATATGTGTTTTCCTTCCCAAAGCCTCCAACTGTTTATTCCCATTTTTTTTGCAAATTAAATATATGAAATCAACTACAAAAACTACATACAGTATATTTCATAATAAACGACAGAACAACCAACAGTGAAACACATCTAAAGAAAATCTTAAGACACATGATCAATTTGTAAAAACGTTGATCTGTTTCTTTAATCATTTTTTTTTAAATTATTTATTTAAATGTTTGCATATTTCAAATATTGAAAAATCTGAAATATAAAACATAATTATTCATGATAAAATACGCACAACAACAGTGAGACACATATTATATCTAAAGAAAAAACTGAAGATGATGAATGTTTACATTGTGTCACATTCAAGCCAGAATTACACAAGCCCTTTTCCAAACAAAACACAAAATTGAAACAGAATTGAAATTGTTTGTAGGATATGTCCTCTTTTACTTGTACTTTAACTCGTATGCTGAATGAATCAGAGCGTTAAACAGAGTCGGGTTTCTACCTGATGAATGATTGTGTTGTATAATCCCTCTTGTCTTTCTCCATGTCTCTTTTCTCTAACAGCAAGCTGAAAACCATCAGGTAGCTACAGCAGGAGCAACTGAAAAGGGTGGAAGTTCAGACTGAACTTTTCTTTGTTTTAAAGCGGATGTGGTTGAATAATTTTCAGTAACCTCTTGTACTACTAAGGTACAATAACATTTAATTTAATTGAAATACTTAATCCATGAAGTATGAATTATCTAACAAGTATTAAGCTATTGACAAATATTTGAAACATTGATTACCATTATATCTGTATTTTAATTACATGTAAGATTCATCAAGAAAAGTTTACATTATTTAGCTGTAGAAACTCTGTGTTGTTGTTTAATAGCGTTTTTATCGGCATTTTATATACATTTCCTGATGTGGTCTGTGTATGAGAAGCTCAAATTATAACTGGTACAGCTGTAGAGTCCACAATTAAACACACAATAACATATAGTGAGAAAAGTGTCATCTCGCCTTTTTAAAAATAGTTCCTTCATCTGCCATTGCTGCTGTGGTTTCTAACCGTTTTTCTGTGTGAGAAAAAGACAAACAACCTCTGCAAGCAAGAGTATGTGACTCAGAGGTTTGATATTGTACATCAGAACCAGGACACAAGTAAAAGTAAAAAAAGATCAAATAAAATATAAAAATATATTGGTGCATTTTGTATTTTGTCATTGTATCGTCTCTGTTCTGACAGCTTTCCCAGACTTAAAAGCATGGTGGGCATGTGTCATAATCTTAATGACCAAACTATATTTTATTTTTACTGTATATTTGAGTATGAGGTATTTTTATGTGACTGAGTTTCTAATGATGAAGCAATCCCAGCAACAATACCCATATGATGTAATACAAATGTAATTTGGATTGTTGTCATGTCTCTACAGCAGAGGTACTCATCAGACCTATAACAAGTGATATTTTTGTTATTCTGTTTTTGTCAAGTCGAGTATATAACTTACATTTTTCCTCTGTTATGTGTTTGTGTCAAGAGAGAGAAAAATAATAAATGTTTGGTTTTCTAATTGTCCTAAATAGCTAAATAAATAATACACATATTGTTCACATATTGTTCTGTGTTAATAGAATAATTTGTACATTTCAAATTCTTGTGCTTGAGAAAATGTGTTCTGTGTATGAGAAGCTCAAATTATAACTGATATCTGTAGAGTCTGAAATTAAACACAAAATAAAATATACCGAGAACCTGTCATCTGGCCTTTTTATAAATAGTTCCTTCATCGGTCATTGCTGCTGTGGTTTCTAACCGTTTCTCTCTGTGTGAGAAAATGTCTTACAGCTGCATAAACATGTGACTGAGGTCTGTAACTGCACACCCAAACTTGGACAAATAAAATTTAAAAATATATTGATGGCTTTTGAAGAATATTTTCTCTGATCTGACAGGTTTCCCAGACTATAGGATGTTTTCTGCGTCCTTATGCCATCGGTGTTTGAGTGTGTGTATGAATGGGTGAATGTGGCAAGATATGTAAAGCGCTTTGGGGCTGAGAAAATCGGCTAGAAAAGCGCTATATAAGTCAAGTCCATTTACTTATCTTAACAGCTAAAAAACACTTTTTATTTATAAATGTGAGTATCAGATATTTTTATGTGACTCTGAGTTTCCCACGGTGAAGCAGTCCAAGCAGCAGCAGCTGCAGAGAAACCAGAACGATGGTGAAAACCGTCCTCAAGTGGAGGATGATGAGAACAGAGCGGTCCAACGGCGGACAGGTCTCTCTGTTAAGAGCTGCAAAGACAAGAGGAAGTATGCTTGGTCAAAGACAGCCCCATTTGTCGTGTTCTTTTGAAATTTAAGAAGATCAAGTCCAGTGAATGAGCTGAAATGGAACAAATGGAATAGGTAAACTTTCCAGCAGTTGAAGAAAAAGTTTAGGTTACATAAATGTCAAAACAATTTCAATTTCAAAGATCTCCAAAAGGCCTTTTACAGGGAACAAAGAATGGGATCACTTCTGACTAAACCCTCTTAAGCATTATTTGGACAATATTGACCTGCAGGATGTAGTGTATTGCTATTCACTTGTATGTTCATGTAAACAGACTAGTATTCAATGGTTTGTAACTTGACATGTTTCGACTACTTCGTGCAGTCTTCTTCATTATTGTTAGATAACATAGATTAGAAAGATTATTTAATTTTTCCATCTGCATTTAGAACAACCTTTTTACAATGTTTAGTCTTTCACCTCTTACAGCAAACCAGCTCTGTGGTGATTCTCCAACTCCAGAGATGATGCACTTGTAGAATCCTTCATTAGACTTGGAAATATTGTGGATGGTCATTTCCCCTGTAGAGCTGTTCCTGATGAGGACGCCATCTTTGTAGAAGTCAGCTTTGAGGTTGGAGGACGTTGTCTTGTTTCTGCAGCTCATTGTCACATCGTTGCCCTCCATCACTGGAAGGACAGGACTCTCCAGGATCACAGAACCAGCTGAAAAACAAACGGTTTTACAACTATTAATTTTTTTCGGAAATTCTACAAAATACAGTTTTCATCGCCTTAGTGCAATATATTCCTCTAGCTCTTTCTCACTAAATCTCATGGATTTCAAGCCTTATCTTGTTATAGAAACATAAACTTGTGAAATCTGCCATATAAATAAAAACAGGCAGGATATTCAAATGTTTTTAGAATTAAGGGTTCATTGGATTAATCGACAATCAAACAATAAATAAAGCTAATATTGTTCCATATAAAATATGGTGCAGTTGGCCTTATACATACCTGTGATGCTGATTGTGATGCTGTTGCTTCTCTCTCCGTCCTTAGTCTCACACCAGTATTCTCCACTGTCTACAGGATAAGCTCGCTCAACAGTGAAATACAGTACAGGCGTCCTCTCTTTGCACACTGAAATGAACCCCACTGTATTTCTGATCCCTTTCAGCTGAGTGGAGCCATCAAGACCCTCACAGTGAAGCGAGACGGACTGTAATTCAAACACTTGCAGTCTGTTTGAAACAACATGGATGGCTGCATCTGAGAAGGAAGGACAGAGAATAAGAAGAAATAAAAAACAATCTTCACAAATAGATCATAAAAGCACAACACCGATACCAATCAGTGTATCTGCACCTTCTGACAGATATGGTTAGAATTTGGACTCTCTGGCAGTGCACACTTTAAATGTGGAATTAATTAGAAACAGTCAAGCCAAGTGGAACCTTGATTATTTTGCACGTAAACATTTTTCTTATACAATGATATATAACATCATATAGTTTAACGTATGTAGTAAATTTAATGTGAACATTAAGAATAGTATGATCTGGAAAAAAATCTAACTTGCCTCTGTTCTGAACATGTGCACCCGGCAGAATGAGTACGAGTGTCACTGGAAAAAACAAAGAAAACAAACTTTTCATCATCTATTGACTAATTCACATATATATCTAGAACTTAAAAAGAAGAAACCAGCAACTCAGTACTCACATATTCTGAAGCAGAGAGCTGTAGCCTCCATGATGTCTTGTTGCTTTCTGAGCATCAGACTAATATACATCCAAATTCTAATGTAGATAAAAACTTCCTCTTCCTGTTCAAAATTTTTTCTAAACACTGATGCTAAAGCTGGGGCTAGACTCACTGTGGGTTCAACAAAGTATTTATGGTGGGGGGAGTGCTTGTGGTGTATTGGTTAGAGCGCCATATAAATCCATATAAGTTCAGTTCTCAGAAGCAGCAGACCATGGGTTCAAATCCGGCTGTGGTCGTTCTCTGCATGTCATTCTCCTCCCTGCCCCATTTCATCTATGTCTCTCCGACCTGTCTAATAAAGCATAAACATATATTTGAAAAAAAGAAAACTTTTTAAAACTTTAACAGGACATTACACTGCTTAACAAACAGAGAAACAGCCTGAAAGGCCGAGAGGCTCTGAAAACGGTAGACACAACTGATGACATGGCTGTACCTCTGTTGATGTACTGTACGTGTAGATCTAGAGAAACTAATATCTACGTTAACATGTAAAAATTACGAAATTAAGCTAATTTGAATCACTTTGATGTGAGGGCTTGATCTGGACTTTTTGGTATGTAATGATTGTGCTAATTTCCAAACTGTTTCAACTTGAAAGAAAAAGGTCCTTTTCTGCCCCCTGCTGTAGCAAACCCAATTACACTCTTGAAGGCATACTCAGTAATTCTAATCTAGAACACTTCTTGTCAAATTCCGCTAATATCTACTAACCATCCGCTACCTGTCTACAGTGTGTGCGCGCTGAAAAATAGTCGGGTGTTTATACACAACCAAGGCTTGTTAAACGGCTATCCTAACGCAGTGGCTCAGGGCGAGCCACACCCAGCTCGTCTGGGGTTGCCGCTTGGGCACAGCCCCTACCCCTCCACCCCCACCCCCCTGTGTCGATCGTATTGATATCCCTTCTTAAGGTCTTTGGATCTGAATGCAGCGGTAATATGCCATACTAGTGATCAACTAGATAATAACTGGGTCAAAGTTCAGCTGTTTACAAAGATACTCAAAGTGTAACTGAGTCTAGGAAAACAGAACCAATCTCGAAACGTTGTTAAAAGTTCTAAATCTAAAGCTGCAAACTGCAGAGCAATAAAAGCAGAGCAATAAATTCAGTCAATAATTTACTGACTATCTTTGCCGTTTCCTGACATGAACGACACATCATGCAGCAGGTACGTCGTCTTCTGATTTAATTTTGATCAATTATACATGTGTAGTGGTATTTCACAATTGCATGTTGGTCTGTATATCTCAATTAGGATTAGATTGAGTTAATAACAGATAAAAAAGATTTGAAAAAAGTTGGTTTTAAAGCTTTTGTGTAAGTGAAAGTAGAACAGTGTCCCTGCACCATGCAAATACAATGCTACATGTAGCCGAGCAGCCATAGACATATGTGACGGTGAAATTTATTTGATTGTGAATATAGCAAAAGTCCACAGATAAGATGATTTTATAATGCTAAAGTACATTATGGGTATTCTCTGCTAGTTGTATTTCCATTATTAGACAAATGGAATCCATAGATAGCTAAAACAAAACTAACAAACTTAACATAGGTTCACATGTGCACACAGATACATACTTAAATACTGTAGATAATTACGTATTGTTATTATTAAGCCTAGATATCAAGCTACATACCATTTCGTCTCATGATTTGTTTAACATTTTATCTTTAAATCACAAAAGAGAGGACATTCGTAGTTTAACACTATCGTGACCTTGACCCATAGTAGGTAGATAATTCAAGACATCTCGATTACTGCTGCTTTAGGTTTTAGCTTTTGCTCTTTTATCATATGTATCTCAGGTGCAGTGCTCCTTTAAGACTGCTCAGTCATGGCTAAATTTTACCTAAATAACAATTTTAAATAATTATTTATACTCTATGCCGTTGCTCCATTTTCAGAGATGTAGGATGCTTCATGGGGCCGACCGACTGTCCCTTCAAATTCCCCTCAGTGTTTTGGTTTTCCATCTTCTCCTGACACACCCTTGTAGAGGTAAATCACATACTATAAAGAATACTTTTGCAGTCCTGTTGCAGCAACCCTGTCTTCATAACTTATTTTGATTATATATCAATATATATATTGGAGACAAAGCTGGTTGGATGCCTGCCTGCATTAAATTATCATTGCAATGAATGACTAATCTTTATCCCACTGATTGTAAAATTGTGACTGATACTAAATTTATAATTTACTGTTAAAAATAAGAACAAATATTCCTTTTTGTTATTTGATGGGTGCTTTATAGTGCAGGAATTAATTTAAAGATCTATGTCTTTCTAGGTCAGTTTCAGATGATTGGTCCACCTCGGTCAATAGTAGCAAGAGTTGGCGATGACGTCATTTTGCCTTGTCACCTGAAACCTGCGTTCGATGTTACTGCAGAGACATTGGAGTGGAAGAGATCTGACATAAGCCCAAGATTTGTCAATGTGCGCCGTTCTCGTCAAGACCTGGAAAATGTCAGAAATCCGTCCTACAAAGGAAGAACTTCACTGTTCAATGACGAACTTGATCAAGGAAACATTTCACTGAAACTCTCCAAAGTGGAACCCTCCGATCAGGGAACATATGAATGTGACATCCCACTACTCCATAAAAAATCTTCCGTTAAGCTTGTTGTTGGTAAGTAGTCACATACAGTATGTGGCCATAGTGCACACTGGTATAAACTCTGTATCCTATAAAGGATTTTGGTCGGAACAACTTACTTTGATGTCGGGAAAGGAAAGTTTACAATGGCGCCAGAACAGATACATTAACTTTTGGCACGGAAACATTTATTTTTCGTCCAATTAATCAGTCGGAAATCACTCCCTACTATTTAAGAAACTGAATAATACAAGACATTACATTTATTTGATTAACAGTTGTATCATCATGCCGATGTGGATCTCATAAAAGTCTTAAATATTGACGAACTTAAAGGTGATTTTAATTATTAGATTTTAATTATGTTCTTAATTTTTTTGGAGATTATTAATTCAATATTTTTTTGTTCACTGACACTGCTGTTTTTAAACTTTTCCCTTTTGCTCAGCATCAGATACTATCCCCTTGCCTGTCATCAGTTTAGCAGGGACTGACAGAAACAGAGGAGGTGTGATTTTACAGTGTGAGTCTAGTGGCTGGTATCCAGAGCCTGAGGTGCTTTGGCTGGACGGTGAGGGAAAGCTCCTCTCTGCTGGACCTCCAGAGACAGTCAGAGGTCCTGATGACCTCTATACTGTCAGCAGCAGAGTGACTGTGGAGAAGAGACACAGCAACAACTTCACCTGCAGAGTCCAACAGAAGGACATCAACCAGACCAGAGAGGCACACATGTATATTCCAGGTGAAAATAGCAATTTTGATTTTCTTTATCACTTTTTCAGATTCAAATAGTTGATGTACAGTTTTATATTAATACATTGTTATTCCTCTTTTTAAATATCATTTCAGATGATTTCTTTAATGTCCTGTCCAGTTCTTCTACCACAATTGGTTTGGCTGTTAGTTTGGCTGTCAGCATCCTGTTTACTCTGTTACTTGCATTTTTTGTGTTGAAATGGAGACAAAACATAATCAGTAAGTCACAAATAAATTGCAATGTTTTATTAATTTTACAGAAGTCTCACAACTGTTATTGGTAAAAGTGAAAGTGTTTTTTGAACCAAAATGTCAGTATGCTACCTGGAGCTCGTAGAACATTTGGTTGTATGTCTTCATTTATTTCCAATCAGTCACATTGTCAGGTGTGCTGTTTGTTAACACATACTTAATACTCAGTTGTATATTAAAATATCTCATATGCTGTGATATCTTCCTCAAGTAAAGTACAATAAATTATTTTGCATTTATTTTTACAGAGACCAAGAAAAGCCATTGCGATGAAACTGATGGAGCAGGAGGGAATAAACAATCTGGTAGTGAAAGAGAGAGAGAGCAGCTCATCATGACAGATGGATCGGTAATAGGACATGAAGACAGAGATGTAAGCAAAATATGAAATCATACTCTTTTTTTTTTTTACATTGACCAATTTAAAATGTTGAGGGGAAAAAATGGAGACTTGAAATAGGAAGTTTGATTTACTGACCCAGTATGAACCACTACAGGCTTTATCAAACTTGAAACTTGAAATTCAAATTCTGTATAATTATGTTTATTTTTGACGTTACATGCATAACTGAAATGTATCAAATGCATATGAATTCAAATGTTGCAAAAATGAGGCGTCTTGTCTTGTATTTGACGTGCCATTGTGTTTTCTGTTCACTAACCTGCCATTATAAAATCAGCCAAAGAAGAAGAAATCAGATCAGCAGCTCCAGGAAGATGTGCAGAGGAAACAGGAAGCTGAAGATAGAGTGAAGGCCCTGAACGAGGAACTGGACACCAAGAAGAATGAGGTTCATCTTAAATGCACTGATTTCAGTTTGAAGTTACATTATTTTTGTCATTAATAGTTCAGACACAAATTAACATCTTCACAAACAAAAGGCTCATTTGTGAAGGTCAATTAAGAAATAAGATCCAAATTGGGCAGAGACAGATGTATGTAGTGTAAAGTTTGACATTTTAATAATTAAACCTGTCCCTCATTATTTATTAACTTTCTCTCTGTGCTTCCAGATGGAAAAGAAACAAGTCGAGCTGCAGCAGCTGAAAGACGAGAAGCAGCAGAAGGAGAACGAGGTGCAGAGTCTGAAGGAAGAGCTGGAGGACAAGAAGAAAGAGGTTCATGTTTCATCTTAATTTTTGTGTTTATTATCACTGAGCATAGTGGAAGATCACACATTTAAAGTGTGTTGAACAATATTTGATTTAACACTACTCAAAAAAGAAAACTTAAAAGGTGAATGTGTTGTTTGCAAGTCAGTGGTGGTTACTCTGTTGATTAGATTGTAAGAAGGCAAAACAAAGGAAAACTAACATACAGTAAAGGGTGATGAGGAAAGAGGGGTCAGACTAAGTACACCAAGTTTACTTTGTCAATCACATTCACTTATAACATATATCATATACAATCCTCTTGACTGTATATTAAGCTACTATTACTATTATTATTATTGTACTAAGTGTAAGTGTTAGTGTTAGTTATGTATGGTTGTATAATTACTCACATTATTTAATGTGGAAGTCATGTATCTCTATATGTTCGTACCTCCCTCCCAGCTGGACATACTTAATTCCCGATATTTTTCATGGGACGAAAAGCAGAAGAAGAAGAAGGAAGTGGAGACACTGATTAGAACGGTGGAGACCCAGGAGAAGGAATTACAGATGAAAACCAAGGAGGTTTCTATTTGTATATTTTCATCAAAAGCATTTTTCCAGCTATCTACTTGTAAAGTCACTTCCAGAACCAAGTCAAGTCTAGAGGCTAGAATGACTTTGGTAATTTAGTAGTGATTCTAGCAGTGTGTCCACTGCTGCCTTACAAAATCATTGTCATTGGGAGGACAGTTTCTGCTTCTAACTGGTTCCTGCCGTTTTACTAATAAAATAGGGCGCCAGGAATAACTGAAGCACCATCATAAATGTGTATCTGTTGGCAGCACCTTACATTAGACATATTAGATTACAAAGGCTGGATTATGTCTCTGTTACTGTTGTCATGTTCTAGTAATTTAATTCAAATATGCATTAATAATGAAACATTTCTCATCTTCTCTTTCCCAACAGTTTGAAGATAAACAATCTGAAGTCCTTCAGCTGCTCCTGGATGATAATCAGAGGATGGGGACTGAACTTCAGACCCTGATGAAGGAGCTGGAGTCCAGCAACATGGAGGCAAATATTTTCTTAAATTAATATATCTTAACTCTGTTATGGTCGATATGCTAAACCTTCATCAATGGGCACCAGGAAGCGCACCAGGAGTTACTGAAGCACCAGGAGTTACTGAAGCACGTATATAATGTACAATGGAAAAACATACCGCAAGGGGAATATTTATATAATATTAATATTTGAAATGACCGATATGAAAAACAATTTTTTTTTTGCTGAGGCATTAAGACAGGCTACTCTGTGATAGTGACTTGTATCAACACCTTCGCTGTTCTAAGCCTCAGTCACACTCACACACAGTGTCAGACGATCCCTCCCCAGTCTCGGTCTGTCTGCACATGATAAGCCGCCTGAGCTCCAATCGCCACATGGGTTTCGTGATGGGAGCTCTTTTCATGATTTGTCATCATGTTACCTGTGTTTATTTAGACAATAGCTGTTAAATTCATACCAATCCAAAGCCAATACAAAGTATTGCTTACCTTGTCATTAACAGCAGACCATTGAAAATAGTTTTTTTTAGACATATTCTAAAAGTAAATAAGTTTAGCTCACTTTTTGTTGTTTTTCTTCTCAGCAAAAGACATAGATAATCCAAAAACAATGCTTTAAGAAATAGGAAATCTCTGTAGGATATTCACAAGTGTAGATGAAATAAAATTTAGTTTTTAATTGAGGAATAACTGACTTGTAGAATCTCTCATCTTGTCTTTCTCCATATTTCTGTTCGACAAGCAGTTCCAGAAGGAGAAACAGGAAAAGGAAGATGTTCAGAGTGAAGTGAAAGACCTGAAGAATCAGTTGGACTCCCTGAATAAGATGGTTTATTTCTTCATTATTTCAATCTTTAATCATTCTGAGAGGAACACATTTTAATTTAATTTCTTATTATACATTTTTAATATATGAAATAAACTACGATAACAGAAATATCTATGATGAATTACACATCAGACAGTGAAACACATCTAACATCTAAAGAAAAGTGTACCTGAGGGTGGCTGTGTGGCATGATCCCTCATCTTGTCTCTCTCCATTTCTCTCTTCTCTCCCAGTTGAAGGGAAACCAAGATGAAACCATCAAGCAGCTCGAGCAGGAGAAAGAGAAAATGGAGGGAGCTCAGAAGGACCTGGTGTATGTGAGGAATCAATTGGAGTCCCATAAAAAAGAGGTTTATTTGATCATTATTAACTTTCTGAAATCAGACAATATTTTAAAAACCTGCTGACACACACACACAAATACACAGCGCATCTAAAGAAAATCTGATGACAGATTTTTTGACACCAAAACACAAATATAATCCATAAAGATGCTTGAAGAAATAAAGCGTTTCTATAGGATAATCAGAGGTGTAAATGTGTTATGTAGAATTAAGTTTTCAACTGAGGAATGACTGTGTTGTGTAATCTCTCATCTTGTCTTTCTCCATGCTCCCTTAACAGGAAACTAAAACCAACAGTCTACTCGAGAAGGAGAAAGAGGAAAAGGAGAAAGCTCAGAGTAAAGTGAAAGAACTGGAGCGTAAGGTACGGTCCCAGAAAAATTAGGTTTATTTCATCATTATAAACTCTCTGCAATCAGACAATATTTTACAAATTGGTTGACACACACACACACACACACACACACACACACACACACACACACACACACACACACACACACACACACACACACACAAAGTACCATTTCGGAATTTTTGTCGGAATAGCTGGTAAACACTAAAGTGACTGTAAAAAGCTCCTGGAGAAAGAGGAAGCTTAGAAGGAACTGAAGAATAATTTGGAGTCCCAGCTTTATATGATCAATATTAACTTTCTGAATTCAGACATTTTAAGAACTTCTAGCGAGATATATATACACAAGCAAAGTATTATTTGAGAATTGTTGTTGAAACAGCTGGAAAACATTGACATTATTGTAAATGTCACATTTCGTCCTATGTCAGTGTGTTACAGTTCTGGTCAGTCAAGTTTAAACGTTGAAGTTAGATGAGACCTTTCAATCCTATTGTCAAGAGACTCAGTAATCAAAGTACATGGACACAGTGATTTTCACACAAAGGTGGTGCAGAGGAGAAAACACTCACCATCCAAATCTGCTAAGAGTAAAACAGTGATTTAATCCTGAGCTTCATCATGTAAATGTAATTTATTAAATTAAATGTCTGCGTTCATCTCTGTCCTTCCTCTCAGCTAAAGAAGCAGAAGGAGGAGTTTGAGGAAAAAGAGGCGAAGTTGAACCAGAAGCTGCTGGAAAAGGTTACAAAGGTTCATCTATTTACCAACACATTTGACTAAATTTTACTGTTTAATTTCTTGTTTCTTTCCTTCTCAACGCCTCAGTTTACTCCATTGAAATAGAACGTTTCTGTAGGATAATCAGAGGTGTAAATGTGTTATGTAGAATTTAGTTTTTAACTGAGGAATGACTGTGTTGTATAATCTCTCATCTTGTCTTTCTCCATGCTTAACAGGAAGGTGAAACCAACTGGCTGCTCCAGCAGGAGAAACAGGAAAAGGAGAAAGCTAAGAAGGAAGTGAAAGAACTAGAGCGTAAGGTATGGTCCCAGAAAATGTAGGTTTATTTCATCATTATAAACTCTCTGCAATCAGACAATATTTTACAAATTGGTTGACATACACACACACAAACACACACACACACACACACACACACACACACACACACACACACACACACACACACACACACACACACACACACACACACACACACACACACACACACACACACACACACACACACACACACACACACACACACACACACACACACACACACACACAAAGTACCATTTCGGAATTTTTGTCGGAATAGCTGGTAAACACTAAAATGACTGTAAAAAGCTCCTGGAGAAAGAGGAAGCTTAGAAGGAACTGAAGAATAATTTGGAGTCCCAGCTTTATATGATCAATATTAACTTTCTGAATTCAGACATTTTAAGAACTTCTAGCGAGATATATATACACAAGCAAAGTATTATTTGAGAATTGTTGTTGAAACAGCTGGAAAACATTGACATTATTGTACATGTCACATTTCTTCCTATGTCAGTGTGTTACAGTTCTGGTCAGTCAAGTTTTAACGTTGAAGTTAGATCAGACCTTTCAATCCTATTGTCAAGAGACTCAGTAATCAAAGTACATGGACACAGTGATTTTTACACAAAGGTGGTGCAGAGGAGAAAACACTCACCATCCAAATCTGCTAAGAGTAAAACAGTGATTTAATCCTGAGCTTCATCATGTAAATGTAATTGATTCAATTAAATGTCTGTGTTCATCTCTGTCCTTCCTCTCAGCTAAAGGAGCAGAAGGAGGAGTTTGAGAAAAAAGAGACAAAGTTGAAGCAGGAGCTGCTGGAAGAGATTACAAAGGTTCATCTTTTTACCTCCATATTTGACTAAATTTCACTGTTTAACTTCTTGTCTATTTCCTTCTCAACGCCTCAGTTTACTCCATTGAAATAGAATGTTTCCGTTGGATAATCAGAGGTGTAAATGTGTTATGTAGAATTCAGTTTTTAACTGAGGAATGACTGTTTTGTATGATATCGCATCTTGTCTTTCTCCGTGTCTCTAACAGGAAACTGAAACCAACAGGCTGCTCATATTTTTTGTCTGAACAGCTGGAAAACATTTAAA
The DNA here is from genome assembly GCA_026122265.1 of Ammodytes dubius. NCBI lineage: Eukaryota > Metazoa > Chordata > Actinopteri > Uranoscopiformes > Ammodytidae > Ammodytes > Ammodytes dubius. Next base: position 18,248,929 of record CM047527.1, read on the forward strand.
TTATCGTACATTTTTTTTTGTCTCGTATCTCTTCTTTCCCAGTTGGAGAGAAACCAAGCAGAAGCCATCAAGCAGCTCCAGAAGAAAGAGAAAGCTCATTTGGAGTCCCAGGTTTATATGATCAATATTAACTTTCTGAATTCAGACATTTTAAGAACTTGTAGCGAGATAAACACACACGTAAAGTATAATTTGAGAATTGTTGTTGAAACAGCTGGAAAACATTGACATTATTGTACATGTCACATGTCTTCCTATGTCAGTGTGTTACAGTTCTGGTCAGTCAAGTTTAAATGTTGAAGTTAAATCACACCTTTTAATCCTATTTTCAAGACATTCAGTAAATCATATTATTTACAGGGACACAGTGATTGTTACAAAAAGGTGGTGCAGAGGAGAAAACAATCACCATCCAAATCTGCTAAGAGTAAACCTTTTGATTTAAAGCTGAGCCAGACAGTCTTTCTATCATGTAAATGTACTTGATTCAATAAACTGTCTGTGTTCACCTCTGTCCTTCCTCTCAGTTAAAGAAGCAGAAGGAGGAGTTTGAGAAAGAAGAGGCGAGGTTGAAGAAGGAGCTGCGGGAAAAGTTCGAACAGGTTAATCTTTTTACCTCCATGTCTCACAGTGATTAAACAAGAGTAAATAATGATTTAAACCTGACACAGACTGTTTTTTTCATTACGTCCTCCAGCCAATCAGAAAAGAGAATTCATCCAGACATGAATGTAAAGTGTAAATGTACTTGATTTCAATTAAATGCTGTGTTCTTCTCTCTTCTTCCTCTCAGAACCAGAAGGAGGAGTTGGAGAAAAAAGAGGCAATCTTGAAGGAGCTGCAGGGAAAGAACAAACAGGTTAATCTTTTTACCTCCATGTCTCACTCCTTTTCACTGTTTTCATTTTTTGTTCTTTCTTTCTCAAGGACTCTGATTGTTTATTTCCATTTTTACATATTGAATATATGAAATCAACTACACAAACAACATATATTTCATCATGAACTACGGAACAACCAACAATGAAACAAATCTAAAGGAAATTTAAGACAGTTTATGTTTACAATGTGTCACATTCATGTATAAAAAAAGTTGCGTAGTCAAGATTATATTTTGAGTCGAATCCAAGTTCAGACTGAGATCAGTATGTTTCGAGTCCTTTTTCACAAAAAACACAGAGATAATCCAAAAACAATGCTTTAAGAAATAGAAAGTCTCTGTAGGATAATCATAGGTGTAAATATGTTATGTAGAATTACCTTTTTAACTGAGGAATGACTGTGTTGTATAATCTCTCATCTTGTCTCTCTCCATGCTTAACAGGAAGCTGAAACTAACAGGCTGCTCGAGAAGGAGAAACAGAAAAAGGAGAAAGCTCAGAGTAAAGTGAAAGAACTAGAGCGTAAGGTACGGTCCCAGAAAAATTAGGTTTATTTGATCATTATTACATTTCTGTAATCAGACAATATTTTACAAATTGGTTGACATAAACACAAATAAACACAAGTGACATTTTGTAATTTTTCGTTTAGTGTAAAGTTCATAAATGTTTATAATTAACAAGCCCCTTAATGTCTCCTAACCTTCTCGGGCGGCTGTGGCGATGCGGGTAGGGCGGTCGGCCACTGGATCAGGGTTGGTGGTTCGATTCCCCACCTCCCCGCCACGTCGAAGTGTCCTTGGGCAAGACATTGAACCCCGAATTGCTCCCGATAGTTAGCTTGAACCCTGCGTGGTAGCTGCTGCCATCGGTGTATGAGTGTGTGTGTGAATGGGTAAATGTGTACAAAACAATGTAAAGCGCTTTGAGTCTGTGAAAAACCAGGGAAAAGCGCCTATAAGTGGAGTCCATTTACCATTTCTCTCTGTGCAGGTTGGAATGAAAGAAACTGAGCTGCAGCAGCTGAATGAAGAGATGCAGAGAATGAAGAACGAGCTGCAGAGCCTGAAAGCTGGAGAACAAGAACAAAAAGGTTGATATCTTCATCTTAATCTTTCTGAAAGGAAAACTTTTTTTAAATTCCTCACTTTTCGTGTATCATATTAAAAAAGCCTTTGATTGTTAATTTTTGTTGTGTGAAATACACTACGATGACAAACTACACAGTAACAAATAGTGAAACGCATCTTACATCTAAAAGAAAATGGGATAGCAGCTGAATGTTTACAATGCATGTCCTATATGTTGGGTTTCATAACAGACTGAGACCAGAATGACTTCTGTCCTTTTCCACACCAAAACGCAGAGATAATCCATGAAGATTCTTTAAGAAATAGAAAGTCTATGTGGCATAATTGCAATTGTAGATAGACTGTATTATGTAAAAAAAAATGTTTACCTCAGACCCAGAAAAAAATAGGTTTACTTGATCATCATAACTTTTCTGAATTTCCGAAAATATTTTGAGAACACATAAAGTATTATTTGAGAATTGTTGTTGAGCACCTAAAAAAATTGGAGGAAAAGATCACACAGGTTCAACTTTTTACCTACATGTCTCACTTCTTTCTCCTTGTTTATTTCCTTCTCAAACCCTCTGATTGTTTCTTTACATTTTTACATATTAAATATATGCAATTAACTACGAAAAAATATATTAACTTAATAAACTACCGATAACCAACAGTGTAACACATCTAAAGAAAATTAGACAAATTAATATTTACTGTAAATATCTTTTAAGAAGATTTCTGTACCTTTTATTTTATTCACAAAGCATCTGAATTATTTATTTGCTCATTTGCATATTAAATATATTGAGAAAACTAAATGAAAAAAATAATTGATAAACTACACAACAACAGTGAGACAAATACTATATCTTATGCCAAAAAAATGTAGGAAGATGAATGTTTACATTGTGTCACATTCATGTGGCCAGAATGAATCAAGCCCTTTTCCAAACCAAAACACAAAATGAAAACAGAATTGAAATTCTCTGCAGAATATGTCCTCTCTCTCTTGTACTTAAACACAAATGCTGATTGATTCAGAGCTTTAAATATAGAATGGGTTTCTACCTGATGAATGATTGTGTTGTATAATCCCTCTTGTCTTTCTCCATGTCTCTTTTCTCTAACAGCAAGCTGAAAACCATCAGGCAGCTACAGCAGGAGCAACTGAAAAGGGTGGAAGTTCAGACTGAACTTTTCATTGTGTTAAAGCGGATGTGGTTGAATGATTTTCAGTAACTTCTTGTACTACTAAGGTACAATAACATTCTGTGTATTTAGGGAATTTAATTGAAATACTTAATTCATGAAGTATGAATTATCTAACAAGTATTAAGCTATTGACAAATATTTGAAACATTGATTACCATTATATCTGTCTATTTGAATTACATGTAAGATTCATCAAGAAAAGTTTACATTATTTAGCTGTAGAAACTTTGTGTTGTTGTTTAATAGCGTTTTTATATGCAATTTATATACATGTTATGATGTGGTCTGTGTATGAGAAGCTCAAATTATAACTGGTACAGCTGTAGAGTCCACAATTAAACACACAATAACATATAGTGAGAAAAGTGTCATCTCGCCTTTTTAAAAATAGTTCCTTCATCTGCCATTGCTGCTGTGGTTTCTAACCGTTTTTCTGTGTGAGAAAAAGACAAACAACCTCTGCAAGCATGAGTATGTGACTCAGAGGTTTGATATTGTACATCAGAACCAGGACACAAGTAAAAGTAAAAAAAGATCAAATAAAATATAAAAATATATTGGTGCATTTTGGAGAGTATCTTCTCTGTTCTGAAAAGTTTCCCAGACTTAAAAGCATGGTGGGCATGTGTCATAATCTAAATGACAAAACTATATTTTATTTTTACTGTATATTTGAGTATTGGTATTTTTATGTGACTCTGAGTTTCTAACGATGAAGCAATCCTAGCAACATTAAAAATATGATGTAACACAAATGCAACACTTGGATTGTTGTCATGTCTCTACAGCAGATGTACTCATCAGACCTATAACTAGAGATATTTTTGTTATTCTGTGTTTTTGTCAAGTCGAGTATATAACGTACATTTTTCCTCTGTTATGTGTTTGTGTCAAGAGAGAGAAAAATAATAAATGTTTGGTTTTCTAATTGTCCTAAATAGCTAAATAAATAATACACATATTGTTCACATATTGTTCTGTGTTAATAGAATAATTTGTACATTTCAAATTCTTGTGCTTGAGAAAATGTGGTCTGTGTATGAGAAGTTATTGAGAAGAAATTATAACTGATAGCTGTAGAGTCTGAAATTAAACACAAAATAAAATATACCGAGAACCTGTCATCTGGCCTTTTTATAAATAGTTCCTTCATCGGTCATTGTTTCTATGGTTTCAAACCTTTTCTCTGTGTGAGAAAATGTCTTACAGCTGCATGAACATGTGACACAGGTTTGACACTTTACATCCAAACTTGGACAAAAGTAAAAGTAAAAATAGATTAAAATAAAATGTAAAAATATATTTGTGCCTTTTGAAGAGTATTTTCTCTGATCAGACAGTTTTCCCAGACTACGGGATGTTTTCTGCGTCCTTATCTTAACAACTAAAATCTACTTTTTTATATAAATGTGAGTTTCAGATATTTCTATGTGACTCTAAGTTTCCCACGGTGAAGCAGTCCAAGCAGCAGCAGCTGTAGAGAAACCAGAACGATGGTGAAAACCGTCCTCAAGTGGAGGATGATGAGAACGGAGCGGTCTAACGGCGGACAGGTCTCTCTATGAAGAGCTGCAAAGACAAGAGAAAGTATGCTATTGGTCAAAAACAGCCCCATTCTTTAAGTTATTTTGAAATTCAAGCAGTTAAAGTCCAGTGAATGAGCTGAAATAGAGCAAAGAGAAGAAGTACATTTTCCAGAGGTTGAGGAAAAATTTTAGGTTACAAAAATGTGAAAATTATTTCAATTTCAAAGATCTCCAAAGGGCCTTTTTCAGGGAACAAAGAATGGGATCACGTTTGACTAGACCCTCTTAAGCAGTATTTTGACAATATTGGCCTGCAGGAAGTAGTATATTGCTGTTATTGTTAGATAAAATAGATAAAGTAGATTATAAATATTATTTAATTTTTCCATCTGCCCATCCCCCGAGGTCTTGCAACCTGGGTGTCATTTTGGACTCTTTTCTTCAACTCCCAAATTAAATCCAAAACCAAATTCATCTTCTATCTCAAAAACATCTCCAAGCTCCATCCCTCACTCCCCGACCCATTAGCAGAGACTCTTATCCATGCTTTCAACCCCCCGCTTGGATTACTGTAATGGAGTCTTGTTCGGGGTACGTAGTAATGGCCTGAACAGTCTCGAGTATGTAAAGAACCTTGCCTCCAGCATCCGAAAACTGCACCAATCCCTGGCAGCACATCATCCCGCCTTCATTCACCGCCACTGGCTAACGATCAAGTCTAAACTCCTTACTTAGCTCTCCAGTACATACCCCACCCCGCCACCCGTAAATGTATTGATGAAGAAAATGTTTATTTTAGAAACAGAAATCATATTGTTCTTTGCATTTAGAACAACCTTTTTACAATGTTTAGTCTTTTACCTCTTACAGCAAACCAGCTCTGTGGTGATTCTCCAACTCCAGAGATAATGCACTTGTAGAACCCTTCGTCAGATCTGGAAACATTGTGGATGGTCATCTCTCCTGTAGAACTGCTCCTGATGAGGATGCCATCTTTGTAGAAATCTGCTGAGATCTTTGGGGACGTTGTCTTGTTTCTGCAGCTCAGAGTGACATCATTACCCTCCATCACTGGAAGGACAGGACTCTCCAGGATCACAGAACCAGCTGAAAAACAAAGGTTTTGCAGCTTTAATTTTTTTCGGAAATTTTACAAAATACAGTTTTCATCGCCTTGCAATATATTCCTCTAGCTCTTTCTCACCAAATCTCACAGATTGCAAGCATTATCTTGTCATAGAAACATAACCTTGTGAAACCTGCCATTTCAAAAAGCAGGCAGGATAATTATTTTTTTTTAGAATGAAGTGTTCATTGGATTAATGGAAAATCAAACAATAAATAAAGCTAATATTGTTCCATATAAAATATGGTGCAGTTGGCCTTATACATACCTGTGATGCTGATTGTGACGCTGTTGCTTCTCTCTCCGCCTTTAGTCTCACACCAGTATTCTCCACTGTCTACAGGATAAGCTCGCTCAACAGTGAAATACAGTACAGGCGTCCTCTCTTTGCACACTGATATGAACCCCACTGTATTTCTGATCCCTTTCAGCTGAGTGGAGCCATCAAGACCCTCACAGTGAAATGAGACGGACTGTAATTCAAACACTTGCAGTCTGTTTGAAACAACATGGATGGCTGCACCTGAGAAGGAAGGACAGAGAATAATAATAAATAAAAAACAATCTTCACAAATAGATCATGAAAGCACAACACCGATACCAATCAGTGTATCTGCACCTTCTGACAGATATGGTTAGAATTTGGACTCTCTGGCAGTGCACACTTTAAATGTGTAATTAATTAGAAACAGTCAAGCCAAGTGGAACCTTGATTGTTTTGCACGTAAAAATTTTTCTTATACAATGAAATATAACATCATATAGTTTAACGTATGTACTAAATTTGATGTGAATATTAAGAAAAATATGATAAAAAATATCCAACTTGCCTCTGTTCTGAACATGTGCACCCGGCAGAATGAGTACGAGTGTCACTGGAAGAACAAAGGAAACAAACTCTTCATCAACTATTGACTAATTCACATATATATTTAGAACTTAAAAAGAAGAAACTTGCAACTCAGTACTCACATATTCTGAAGCAGAGAGCTGTAGCCTCCATGGTGGCTTGTTGCTTTCTGAGCATCAGACTAATATACAGCCAAATTCTAATGTAGATAAAAACTTCCTCTTCCTGTTCAAAAATGTTTCTATACACTGATGCAAAAGCTGGGGCTAGACTCACTGTGGGTTCAACAAAGTATTTATGGTGGGGGGGTGCTTGTGGTGTATTGGTTAGAGCGCCCGTCCATATAAGTTCAGTTCTCAGAAGCAGCAGACCATGGGTTCAAATCCGGCTGTGGTCGTTCTCTGCATGTCATTCTCCTCCCTGCCCCATTTCCTCTATGTCTCTCCGACCTGTCTAATAAAGCATAAACATATATTTGAAAAAAAGAAAACTTTTTAAAACTTTAACAGGACATTACACTGCTTAACAAACAGAGAAACAGCCTGAAAGGCCGAGAGGCTCTGAAAACGGTAGACAGAACTGATGACATGGCTGTACCTCTGTTGATATGTACTGTATGTGTAGATCTAGAGAAACTAATATCTACGTTCACATGTAAAAATTACGAAATTAAGCTAATTTGAATCACTTTGATGTGAGGGCTTGATCTGGACTTTTTGGTATGTAATGATTGTGCTAATTTCCAAACTGTTTCAACTTGAAAGAAAAAGGTCCTTTTCTGCCCCCTGCTGTAGCAAACCCAATTACACTCTTGAAGGCATACTCAATGATTCTTATCTACAACACTTCTTGTCAAAATCAGCTAATATCTACTAACCATCCGCTACCTGTCTACAGTGTGTGCGTGCTGAAAAATAATCGGTGTTTATACACAACCAAGGCTTGTTAAATGGCTATCCTAATGCGGTGGCTCAGGGCAAGCCACACCCAGCTCGTCTGGGATTGACAATTGGGCACAGACCCCCCCCACCCCTCTGCACTGATCACATTGATATCCCTTCTTAAGGGCTTTGGATATGAATGCAGCTGTAATATGCTATAGTAGTGATCAGCTAGATAATAACTGGGTCAAAGTTCAGCTGTTTAGCAATACATTCAGTCAATAATTTACAGTTTCCTGATATGAACCACACATCATGCAGCAGGTACGTCGTCTTTTGATTTAATTTTGATCAATTATACATGTGTAGTAGTATTTCAAAATCGCATGTTGGTCTGTATATCTCAATTAGAATTAGATTGAGTTAATAACAGATAAAAAAGATTTTAAAAAAGTTGGTTTTAAAGCTTTTGTGTAAGTGAAAGTAGAACAGTGTCCCTGCACCATGCAAAGACAATGCTACATGTAGCCGAGCAGCCTTAGACATATGTGACGGTGAAATCTATTTGATTTTGGATATAGCAAAAGTCCACAGATACGATTATTTCATATTGCTGAAGTACATTATGGGTATTCTCTGCTATTTGTATTTCCATTATTAGACAAATGGAATCCATAGATAGCTAAAACAAAACTAACAAACTTAACATAGGTTCACATGTGCACACAGATACATACTTAAATACTGTAGATAATCACGTATTGTTATTATTAAGCCTAGAGTACAAGCTACACACCATTTCGTCTCATGATTTGTTTAACATTTTATCTTTAAATCACAAAAGAGAGGACATTCGTAGTTTAACACTATCGTGACCTTGACCCATAGTAGGTAGATAATTCAAGACATCTCGATTACTGCTGCTTTAGGTTTTAGCTTTTGCTCTTTTATCATATGTATCTCAGGTGCAGTGTTCATTTAAGACTGCTCAGTCATGGCTAAATTTTACCTAAATAACAATTTTAAATAATTATTTATACTCTATGCCGTTGCTCCATTTTCAGAGATGTAGGATGCTTCATGGGGCCGACCGACTGTCCCTTCAAATTCCCCTCAGTGTTTTGGTTTTCCATCTTCTCCTGACACACCCTTGTAGAGGTAAATCACATACTATAAAGAATCCTTTTGTAGTCCTGTTGCAGCAACCCTGTCATCATAAATTATTTTTATTATATATGTTGATATATTGGAGATAAAGCTGGTTGGATGCCTGCCTGTGTTCATTAAATTATCATTGCAATTAACGACACATTTTTATCCTACTTATTTTGAAATTGAAATGACTCATACTAAACTTATAATTTACTGTTCAAATAAGAACAAATATTCCTTTTTGTTATTTGATGGGTGCTTTATAGTGCAGGAATTAATTTAAAGATCTATGTCTTTCTAGGTCAGTTTCAGATGATTGGTCCACCTCGGTCAATAGTAGCAAGAGTTGGCGATGACATCGTTTTGCCATGCCACCTGAAACCTGCGTTCGATGTTACTGCAGAGACATTGGAGTGGAAGAGATCTGATATGAGCCCAAGATTTGTCAATGTGCGCCGTTCTCGTCAAGACCTGGAAAATGTCAGAAATCCGTCCTACAAAGGAAGAACTTCACTCTTCAATGACGAACTTAAACAAGGAAACATTTCACTGAAACTCTCCAAAGTGGAACCCTCCGATCAGGGAACATATGAATGTGACATCCCACTACTCCATAAAAAATCTTCCGTTAAGCTTGTTGTTGGTAAGTAGTCACATACAGTATGTGGCCATAGTGCACACTGGTATAGACTCTGTATCCTATAAAGGATTTTGGTCGGAACAACTTACTTTGATGTTGGGAAAGGAAAGTTTACATTGGCCCCAGAACAGATACATTAACTTTTGGCATGAAAACATCTATTTTTTGTCCAATTAATCAGTCGGAAATCACTCCCTACTATTTAAGAAACTGAATAATACAAGACATTAGACATAGCATTTATTTGATTGATAGTTGTATCATCATGCTAATGTGGATCTCATAAAAGTCTTAAATATTGACAAACTGTTTTTAAAGGTGATTTTAATTATTAGATTTGAATTCTGTTCTTTATTTTTTTTAGAATTTGGAGATTATCAATTCAAAAAAATGTGTTCCACTGACACTGCTGTTTTTCAACTTTCCCCTTTTGCTCAGCATCAGATACTATCCCCTTGCCTCTCATCAGTTTAGCAGGGACTGACAGAAAGAGAGGAGGAGTGATTTTACAGTGTGAGTCTAGAGGCTGGTATCCAGAGCCTGAGGTGCTTTGGCTGGACGGTGAGGGAAAGCTCCTCTCTGCTGGACCTCCAGAGACAGTCAGAGGTCCTGATGACCTCTATACTGTCAGCAGCAGAGTGACTGTGGAGAAGAGACACAACAACAACTTCACCTGCAGAGTCCAACAGAAGGACATCAACCAGACCAGAGAGACACACATGTATATTCCAGGTGACAATAGTAATTGTTTATGTTTTGATCACTGATTAAGATTCAAATTGTTGAGGTCGAGTTTTATATTAATCCCATGTTATTCTAATTTTTATCATTTCAGATGATTTCTTTAATGTCCAGTCCAGTCCTTCCCCTACCACAATTGGTTTGGCTGTTAGTTTGGCTGTGTGCATCCTGCTCACTCTGTTACTTGCATTTGTTGTGTTGAAATGGAGACAAAACATAAACAGTAAGTCACAAATAGATTGCAGTGTTTTATTATTATTTAATCTCACATTATTCTCTCAGGTCATATTAGAAATAGTGATATGAATTGCGTAAATTGTTTTTCTTTTTATCAAAATGTCAATAGTTTATCTGTAATTGAGCTTGTATAAATGTGGTTGTATGTCTTCATTTATTTCTATTTCAGTTGTCTAAGTTGTCAGATGTGTTATTTGTAAACACAAATGTTATACTTCATTTTACATTGAAATGTCTCATATGCTGTGATACCTTTCTAAAATTAAAGCACATTCAATTATTTTGCCTTTATTTTTACACAGAGCTCGAGGATGAGTATCAGAGGAAGAATAAGGCGGAGCTGGAGCCAATCAACAATGAGGTTTATATTTCTATCTTAACTATGTGGAGGTGTATGGTCTAATAAGGAGGAAACTGTCAATATGCTAATGTTTAGTTTTAATCTGGCTTGTTCACTGTAGAGGTGGAGTTTTATTGCCACCTTCATTCAAACATCAGTAGAATAATGTGAAACCAGTGACTGGTACTGTATGTGTTCTTATGTCAAACATTTTTTCAGCCCTGTGTTAGTTCCCCCTGAAAACCTCATGAAGATGTTTTCCTAACTTTTTTGGTGGTTTCCTTCTCAACGCATCTGATGATGATTACCATTTTTTCATATTAAAAATATGAAATAAACTACAATAAAATATGTATACGATAAACTACACAACAACAGGAAAAGGAAGAAGCTCAGGAAGAGCTAAATGCCCGAACTGATCAGTTGAAGTTCCAGAAAAATTTGGTTTATCTGATGTTCTAACTATGTGGGAGGATCAATTTTAAAAGTTTTCCTCACTATCTCATTTTGCTTTCTAAAAGCATCTGTTTGTTACTATACATTTTTAATATGAAATAATAATCATATAAATAATAAATCATATAAATAATATATGAAATAAACTATGTTAAAAGAAATATTTCTGATGAGCTTTGCGAACCTGTCGATAGATGTACACACACCGAAGTTTGAGAAGTGTTATCGAAAAGCTAGACAACAAAAACATTTTCGCACATTCTTTCTTTGTCAGTGTGTTACAGTTCTTGTAAGCCAAGTTTTAACATTGTTGTACATTTAATAATTTTGAATCCTTTTGCCAATAAACTTAGACGTGCAAGTAATTTACGGGGACACAGGTATACAAAGGTGGTGAAGAGGAGAAACTTCTCACCATCCAAACCTGCTAAACATTGATTTAAACCTGAGCCAGACTGTTTTTTTATCATGTCCTCCAGCCAAACAGGAAAGAGAATTCATCCTGACATGAATAATTTGTAATGTGTAAATGTGATTCAATAAACTGTCTGTGTTCATCTCTGTCCTTCCTCTCAGTTAAAGGAGCAGAAGAAGAAGTTTGCGAAGTTGAACCAGGAGCTGCTGGAAAAGATTACAAAGGTTCATCTTTTTACCTCCATATTTGACTCAATTTTACTGTTTAACTTCTTGTTTCTTTCCTTCTCAACGCCTCAGTTTACTGCATCGAAATAGAACGTTCCTGTAGTAGGATAATCAGAAGTGTAAATGTGTTATGTAGTATTAAGTTTTCAACTGAGGAATGACTGTGTTGTATAATCTCTCATCTTGTCTTTCTCCATGCTCCCTTAACAGGAAGCTGAAACTAAAATTACCATAAAAAATGTTTTTGTCTCGTATCTCTTCTTTCCCAGTTGGAGAGAAACAAAGCAGAAACCATCAGGCAGCGCATGGAGAACGAGGAATCTCAGAAGGGACTGAAGAATAATTTGGAGTCCCAGGTTTATATGATCAATATTGACTTTCTGAATTCAGACAACATTTTAAGAACTTGTAGCGAGATATACACACAAGCAAAGTATAATTTGAGAATTGTTGTTGAAACAGCTGGAAAACATTGACATTATTGTACATGTCACATTTCTTCCTATGTCAGTGTGTTACAGTTCTGGTCAGTCAAGTTTTAACGCTGAAGTTAGATCAGACCTTTCAATCCTATTGTCAAGAGACTCAGTAATCAAAGTAAATGGACACAGTGATTTTCACACAAAGGTGGTGCAGAGGAGAAAACACTCACCATCCAAATCTGCTAAGAGTAAACAGTGACCTGAGCTTCATCATGTACATGTAATTGATTCAATAAACTGTCTGTGTTCATCTCTGTCCTTCCTCTCAGTTAAAGAAGCAGGAGGAGGAGTTTGAGAAAGAAGAGAAGAAATTGAAGCAGGATCTGCAGGGAAAAATCACGCAGGTAATTTTTTTTACCTACATGTTCCACTCACCATCCAAAATCTGCTCAGAGTAAACAGTGATTTAAACCTGAGCCAGACTGGTTTTTTGTATGTCCCCCAACCAATCATAAAAGATATTTCATCAATCATGAATGTAATGTGTAAATGTTATTGATTCAATTAAATGTTTTCCTTTATATCCGTCTTTCTTCTCAGTTTGAGAACCTGAAGAAGGTGTGGGAAAAAGAGGCAAAGGCAGACCATAACACAAGTTTAAAACACACAATTATTTCATGTACCTTAAGTCATATGCTGAACAACTCAGCTCAGCATAACAGAGCTTTGAGTAGAGATGGGTTTTCACCTGAGGAGCGTGTTGTGAAATCTCTCATGTGTCTCATGTCTCTGTTCACTTCCAGTTTACATTTTTATGTCATTGATAGTGTAGACACACTCAAACTTCTTCACGATTAAAAGGCTAATTTGTTCAGGTCAATTAACAAATAAGATCCAAATTGAGTAGAGATAGATTCATGTAGTGTTAAGGATGAGCTGGCAACCAAGTACAAAGAGGTTGATGTCTTCATCTTCATCTAACTGAGAATAAAAGGTTATTTAAAAATTCCTCACTTATTGTGTATTATTTCTTAAAGCCTCTGATCTGAATTTTTGATATGTGAAATACACTACGATGACAAACTACACAGCAGCAAATAGTGAAACACATCTTACATCTAAAAGAAAATGGGGTAACAGCTTAATGTTTACAATTTCCCACATTCATGTCCTATGATGTGTTTCATTTGTGACACAAAGATAATCCATGAAAATGCTTTAAGAAATAGAAAGTCTCTATAGAATAATTACTTGTGTAGATTGACTGTATTATGTAAAATATTCTTTTTACCTGAGTATTTATTGTGTTGTATAATCTCATGTCTTTTTCCATATGTCTGCTCTCTAACAGCAAGCCGAAACCACCAGGCTGCTCCAGCTGGAGAAACAGGAAAAGGACAATTCTCTGAGGAAAGTGAAGGACCTGGAGAAACAGTTGGAGTCCCAGAAAATTGAGGTCTATTTGATCATTATAAAATATTTTGAGAACACATAAAATATTATTTGAGAATTGTTGGAAAATATCACACATGTTCAACTCTTTACCTGTCTCACTGCTTTCCCATTGTTTATTTCCTTATCAAAGACTGATTGTTTCTTTCCATTTCAACATATTAAATATACGGAATTAGCTACAAAAACAAAATATATATTTCACAATAAACTACAGACAACCAACAGTGTAACACATCTAAAGAAAAGTGGCCAAATTAATATTTACTGTAAATATTTTTGAAGAAGATTGCTGTACCATTTATTTTATTCTCAAAGCATCTGAATTATTTATTTGCACATTCGCATATTAAATATATTGAAAAAAACTAAATTAAAAACACAATTGAGACAAATAATGTCTCTTAAGAAAACAAAATTTGGAAGATGAATGTTTACATTGTGTCACGTTCATGTGTCCAGAATGAATCACGCCCTTTTCCAAACCAAAACACAAAATTGAAAGATAATTGAAATTCTCTGTAGGGATAGTACTCTCTTTCTTGTACTTTAACTATATGGGTTATAGTTGAGTAAAGAATGTGTTGTGTAATCTCTCTTGTTTTTCTCCATTCCTCTTTTCTCTAATAGCAAGCTGAAAACACTCAGGTACCTACAGCAGGAGCATCTGAAAAGGGAGGAAGTTCAGAGGGAACTGGAGGCACTAATGTAGGTTAATCTAATCATTATTAACTTTCTCTATCTACTCAACTCTTCTAACTTCAATAACTTTCTGAATTCAGATTAATGACATGTCTAGTCAACTCTTCCTCTCTGTATTTTCTCCATGAACCAAATCTCCACACTGATTTGGTTCCAACTTTGTTTCATCCTCAGTCCATTCTGAAATCTCACACACATGCACACGCACACACACACACAAACACACACACAAAATAAATGAGTACGTTCCCTTTTTGCAAATACAATTTCAAAATTAAGAGAGACAAGATGATGTAAGAGAGACAAGATTACGTATCAATATATTTATATGTATGCATTTTTGTGCAAACATGTGATCTGAGGACTTTTTTTTGTTGATCTTGTAGTGGATGCAACTTGAAACCTCTCTCCAGTTATTGGTTGTTTTAGGTTTTGTAGCCTATGATACCTGATTATAGAACAATAGACAAATAATGAGCTGCTTATTCCTTACAGGTTAACAACCGAGGTCCCCGCACCAACAATGGATCTTCAAGCACCTCATTGTATCCGAGGAGCCCTACTAATTTTGGAAATAACAGGACACAACAGTGGAATTGAAATGAAAAAATGTAGATGCACAGATCCGTTCACTGATATCCAGTTCCGATCTGATTTAAAATACGTTAATTGGGATATTTGTCAATAGTGATACTGATTCTGATACCAGAGCTCTTTTTTCTTCCAAAACATGTGGTTAAAAGACCTGGAAGTAGCCAGATTAGCTTTTCGGATATGGATTGGTGATATCAGTCCGATATTCGATAACGATTTAGGCTGTGGCTGTATCAGCACCTGATACGCATACTAGATTGGATCTCAACAAAGAATTCAGCTACACTGGAAAGAACATTCCTATCACACCATAAAAAAAAATTATTCAGAAAAACAGGAAATAAGTTCCCATCCATAATGCCATTGATGAATAATATTAAATTGTACTTTAATCCACCAAACTTGAAAACACAAAACATTTGACATCAAGTACGACATGCCACACTCCTCCTTTGTAGAAACCACAAAAACATTACAGGAATATATATATATACAGGTGCATCTGAAAAAAATGTATATCAGGCTGCATTTATGCAGTAATTTAACTTTATGTGTAATGAATGTAATGCTGTAATCTGGTTTGTATTTCTTTGTCAAGCATTAACACAAATGTAACTTGGATGGTTGTCATGTCTCTACAGCATATACTCATCGGACCTATAACAAGAGATATTTTTGTTATTCTGTGTTTTTGTCAGGTTGAATATATAACATAGATTTTTCCTCTGTTATGTGTTTTTGTCAAGAGAGAAATAATAAATATTTGGTTTTCTAATTGTCCTAAATAGCTATATAAATAATATGCAAATACTGTTCAAATATTGTTCTGAGAATAATTTGTGATATTTGTACATTTCAAATTTTTCTTGTTTTTTATCGGTTGTGCTTGAAAATGTTGATTGAATGATTTTCAGTAACTTCTTGGACAACTAAGTTACAATTACATTCTACGAAATTACTTTATATACTTAATTCATGAAGATTTAGCAAGTATTAAGCTATTGACAAATATTTGAAACATTGATTACCATTATATCTGTATATTGAATTACATGTAAGATTCATCAAGAAAAGTTTACATTATTTAGCTGTAGAAACTCTGTGTTGTTTAATAGCGTTTTTATCTGCAATTTATATACATTTAATGATGTGGTCTGTGTATGAGAAGCTCAACTTATAACTGGTACATCTGTAGAGTCCACAATTAAATACACAATAACATATACTGAGAAAAGTGTCATCTGGCCTTTTTATAAATAGTTCCTTCATCGCCATTGCTGCTGTGGTTTCTAAACTTTTCTTTGAGTGAGAAAAAGACAAACAGCCGCTGCAAGCATGAGTATGTGACTCAGAGGTTTGACACTTTACACCAGAACTTGGACAAAAGTAAAAGTAAAAATAGTTTAAAATAAAATGTAAAAATATATTGGTGCATTTTGGAGAGTATTTTCTCTGTTCTGACAGGTTTCCCAGACTTAAAAGCATGGTGGGCATGTGTCATAATCTTAATGACCAAACTATATTTTATTTTTACTGCATATTTGAGTATGAGGTATTTTTATGTGACTGAGTTTCTAATGATGAAGTTATCCCATCAACAATACAAATGTGATCTAACACAAATGTAACACTTGGATTGTTGTCATGTCTCTACAGCAGATATACTCATTAGACCTATAAAAAGTGATATCGAATATACAATGTAAATTTTTCCTCTGTTATGTGTCTGTGTCAAGAGAGAGAGAATACATGTTTGGTTTTCTAATTGTCCTAAATAGCTATATAAATAATTGGTCACATATTGTTCTGTGTAAATAGAAGCATTTGTACATTTCAAAATGATGTGCTTGAAAATGTTGAATGTGGTCTGTGTGAGAAGCTCAAATTATAACTGATAGCTGTAGAGTCTGACATTAAACACAATATAAAATACACAGAGAACCTGTCATCTGGCCTTTTTATAAATAGTTCCTTCATCGGTCATTGCTGCTGTGGTTTCTAAACTTTTCTCTGTGTGAGAAAATGTCTTACAGCTGCATAAACATGTGACTGAGGTCTGTAACTGCACACCCAAACTTGGACAAATAAAATCTAAAAATATATTGATGGCTTTTGAAGAATATTTTCTCTGATCTGACAGGTTTCCCAGACTATAGGATGTTTTCTGCGTCCTTATCTTAACAGCTAAAAAACACTTTTTATTTATAAATGTGAGTATCAGATATTTTTATGTGACTCTGAGTTTCCCACGGTGAAGCAGTCCAAGCAGCAGCAGCTGTAGAGAAACCAGAACGATGGTGAAAACCGTCCTCAAGTGGAGGATGATGAGAACGGAGCGGTCTAACGATGGACAGGTCTCTCTGTTAAGAGCTGCAAAGACAAGAGGAAGTATGCTTGGTCAAAGACAGCCCCATTTTTTGTGTTCTTTTGACATTTAAGCAGATCAAGTCCAGTGAATGAGCTGAAATGGAACAAATGGAAGAGGTAAACTTTCCAGCAGTTGAAGAAAAAGTTTAGGTTACATAAATGTCAAAACAATTTCAATTTCAAAGATCTCCAAAAGGCCTTTTACAGGGAACAAAGAATGGGATCACTTCTGACTAAACCCTCTTAAGCATTATTTGGACAATATTGACCTGCAGGATGTAGTGTATTGCTATTAACTTGTATGTTCATGTAAACAGACTAGTATTCAATGGTTTGTAACTTGACATGTTTCGACTACTTCGTGCAGTCTTCTTCATTATTGTTAGATAACATAGATTAGAAAGAGTATTTAATTTTTTCCACCCGCATTTAGAACAACCTTTTTACAATGTTTAGCCTTTCACCTCTGACAGTCAGCCAGCTCTGTGGTGATTCTCCAGCTCCAGAGATGTTGCACTTGTAGAGTCCTTCATCAGATTTAGAAACACTGTGGATGGTCAGGTTTCCTGTAGAGCTGCTCCTGATGAGGACGCCATCTTTGTAGAAATCAGCTTTGAGGTTGGAGTGCGTGTTCTTGTTTCTGCAGCTCATTGTCACATCGTTGCCCTCCATCACTGGAAGGACAGGACTCTCCAGGATCACAGAACCAGCTGAAAAACAAACGGTTTTACAACTATTAATTTTTTTCGGAAATTCTACAAAATACAGTTTTCATCGCCTTAGTGCAATATATTCCTCTAGCTCTTTCTCACTAAATCTCACGGATTTCAAGCATTATCTTGTTATAGAAACATAAACTTGTGAAATCTGCCATATAAATAAAAACAGGCAGGATATTCAAATGTTTTTAGAATTAAGGGTTCATTGGATTAATCGACAATCAAACAATAAATAAAGCTAATATTGTTCCATATAAAATATGGTGCAGTTGGCCTTATACATACCTGTAATGCTGATTGTGATGCTGTTGCTTCTCTCTCCGCCTTTAGTCTCACACCAGTATTCTCCACTGTCTACAGGATAAGCTCGCTCAACAGTGAAATATAGTACAGGTGTCCTCTCTTTGCACACTGAAATGAACCCCACTGTATTTCTGATCCCTTTCAGCTGAGTGGAGCCATCAAGACCCTCACAGTGAAACGAGACGGACTGTAATTCAAACACTTGCAGTCTGTTAGAAACAACATGGATGGCTGCATCTGAGAAGGAAGGACAGAGAATAAGAAGAACTAAAAAACAATCTTCACAGATAGATCGGAAAAGCACAATACCAATCAGTGTATCTGCACCTTCTGATGAATATGGTTAAAATGTGGACTCTCACTGTGAATTTGGCAGTGCACACTTTCAATGTGGACATTAATTAGAAACAGTCAAGTGAAGCCAAGTGGAACACAGATTTTTTAGCACATAAACAATGTTAAACAATTGAATATATCATCATTTAGTTTAACGTATGTACTAAATTTGATGTGAATATTAAGAAAAATATGATAAAAAATATCCAACTTGCCTCTGTTCTGAACATGTGCACCCGGCAGAATGAGTACGAGTGTCACTGGAAGAACAAAGGAAACAAACTCTTCATCAACTATTGACTAATTCACATATATATTTAGAACTTAAAAAGAAGAAACTTGCAACTCAGTACTCACATATTCTGAAGCAGAGAGCTGTAGCCTCCATGGTGTCTTGTTGCTTTCTGAGCATCAGACTAATATACAGCCAAATTCTAATGTAGATAAAAACTTCCTCTTCCTGTTCAAAAATGTTTCTATACACTGATGCAAAAGCTGGGGCTAGACTCACTGTGGGTTCAACAAAGTATTTATGGTGGGGGGGTGCTTGTGGTGTATTGGTTAGAGCGCCCGTCCATATAAGTTCAGTTCTCAGAAGCAGCAGACCATGGGTTCAAATCCGGCTGTGGTCGTTCTCTGCATGTCATTCTCCTCCCTGCCCCATTTCATCTATGTCTCTCCGACCTGTCTAATAAAGCATAAACATATATTTGAAAAAAAGAAAACTTTTTAAAACTTTAACAGGACATTACACTGCTTAACAAACAGAGAAACAGCCTGAAAGGCCGAGAGGCTCTGAAAACGGTAGACACAACTGATGACATGGCTGTACCTCTGTTGATATGTACTGTACGTGTAGATCTAGAGAAACTAATATCTACGTTAACATGTAAAAATTACGAAATTAAGCTAATTTGAATCACTTTGATGTGAGGGCTTGATCTGGACTTTTTGGTATGTAATGATTGTGCTAATTTCCAAACTGTTTCAACTTGAAAGAAAAAGGTCCTTTTCTGCCCCTGCTGTAGCAAACCCAATTACACTCTTGAAGGCATACTCAGTAATTCTAATCTAGAACACTTCTTGTCAAATTCCCCTAATATCTACTAACCATCCGCTACCTGTCTACAGTGTGTGCGCGCTGAAAAATAGTCGGGTGTTTATACACAACCAAGGCTCGTTAAACGGCTATCCTAACACAGTGGCTCAGGGCGAGCCACACCCAGCTCGTCTGGGGTTGCCGCTTGGGCACAGCCCCTACCCCTCCACCCCCACCCCCCCTGCGTCGATCGTATTGATATCCCTTCTTAAGGGCTTTGGATCTGAATGCAGCTGTAATATGCTATAGTAGTGATCAGCTAGATAAGAACTGGGTCAAAGTTCAGCTGTTTACAAAGATACTCAAAGTGTAACTGAGTCTAGGAAAACAGAACCAATCTTGAAACGTTGTTAAAAGTTCTAAATCTAAAGCTGCAAACTGCAGAGCAATAAAAGCAAAGCAATAAATTCAGTCAATAATTTACTGACTATCTTTGCCGTTTCCTGACATGAACAACACATCATGCAGCAGGTACGTCGTCTTTTGATTTAATTTTGATCAATTATACATGTGTAGTGGTATTTCAAAATCGCATGTTGGTCTGTATATCTCAATTAGGATTAGATTGAGTTAATAACAGATAAAAAAGATTTAAAAAAAGTTGGTTTTAAAGCTTTTGTGTAAGTGAAAGTAGAACAGTGTCCCTGCACCATGCAAATACAATGCTACATGTAGCCGAGCAGCCATAGACATATGTGACGGTGAAATCTATTTGATTTTGAATATAGCAAAAGTCCACAGATAAGATGATTTCATAATGCATTATGGGTATTCTCTGCTAGTTGTATTTCCATTATTAGACAAATGGAATCCATAGATAGCTAAAACAAAACTAACAAACTTAACATAGGTTCACATGTGCACACAGATACATACTTAAATACTGTAGATAATTACGTATTGTTATTATTAAGCCTAGAGATCAAGCTACATACCATTTTGTCTCGTGATTTGTTTAACATTTTATCTTTAAATCACAAAAGAGAGGACATTCGTAGTTTAACACTATCGTGACCTTGACCCATAGTAG
The DNA here is from genome assembly GCA_026122265.1 of Ammodytes dubius. Classification (NCBI taxonomy): domain Eukaryota; kingdom Metazoa; phylum Chordata; class Actinopteri; order Uranoscopiformes; family Ammodytidae; genus Ammodytes; species Ammodytes dubius. The sequence goes on from CM047527.1 coordinate 18,269,710, forward strand.
GTAGATCATTCATGACATCTCGATAACTGCTGCTTCAGGTTTTAGCTTTTGCTCTTTTATCATATGTATCTCAGGTGCAGTGCCCCTTTAAAGGTCACATATTATGCTAAATGCACTTTTTAAATGTGTTCTAACATATCCATGGGTCCACGGTGTGCCTAGAGACTGCCAAAATATTTAAAAAAATAACACTCTCCTTTTCTCACTCTCCCCCTTTCTGAAACCCCCACTCCTCCCCCCCCCCCCCCCCAATATACTCCAGTCAGAATTCTCCTCGTTTCTGACCACAAAAACTGGAAAGCCAGAAGCTTCCACTGTGCAGCCCACACCCCTATTTCTTATTGGTCCACGGCCCTGACAGACAGAGGGCGAGGCGTATCTGGCTTCGCTTCCGGACAGGGGGCGGGGGGAGCTCAAAGATTGTAAATTTACGAGGGGAGCTGCAGCTCTTTTTTTTTAAATAGGCCATTGTGAGATTAGCTGAACATCAGCATAGTACAATAAATTATCGGAAAGTTTTTTTCAGCAAACAATTAAAGAAAAACGTATTAGGGACCACTAAGACCATATAATATGGTGTATAATAGTACCGAAAAGTGTATAATATGGGAGCTTTAACACTGCTCAGTCATGGCTAAATTTGACCTAAATAACAATTTTAAATAATTATTTATACTCTATGTCATTGCTCCATTTTCAGAGATGTAGGATGCATCATGGGGCCGACCGACTGTCCCTTCAAATTCCCCTCAGTGTTTTGGTTTTCCATCTTCTCCTGACACACCCTTGTAGAGGTAAATCACATACTATAAATAATCCTTTTGTAGTCCTGTTGCAGCAACCCTGTCATCATAAATTATTTTTATTATATATGAATATACAGTATCTCACAAAAGTGAGTACACCCCTCACATTTCTTCACATTTTTCTTTATATCTTTCCATGGGACAACACTGAAGAAATGACACTTTGATATAATGTAAAGTAGTCAGTGTACAGCTTATATAACAGTGTAAATGTACTGTCGCCTCAAAATAAATCGACACACAGCCATTAATGTCTAAACTGAAGGCAACAAAAGTGAGTACACCCCTAAGAAAAAATGTCCAAATTGGGCCCGAAGTGTCAATATTTTGTGTGGCCACCATTATTTTCCAGCACTGCCTTAACCCTCTTGGACATGGAGTTCACCAGAGCTTCACAGGTTCCCACTGGAATCCTCTTCCACTCATTCATGACAACATCACGGAGCTGGTCGATATTAGAGACCTTGCGCTCCTCCATCTCCCGTTTTAAGAAGCCCCAAAGATGCTCAATAGGGTTTAGGTCTGGAGACATGCTTGGCCAGTCCATCACCTTTACCCTCAGCTTCTTTAGCAAGCCACTGGTCGTCTTGGAGGTGTGTTTGGGGTCGTTATCATGTTGCAATACTGCCCTGCAGCCCAGTTTAAGAAGGTTGAGTGCACGTTTTCAGCGTCATACCAAGAGGTTGGCTTTGGAAAATTGACGTATGAGTGCTGCCAGCATTGCTGAAGGGCTTGAAGGGGTGGGGGGTCAACCTGTCAGTGCTCAGACCATACGCCACACTCTGCATCATACTGGTCTGCATGGCTGTCATCCCAGAAGAAAACCTATTCTAAAGATGATGCACAAGAAACCCCACAAAAAGTTTGCTGAAGACAAGCAGACTATGGACATGGATTACTGCAACCATGTCCTGTGGTCTGATGAGACCAAGATACATTTATTTGGTTCAGATGGTGTTAAGAGTGTGGAGCGGCAACCAGGTGAGGAGTACAAAGACAAGTGTGTCTTGCCTAGAGTCAAGCATGGTGGTTGGAGTGTCATGGTCTGGGGCTAAATGAGTGCTGCCAGCACTGGGGATCTACAGTTCATTGAATTCTAACATGTACTGTGACATACTGAAGCAGAGCATGATCCCCTCCCTTCATAAACTGGGCCGCAGGGCAGTACTGCAACATGATAACGACCCCAAACAAACTTCCTAACGACCAGTGGCTTGCTAAAGAAGCTGAGGGTAAAGGTTATGGCCTGGCCAAGCATGTCCCCAGACCTAAACCCTATTGAGCATCTTTGGGGCTTCTTAAAACAGGAGATGGAGAAGCGCAAGGTCTCTAGTATCCAACAGCTCCTTAATGTCGTCATGAATGGGTGTAAGAGGATTCCAGTGGCAACCTGTGAAGCTCTGGTGAACTCCATGCCCATGAGGGTTAAGGTAGTGCTGGAAAATAATGGTGGCCACACAAAATATTGACACTTTGGGCCCAATTTGGACATTTTAACTCAGGGGTGTACTCACTTTTGTAACCGGCAGTTTAGACATTAATGGCTGTGTGTCGAGTTATTTTGAGGGGACAGTAAATTTACACTGTTATATAAGCTGTACACACGCTACTTTACATTGTATCAAAGTGTCATTTATTCAGTGTTGTCCCATGAAAAGATATAATGAAATATTTGAAGAAATGTGAGGGGTGTACTCACTTTTGTGAGATACTGTATATTGGAGATAAAGCTGGTTGGATGCCTGCATGTGTTCATTAAATTATCATTGCAATGAATGACTAATCTTTATCCCTTTGATTGGAAAATCGAAAATGACTGATACTAAACTTTTAATTTACTGTTAAAATAAAAACAATTATAAATGTTTTATTTAATGGATGCTTTATACTGCAGGAATTAATTTAAAGATCTATGTCTTTCTAGGTCAGTTTCAGATGATTGGTCCACCTCGGTCAATAGTAGCAAGGGTTGGCGATGACATAGTTTTGCCATGCCACCTGAAACCTGCGTTCGATGTTACTGCAGAGACATTGGAGTGGAAGAGATCTGACATAAGCCCAAGATTTGTAAATGTGCGCCGTTCTCATCAAGACCTGGAAAATGTCAGAAATCCGTCCTACAAAGGAAGAACTTCACTCTTCAATGACGAACTTAAACAAGGAAACATTTCACTGAAACTCTCCAAAGTGGAACCCTCCGATCAGGGAACATATGAATGTGACATCCCACTTCTCCATAAAAAATCTTCCGTTAAGCTTGTTGTTGGTAAGTAGTGATATACAGTATGTGGTCATAGTGCACACTGGTAAAGGCTATGTATCCTATAAAGGATTTTGGTGGGAACAACTTACTTTGATGTCGGGAAAGGAAAGTTTACAATGGCGCCAGAACAGATACATTAACTTTAGTCACGGAAAAATTTATTTTTCGTCCAATTAATCAGTCGGAAATCACTCCCTACTATTTAAGAAACTGAATAATACAAGACATTACATTTATTTGATTAACAGTTGTATCATCATGCCAATGTGGATCTCATAAAAGTCTTAAATATTGACGAACTTAAAGGTGATTTTAATTATTAGATTTTAATTATGTTCTTAATTTTTTTGGAGATTATTAATTCAATATTTTTTTGTTCACTGACACTGCTGTTTTTCAACTTTCCCCTTTTCCTCAGCATCAGATACTATCCCCCTGCCTGTCATCAGTTTAGCAGGGACTGACAGAAACAGAGGAGGGGTGATTTTACAGTGTGAGTCTAGAGGCTGGTATCCAGAGCCTGAGGTGCTTTGGCTGGACGGTGAGGGAAAGCTCCTCTCTGCTGGACCTCCAGAGACAGTCAGAGGTCCTGATGACCTCTATACTGTCAGCAGCAGAGTGACTGTGGAGAAGAGACACAGCAACAACTTCACCTGCAGAGTCCAACAGAAGGATGTTAAAAGGACCAGAGAGACACACATCCATATTCCAGGTGAAAATAGTAATTGTTTATGTTTTGATCACCAATTAAGATTCAAATAGTTAAGGTCGAGTTTTATATTAATGCCATGTTATTCTCATTTCAGATGATTTCTTTAATGTCCAGTCAAGTCCTTCCCCTACCATTACTGGTCTGGCTGTTAGTTTGGCTGTGTGCATCCTGCTTACTCTGTTACTTGCATTTTTTGTGTTGAAATGGAGACAAAACATACTCAGTAAGTCACAAATAGATTGCAGTGTTTTATTAATCTCACAATAGTCTCTCAGGTCATATTAGAAATAGTTATGAATTGCTTAAATTGTTTTTCTTTTGATCAAAATGTCAATAGTTTATCTGTAATTGAGCTTGTATAAATGTGGTTGTATGTCTTCATTTATTTCTATTTCAGTCAAGTTGTCAGATGTGTTATTTGTAAACACAAATGTTATACTTCATTTTACATTGAAATGTCTCATATGCTGTGATACCTTCCTAAAATTAACATTCAATTATTTTGCCGTTATTTTTACACAGAGCTCCAGGATGAGTATCAGAGGAAGAATATGGCGGAGCTGGAGCCAATCAACAATGAGGTTTATATTTCTATCTTAACTATGTGGAGGTGTATGGTCTAATAAGGAGGAAACAGTCAATATGCTAATGTTTAGTTTTAATCTGGCTTGTTCACTGTAGAGGTGGAGTTTTATTGCCACCTTCATTCAAACATCAGTAGAATAATGTGAAACCATTGACTGGTAATGTATGTGTTCTTATGTCAAACATTTTTTCAGCCCTGTGTTAGTTCCCCCTGAAAACCTCATGAAGATGTTTTCCTAACTTTTTTGTTGGTTTCCTTCTCAACGCATCTGATGATGATCACCATTTTTGCATATTAAAAATATGAAATAAACTACAATAAAATATCTATACGATAAACTACACCACAACAGGAAAAGAAAGAAGCTCAGGAAGAGCTAAATGCCCGAACTGATCAGTTGAAGTTCCAGAAAAATTAGGTTTATCTGATCTTTTAACTACGTGAGGATCAATTTTAAAAGTTTTCCTCACTATCTCATTTTACTTTCTAAAAGCATCCGTTTGTTACTATACATTTTTAATATGAAAAAATAATAATCTAAATAATAAATCATATAAATAATATATGAAATAAACTATGTTAACAGAAATATTTCTGATGAGCTTTGCGAACCTGTCGATAGATGTACACACACCGAAGTTTGAGAAGTGTTATCGAAGAGCTAGACAACAAAATGTTTTCAACAAAATGTCAACATTTTCGCACATTCTTTCTTTGTCAGTGTGTTACAGTTCTTGTAAGCCAAGTTTTAACATTGTTGTAAATTTAATCATTTTGAATCATTTTGCCAATAAACTTAGACATGCAAGTAATTTACAGGGACACAGGTATACAAAGGAAAGAAGAGGAGAAACTTCTCACCATCCAAACCTGCTAAACATTGATTTAAACCTGAGCCAGACTGTTTTTAATCAAGTTCTCCAACCAAACAGGAGAATTCATCCTGACATGAATAATTTGTAATGTGTAAATGTGATTCAATAAACTGTCTGTGTTAATCACAACAACACATTTGACTCAATTTCACTGTTGACTTTCAATCCTATTGTTGAGAAACTCAGTAATGGAAGTTATTTACAGGGATACAGCGATTGTTTCACAAAGGTCGTGCAGAGGAGAAAACACTCACCATCCAAATCTGCTAAGAGTGAACCTTTTGATTTAAAGCTGAGCCAGACAGTTTTTTTATTAAGTCCTCCAACCAAACAGGAAAGAGAATTCATCCTGACATGAATAATTCGTAATGTGTAAATGTACTTGATTCAATAATCTGTCTGTGTTCATCTCTGTCCTTCCTCTCAGCTAAAGAAGCAGAAGGAGTTTGAGAAAAAAGAGGCGAACGTGAACCAGAAGTTTAACCAGGAGCTGCAGGCAAAGATTGCAAAGGTTCATCTTTTTACCTACACATTTGACTAAATTTCACTGTTGAATTTATTGTTTCTTTCCTTCTCAATCCCTCAGTTTACTCCATTGAAATAGAAAGTTTCCGTAGGATAATCAGAGGTGTACATGTATTATGTATAATTAAGTTTTTAACTGAGGAATGACTGTGTTGTATAATCTCTCATTGTGTCTCTCTCCATGCTTAACAGGAAGCTGAAACCAACAGGCTGCTCAAGAAGAAGGAGAAACTGGAAAAGGAGAAAGCTCAGAGGGAAGTGGAGGACCTGAAGAGTCTGGTACGGTCCAGAAAAAATGATCATCATTAACTTTAGCAATTAGACAATATTTTACAAATTGGCTGACATATATATACACACACACACACACACACACACACACACACACACACACACACACACACACACACACACACACACACACACACACACACACACACACACACACACACACACACACACACACACACACACACACACACACACACACACAAAGTACCATTTCGGAATTTGTCGGAATAGCTGGAAAACACTAAAATGACTGTAAAAAGCTCCTGGAGAAAGAGGAAGCTCAGAAGGAACTGAAGAATAATTTGGAGTCCAGGTTTATATGATCAATATTAACTTTCTGAATTCAGACATTTTAAGAACTTGTAGCGAGATATACACACAAGCAAAGTATTATTTGAGAATTGTTGTTGAAACAGCTGGAAAACATTGACATTATTGTACATGTCACATTTCTTCCTATGTCAGTGTGTAACAGTTCTGGTCAGTCAAGTTTAAACGTTGAAGTTAGATCAGACCTTTCAATCCTATTGTCAAGAGACTCAGTAATCAAAGTACATGGACACAGTGATTTTTACACAAAGATGGTGCAGAGGAGAAAACACTCACCATCCAAATCTGCTAAGAGTAAAACAGTGATTTAATCCTGAACTTCATCATGTAAATGTAATTGATTCAATTAAATGTCTGTGTTCATCTCTGTCCTTCCTCTCAGCTAAAGAACCAGACGAAGGAGTTTGAGGAAAAAGAGGCGAACTTGAACCAGAAGCTGCTGGAAAAGGTTACAAAGGTTCATCTTTTTACCAACACATTTGACTAAATTTTACTGTTTAATTTCTTGTTTCTTTCCTTCTCAACGCCTCAGTTTACTGCATCGAAATAGAACGTTCCTGTAGTAGGATAATCAGAGGTGTAAATGTGTTATGTAGAATCAAGTTTTTAACTGAGGAATGACTGTGTTGTATAATCTCTCATCTTGTCTTTCTCCATGCTTAACAGGAAGGTGAAACCAACAGGCTGCTCCAGCAGGAGAAACAGGAAAAGGAGAAAGCTAAGAAGGAAGTGAAAGAACTAGAGCGTAAGGTATGGTCCCAGAAAATGTAGGTTTATTTCATCATTATAAACTCTCTGCAATCAGACAATATTTTACAAATTGGTTGACATACACACACACACACACACACACACACACACACACACACACACACACACACACACACACACACACACACACACACACACACACACACACACACACACACACACACACACACACACACACACACACACACACACACACACACACACACACACACACACACACACACACCACACACACACACACCACACACACACACACACACAAAGTACCATTTCGGAATTTTTGTCGGAATAGCTGGTAAACACTAAAGTGACTGTAAAAAGCTCCTGGAGAAAGAGGAAGCTTAGAAGGAACTGAAGAATAATTTGGAGTCCCAGCTTTATATGATCAATATTAACTTTCTGAATTCAGACATTTTAAGAACTTCTAGCGAGATATATATATACACAAGCAAAGTATTATTTGAGAATTGTTGTTGAAACAGCTGGAAAACATTGACATTATTGTAAATGTCACATTTCGTCCTATGTCAGTGTGTTACAGTTCTGGTCAGTCAAGTTTTAACGTTGAAGTTAGATGAGACCTTTCAATCCTATTGTCAAGAGACTCAGTAATCAAAGTAAATGGACACAGTGATTTTCACACAAAGGTGGTGCAGAGGAGAAAACACTCACCATCCAAATCTGCTAAGAGTAAACAGTGATTTAATCCTGAGCTTCATCATGTAAATGTAATTTATTCAATTAAATGTCTGCGTTCATCTCTGTCCTTCCTCTCAGCTTAAGAAGCAGACAAAGGAGTTTGAGGAAAAAGAGGCGAACTTGAACCAGAAGCTGCTGGAAAAGGTTACAAAGGTTCATCTTTTTACCTACACATTTGACTAAATTTTACTGTTTAATTTCTTGTTTCTTTCCTTCTCAACGCCTCAGTTTACTGCATCGAAATAGAACGTTCCTGTAGTAGGATAATCAGAGGTGTAAATGTGTTATGTAGAATCAAGTTTTTAACTGAGGAATGACTGTGTTGTATAATCTCTCATCTTGTCTTTCTCCATGTCTCTGCTCTCTAACAGGAAGATGAAACCAACAGGCAGCTCCAGAAGGAGAAACAGGAAAAGGAGAAAGCTAAGAAGGAAGTGAAAGAACTAGAGCGTAAGGTATGGTCCAGAAAATGTAGGTTTATTTCATCATTATAAACTCTCTGCAATCAGACAATATTTTACAAATTGGTTGACATTCAACACACAACACACACACACACACACACACACACACACACACACACACACACAAGTACCATTTCGGAATGTTTGTCGGAACAGCTGGAAAACACTAAAATTACTATAAAAAATTTATTTGTCTCGTATCTCTTCTTTCCCAGTTGGAGAGAAACCAAGATTGTTCCTGTAGTAGGATGATCAGAGGCGTAAATGTGTTATGTAGAATAAAGTTTCGAACTGAGGAATGACTGTGTTGTATAATCTCTCATCTTATCATCATATTTTCTTTCTCCATGCTCCCTTAACAGGAAGCTGAAACCAACAGTCTGCTCCAGAAGCAGAAACAGGAAAAGGAGAAAGCTCAGACGGAAGTGGTGAACCTGCAGAGTCAGTTACAGTCCCAGAAAAATGAGGTTTATTTGATCATTATAAACTTTCTGTCATCAGACAATATTTTACAAATTGGTTGACATAACACACACACACCAACACACACCAACACACACACACACACACCACACAACACACACAACACACAACACACACACACACAACACACAACACACACACACACACACACACACACACACACACACAAACACACACAACACACACACACACACACACACCACAACACACACACACACACACACACACACACACACACACACACACACACACACACACACACACCACACACACACACAACACACACAAAACACACACACACACACACACACACACACACACACACACACACCACACACACACACACACACAAAGTACCATTTCGGAATTTTTGTCGGAACAGCTGGAAAACACTAAAATGACCATAACATTTTTTTTTGTCTCGTATCTCTTCTTTCCCAGTTGGACATACACAAAGCTGAAACCATCAAGCAGATCAAGGAGAACGAGGAAGCTCAGAAGGAACTGAAGAATAAATTGGAGTCCCAGGTTTATATGATCAATATTGACTTTCTGAATTCAGATAACATTTTAAGAACTTGTAGCGAGATATACACACAAGCAAAGTATAATTTGGGAATTGTTGTTGAAACAGCTGGAAAACATTGACATTATTGTACATGTGACATTTATTTCTATGTCAGTGTGTTTCAGTTCTGGTCAGTCAAGTTTAAACGTTGACGTTAAATCACACCTTTTAATCCTATTTTCCAGACATTCAGTAAGTCAAATTATTTACAGGGACACAGTGATTGCTACAAAAAGGTGGTGCAGAGGAGAAAACTATCACCATCCAAATCTGCTAAGAGTGAACCTTTTGATTTAAAGCTGAGCCAGACAGTTTTTCTTTCATGTAAATGTACTTGATTCAATAAACTGTCTATGTTCATCTCTGTCCTTCCTCTCAGTTAAAGGAGCAGAAGAAGGAGTTTGAGAAAGAAGAGGCGAAGTTGAAGCAGGAGCTGCAGAAAAAGATTACAAAGGTTCATCTTTTACCTACACATTTGACTCAATTTTTACTTTTTAATTTCTTGTTTATTTCCTTCTCAGCGCCTCAGTTTACTCCATTGAAATAGAAAGTTTCTGTGGGATCATCAGAGGTGTAAATGTATTATGTAGAATTCAGTTCTTAACTGAGGAATGACTGTTTTGTATGATATTGCATCTTTTCTTTCTCCATGTCTCCAACAGGAAACTGAAACCACTAGGCAGCTCCAGCAGGAGAAACAGGAAAGGGCTGGAGTTCAGAGGGAAGTGGATAATCTGAAGAGTCGTTTACAGCATCAGAAAAATGAGGTTTATTTGATCGTTATTAACTTTCTGCAATCAGACAATATTTTACAAATTGGTTGACATATACACACACACACACACACACACACACACACACACACACACACACACACACACACACACACACACACACACACACACACACACGCACACACACACACACACACACACACACACACACACAATTTCATGTTATTTGTCTGAACAGCTGGTAAACATTTAAATTATCTTACAATTTCTTTTTGTCTCGTATCTCTTCTTTCCCAGTTGGAGAAACAAGCTGAAACCATCAAGCAGCTCAAGGAGAACGAGGAAGCTCAGAAGGAACTGAAGAATCATTTGGAGTCCCAGGTTTATATGATCAATATTGACTTTCTGAATTCATTTTAAGAACTTGAAGCGAGATATACACACAAGCAAAGTATAATTTGAGAATTGTTGTTGAAACAGCTGGAAAACATTGACATTATTGTACATGTCACATGTCTTCCTATGTCAGTGTGTTACAGTTCTGGTCAGTCAAGTTTAAATGTTGACGTTAAATCACACCTTTTAATCCTATTTTCCAGAGATTCAGTAAATCATATTATTTACAGGGACACAGTGATTGTTACAAAAAGGTGGTGCAGAGGAGAAAACAATCACCATCCAAATCTGCTATGAGTAAACCTTTTGATTTAAACCTGAATCAGACAGTTTCGTATCATGTAAATGTACTTGATTCAATAAACTAGTTGTGTTCATCTCTGTCCTTCCTCTCAGTTAAAGAAGCAGATGAAGGAGCTTGAGGAAAAAGAGGCGAACTTGAAGGCGCTGCGGGGGAAAGATCAAACAGGTTCATCTTTTTACCTCCATGTCTCACTCTGTTCCACTCACCATCCAAAATCTGCTAAGAGTAAACAGTGATTTAAACCTGAGCCAGACTGTTTTTATCAAGTCGTCCAACCAATCAGAAAAGAGAATTAATCTAATCTTGAAAGTAAAGTGTAAATGTTATTGATTCAATTAAATGTCTCTCTTTATCTTTCTAATTTCTCTCAAATAAAGAAGCAGAATGAGGTTTAAAAGAAGAGTTTCAGCAGGAGCAGCAGGTAAAGATCAAACATGTTCCTCTTTTTACCTACTGTACATGTCTCACTCCTTTTCAGTGTTATTTTTAAAAATATGTGTTTTCCTTCCCAAAGCCTCCGACTGTTTATTCCCATTTTTACGAATTAGATATATGAAATCAACTACAAAAACTACATACAGTATATTTCATAATAAACGACAGAACAACCAACAGTGAAACACATGATCAATTACTAAAAACGTTGATCTAAGGTTTCTTTAATACTTTTTTCTGAATTATTTATTTAAATGTTTGCATATTTAAAATATTAAAAAATCTGAAATATAAAACCTAATTATTCATGATAAAATACGCACAACAATAGTGAGACACATATTATAACTAAAGAAAAAAATGGAGATGACGAATGTTTACATTGTGTCACATTCAAGCCAGAATTACACAAGCCCTTTTCCAAACCAAAACACAAAATTTAAACAGAATTGAAATTGTTTGTAGGATATGTCCTCTCTTACTTGTACTTTAACTCATATGTTGAATAAATCAGAGCTTTCTGTAGAGTTTGGTTTCTACCTGATTAATGACTGTGTTATATAATCCCTCTTGTCTTTCTCTGTGTCTCTTTTCTCTAACAGCAATCTGAAAACCATCAGGCAGCTACAGCAGGAGCAACTGAAAAGGGTGGAAGTTCAGACTGAACTTTTCTTTGTTTTAAAGCGGATGTGGTTGAATGATTTTCAGTAACTTCTTGTACTACTAAGGTACAATAACATTTATTTAATTGAAATACTTAATTCATGAAGTATGAATTATCTAACAAGTATTAAGCTATTGACAAATATTTGAAACATTGATTACCATTATATCTGTCTATTTGAACACGTATAGATTCATCAAGAAAAGTTTACATTATTTAGCTGTAGAAACTTTGTGTTGTTGTTAAATAGCAGTTTTTCTGCATTATATATACATGTGGTCTGTGTATGAGAAGCTCAAATTATAATTGATACATCTGTATTGTCCACAATTAAACACACAATAACATATACTGAGAAAAGTGTCATCTGGCCTTTTTATAAATAGTTCCTTCATCTTCATTGCTGCTGTGGTTTCTAAACTTTTCTCTGTGTGAGAAAAAGACAAACAACCTCTGCAAGCATGAGTATGTGACTCAGAGGTTTGATATTTTACACCAGAACTTGGACAAAAGATAAAGTAAAAAAGGATAAAATAAAATATAAAAATATGTTGGTCATTTTAAAGAGTATCTTCTCTATTCTGACAGGTTTTCCAGACTTAAATGCATGGTGGGCATGTGTTATAATCTTAAGGACCAAACTATATTTTACTTTTACTGTATATTTGAGTATTAGGTATTTTTATGTGACTCTGAGTTTCTAACGATGAAGTTATCCCATCAACAATACAAATGTGATGTAACACAAATGTAACTTGGATTGTTGTCATGTCTCTACAGCAGATATACTCATCATACCTATAACTAGAGATATTTTTGTTATTCTGTGTTTTGTCAAGTCGAGTATATAACGTACATTTTTCCTCTGTTATGTGTTTGTGTCAAGAGAGAGAAAATAATAAATGTTTGGTTTTCTAATTGTCCTAAATAGCTAAATAATAATACACATATTGTTCACATATTGTTCTGTGTTAATAGAATAATTTGTACATTTCAAATTCTTGTGCTTGAGAAAATGTTGAATGTGGTCTGTGTATGAGAAGCTCAAATTATAACTGATATCTGTAGAGTCTGCAATTAAACACAAAATAAAATATACTGAGAAACCTGTCATCTGGCCTTTTTATAAATAGTTCCTTCATCGGTCATTGCTGCTGTGGTTTCAAACCTTTTCTCTGTGTGAGAAAATGTCTTACAGCCGCATGAACATGTGACACAGGTTTGACACTTTACATCCAAACTTGGACAAAAGTAAAAATAGATTAAAATAAAATGTAAAAATATATTTGTGCCTTTTGAAGAGTATCCTCTCTGATCAGACAGTTTTCCCAGACTATGGGTGGTTTTCTGCGTCCTTATCTTAACAACTAAAATCTACTTTTTATTTGATAAATGTGAGTATCAGATATTTTATGTGACTCTGAGTTTCCCACGGTGAAGCAGTCCAAGCAGCAGCAGCTGCAGAGAAACCAGAACGATGGTGAAAACCGTCCTCAAGTGGAGGATGATGAGAACGGAGCGGTCTAAAGATGGACAGGACTCTTCACAAGGTGATCGAGAGATGATATTTGCTGTAACATTAGAAATAACAAAATATAACTATTTGTTTAAATGTATTAATTAAACATGCTCAAGTTTCACAACATGAATATAAAAACACTGCAAAGCAAAAGTAAAAAAAAAGGTATGCAACAGGAAACGGTCACATTTAAGTCCCATGTGAGTCCAGATGGCTCTAAGAATTAGTAATCATTTAACACATTGACAGACTCATTCCGATTTACAGAGAAAAACTACACAATTTTTAGTAAGTGGCAAACAACTTAATATTTCATATACCACCAATATTTATAATCTGCACCCATCCCGGTCATGAAAACCCACTGATACAGGCAAGCCTTTTCATGGATTACTTTTGGTCTAGTTTTCTATTTCCAATGTGTTGTGTTTTTATATCAATGCAGTTATTTTTTTGTGTTACTTTATGTGTGTTGTGTTCTATATATTTTTTTTCTGTATTCCTCTTTCACTTACATTTTGTATTTGAAGCACATTGTTATTGTAATATGTTCAAAAAAGTGCTATATGAATAACGCCTTCCTTACTTAGACCTAGCAAAATATTATAATTGTTTTGTAAAGCTGTCATGTCTCACCTCTCACAGTCAGCCAGCTTCCTAGTGATCCTCCAACACCAGATATGTTGCACTTGTAGACTCCTTCATCAGACTTTGAAACACTGTTAATGGTCATCTCCGCTGCAGGACTCCCCAGTATGATGATGTCGTCTTTATAGAAATCAGCTGGAAGGGAAGATGTCTTGTTCCTGCATCGCATAGTCACACTGTCTCCCTCTTTCACTGGAAGAGCAGGACTCTCCAAGATCACAGCACCATCTGAAGAATGTAGAAAAATAATATGTACACAACATGTGGCAACAAACGCTAAAATAAATAAATGAATATGTGCAAATAATAAATACCTTTACGTATACCTACAAATAATTATTTGGAATTGGTCTAAACTGGTCATGTAATATCTGTTCAGAGCACCACAACCTTGTTAGTATAGTTACTGAACAGTAACTGCAGTATAGTCAAGGGGTTTCTAACTACTGCCGTTTTACTCCAACTACAGTCAATAACCGGGTTGTGCTTTTAATCCTTTATCTACAAGATCCAAAAGACAAAAATATATATCCACATTAAGCTTTCACCATGCATTTTACAATAATCTGTAACAAATTTAAAAACAAATATATCAGTGATTCTTGAGAACCGGGACAAAAGGCTGGGATAAAATGTAACTGCTGTTATCTTTAAAAATAAAAATATCTAAAATTGTAGATGTTATTAGGGATTAAGAATAGAATGTCTGGAGCACAATTATCCCCTTAAATTTAATTGTATTAGTATTATGTCAAATTCATGACACTTGTTATCTTCTCATGACATCAAAAACAGTGTGTCCACAGAGAAGGTTTCAATCTTTCATATGCAATAAAACCTATTAAAAATGTACTTTAATGATTAAACAGAGATTTTCCCATCAAAGGCAACACTAAATAATCTCTCATATCAATAAAAAAAATGTCTACAACATATTCATGTTTTATAAGGTTTCTAAGTGGGGGGACACTGATATATAGAGTATATACAGTATATATACATTGCACGTAACTCATTGATCCAAGAACAATTAATTTGATAGGTTAACTGGAGGCCCTGAATGAGAAACCTGATAAAGTTCATAAAAGACATGTAGTGGTTTTAGAAATACAAAATATTTACCAGTGACAGTTATTGTGACAGTGTTGCTTCTCTCTCCTCCATCAGTTTCACACCAGTAGTCTCCATTGTCTTCTTGATAGATTCTGTAAATGGTGCAGATGGACCCCTGCATCTTCTTGCATTTAACTCCATTAGTACTGTTGAGCAATCTGAATGTATTAGAGCCCCCACAGTCAAAAGAAACAGGGTCCCGTAGAAAGTGTTGCAGTCTGTTTGGATCGATACTAAGAAAATCTGCATCTGGAAGACAAAATACCCCGAAAGAAACATTCAGAACTTGGAATACATTACGTCTATGACGTCTATGATACAACATTTTCATAAAAATCATTGTAGGTTTATTGTAAATGATTAAATTGGGACCTTTTCCAAGATCCATTCTGGTACAACATGGACATTAATTACAATTAAACTGAACATCATAAAGAATGACCAGTGTAGAAGGTTAAGG
Source organism: Ammodytes dubius (assembly GCA_026122265.1). Taxonomy (NCBI): domain Eukaryota; kingdom Metazoa; phylum Chordata; class Actinopteri; order Uranoscopiformes; family Ammodytidae; genus Ammodytes; species Ammodytes dubius. The sequence goes on from CM047527.1 coordinate 18,285,356, forward strand.
TCAATATTCAACCTTCACCCTTTAAACGGTGAGAATGATGCAGATAGACAAACATAATGATAAAAAGCACATGGAGTTTTTTATTCATCACTTACCACTTTTCGGAGTAGAGTTGTTCCAAACTTGTGCACTCAGGTGAGGGAATTCAAGCATCACTGAATAAACAAAAGAGCAAAACTGAATATCAGTCAAAGTACGCTTAATAGTATGTATATTATGTATTAAGTATGTAAAGCCTTAGACTCAGTACTCACACAGCATGAAGCAGAGAGCTGTAACCTCCATGATGTCTTTCTGCTGACTGCCTGAGTATCAGACTGAAGTAAGACCAAAATATGTAGGCGAGAACTTCCTCTTCCTGTGCAGTTTATTTTTGATGTTGAGACAAAAGCTAGAGCCACACTCTCAGTTGCTTCATTTTAGTCGTCAGTATTTGATGTACAGGCACTCAAACACCCCCGCAGTTGCCTCAACTATCCCTATAGTTAGCTTTACCCTCCTGTTATGTTACGGGTCAAATTGACCCGTTTTAAAGTTTGAAGATCTAGGAAAAATAGTTAAAAGTATTTTTTCAGTATGAATATCATGTGAACTTACCAGTTTAGTGCTGCCATCTAGTGTGATATTATAGAATTACCTCATACCTGGTCATCAGCTGATTGACCACAACGGATACTTCTAAAATACATCTGTTTTGAAAAGGATATCAATAAATTAATCAATCAAAAATGTTTACATCTGTCCAAAAACTAGGGTTTTGCAGAATATTTCATATTTTTCTGGCATGCTAATTGTGGTACAAGTATGCGATTATGAATGCAGGGCTAATCTTGTTTCTGTGAAACTTTGAGAAAGTATTTTTCTACTTATTGAGTTTATATGTATTTGCAGTTTGACCACAGGTCCTTCTCATATGCATCTCTGCTGTGTATTTAGCTCCACCCGCTGACATTTCTCTAACCACTGAAGCTTTTTTCAAGCACGAAAGCAGCTCTGTCCCCGAAGTGAGAGTTTCAGTCTAAAACAGGAACACCTCTTCACCTCCATTACACTTCAGTCTAATCGTTCACACGGTCAGTAGCAAGACAACATGGAGGTAACAGCTCTCTGTGTCACACTGGGTGAGTATTGACTCCATTTCCTTTAACATCCACGGAATCCATTTTGTAAAGAGATGTGAAAAGTGATACATTATGATAGACACAAATGTATATACTATTGGTCAAAGGTTTACCTGAAATTGAAGCAGTTCAAGTCCAGTGAAAGAGCTTAAAAGGAAAAAAGAGGTTAAATTGCCAGAGGTTAAACAATTGTTAGGTTACCAAAAATCTCAAAATAATGTAAATGTCAGAGTTTTCCCAAAAGGCATTTTTCAGGTGACAAAGAATGTGTTTCTAACTTGCAGCTTTTCTGCAGCGATGGAAATAAATGAAGCCTTGAAAGTTGATGCAAACAATTGGTCCAGGTGTGCCAACTTTAGCTGATGACTTTCAAACCCTCTGTCTGTAGAAAAGCAGTGTTGGAACAGACTGTGTTACTACGAGAACCTCTGAAGCATTATTTGGACAATATTGACTGCAGGAGGTAGAATGACGCTATATTGTAAGATTAGATAAAACTGAGAGTAAAAAAAAAAAATACTGGCAAATTGCAATAAAAACTGGAAAAATGAAGAGTTCTGAATCTTTCGATCGGTAGTGAACTTTAATTTCTGGCAACAATAATAAGACAGTAATGTTTTACAGGCTTCATTTAAAGGAATGTCTCAGATGATTAATGTGTTTTTGACTTCTCCCACAATTATCATATATTATTGACCAGCAGGAAGTAGTATATTGCTATTATTGTTATATTTGGATAGATAGATAGATAGATAGATAGATAGATAGATAGATAGATAGATAGATAGATGGATAGATAGATAGATAGATAGATAGATAGATAGATAGATGTTGAAAAGCAACTTGTGATGTCTTGCTCTTAATTTTTTGTCTCTAGTGATGACTGTATTTCTGCAGCTGGGTGCACATGCTCGGAGAGTTGGTGAGTGTACAACGAAGCATCAATTTATTCCATTAGTGTTTCAGTTATTTGTATTCAGCGGTAAACTTACTTTCTTCTTCTCTGTGTGATTTTCTGTCTCAGATGCAGAGTTTCTGATCGTTCCTCTAGACTGCAACTCTTTGAATATGAGCCTGTCTCTTTTAAATGTACGGGCTTCGATGGCTCGACTGAGTGGAGCGTTTTAAGGAAGACCAAAACAGATAATAGCACTTGTGGTTTTAAGAAGTGGGGGGTGAAAAATGAGTCTTCCTGCACTCTAAGAGATCTGTATGTAGAGGACAGTGGAGAGTACTGGTGTGAGGCTGGAGGGGGACAGACAAGCAACTCTGTCAACGTCACTGTCACTGGTATGTTTGCATTGAAAGAGGAAGATTTGTCCTAACTCAAATGCCCAATGTATCAAATTATGTAAAAAATCATATATGTATATATCTTTTTAAGTGTTTAAATTTGCTGAAATGTCAAATGAAACCTTTTATCCAATGAACTGCCTAGTATTTCAAATGGTGAGTTTATAAAACAAGTCAGTGCTTGAAATACATGAATTTTGATAGAAAGCTAAAAAATAGATTTACTTTTCTCATATTTCTGGACAAGTTAAGATAAAGTGTATTTTGTAAAGTTGTGTCTACAAAAAGCATTAAAACCGTTTTTTTTCAGCTGGTTCTGTGATCTGGAGAGTCCTGTCCTTCCAGTGATGGAGGGCAACGATGTGACAATGAGCTGCAGAAACAAGAACACGCACTTCTCCAACCTCAAAGCTTTCTACAAAGATGGCGTCCTCATCAGGGAGCAGCTCTACAGGAAATGACCATCCACAGTGTTTCTAAATCAGACGAAGGATTCTACAAGTGCAACATTTCTGGGGCTGGAGAAGTCAGCACAGACCCTGCTGACCGTAAGAGGTGAGACACTAAATGGTCTTGAAAATAAATATGTACATACATGTGATCTAATGGCTACTGTATTTCCATAGACCTAAGGAAAAGCTATTTAATCTTTTTGTTAATTTCCCTGTAAAACTATTGCCAATTCCCAGAGTACAAATCTTTAAATTGCTGGATCGAAGTACCTGGAGTTAGTGATTTTCACTTGCAAAGTGTTAAGATGCACATACAGTAAGTCACATGTGTTGTGTCCGTCCCTCAGTTGGTCCAGTGCCCTCGCAGAGTCCAGTCCCTCCTGTCAACGTCACTGTCCTGTCACTGTCACTGGTATGTTCGTATTGAAATAGCAAGATTTGTCCTAACCTGACGGTGGGCCACTGAGCCAGGTTAAGAATGAGGAACTGAGCCATTGAGAGGGTGGAACAGGGGGAATCGAGACTGTTTTAGACTCACGCTCATGTTAAAAGTGAAATGAAATTTTCTGTGAAAGAATGAAAAATAAATCGAGGCAAACGAACACCAAGACTTTGTGATTAATGGAAGAACCAGGAAGTCCAAAAGGCGATCCGCTGTAAAGTGAAAGGTTTAAAACAATAGTTAAGAACTGGCCACAACAATTGGAATGCATTAAAACCCACTCACAATACTGTATCAAGTGCCTCAAGGGGGTGCTGCATCTTTCTAGTCATTCCTGAACACTCAACTGTTTTCTATTGCTGAAGACTTGATTTGTTCATTGCATCCCCTGCAAAAAAAAGTACATTTATTTAAAAAAATTTTGTTTTAGTTTAGTGCTGTTCTGGAATCGAATGAATTTGATTTTGAAATTTTTTATTCATGTAAATTTTTTTGTTTCAGCACATTCAGAATACTTTCCAGACCTTTCAACAGATGTCAAAGAGACTCCTTCCTCCCTTCCTACACCGTGGATTGTCACCACTGTTTTATTGGTGATTCTGCTGTTGGTGGTGGGACTGCTTCACTTTGGCATATGTTACTGGCAAAGAGGTACAGATACATCTCACTAAAAATGTCTCAATCAGTGAAATAGTGTGCAATCATCCACAGTACTATGTATGACACGTGCACAAATCTAAAAGGTTAATTTAGTCTAATGTAATTAACTTAAATGTTCTGGTATACAGACTACTTTTAACTTCTGAAGAAGACTGCAGGAAGTTAAGAATTTGAATCACGTCTAGGTACTAAAAAAGTGAATACTAGACTGTATCCAATAATATCTAAATTAATATTGCATAAGCAGTTTAGGTAAATTAACACCATATTTCTGCTATATTTGCTTTCTCCTGTCAAACGTACCTTTATCTTTTTCCTGCCTGCTTTTTGTTTGATGCTGTTGCTCTGCAGTGTTACTCTACCTGTCCACACTTACACCTGGTCAGGCTCAGCTGAGGATCAAACGGGTAAGAACACAAACAATTATTAGTCTAGACTCTAAAGGTGTATTTTGACATCCAAGGAATCTATGTACAGTATGTAAAGTAAGATGATTACCCATCCTTGATAATGTTCCATACACTACTGGTCAAAAGTGCAATTTACACCATGTAATGTCTTAACGCCCATACAATTATCAATCTAATCTAACAATAATAGCAATCTACCACTTTCTGCAGGTCAATATTGTCCAAATAGTGCTTCAGAAGGTGTAGCAACACAATACATTCCTGCACTGCTTTTATACAGACAGGGTTTGGATGTCATTAGCTAAAGTAGGGACACCTGGACCAATATGTTGCATCATCTTTCAAGGCTTCATTTACTTCAATTGCTGCAGATAAAGCTAATAGTTGGGAACCCATTCTTTGTTCCTGAAAAAGGCCTTTGATAGAACTCAGATTTACTTTTTATTTATTTTTTTTACATTTTTCATAACCTAAACCTTTTCTTTAACCTCTGGCAAGTTTCCCACCTGTAGTTTACATAGAGAATTATTTTAAAGATCCAGACAATATAATCAAATCATTACATTAGTGACCTGGTGACTGCAAAGCGAGTTAGGAAATCCTCCGCAAAATCTTCCTGTCTGATGTAATCATAAAGCTTGTGATTTTGAGTCATTTATGGTAAATAAAAACTTCTCCTCATTTCCGTTTAAAACAAGCAACAAATAAAAAAATAGATAGATTTCCTTTTGGATTGTTCCCATTATGTCTATTCAAAGAAAAAACTAGACCATAAAGATTTGTTAGACAAAATGGCATCATATCAAAATAAATTATTATATTTTGTCCATTTCTGTCTATGTACTTTCGTTTGTCCACAGTATCTATTATGTGAATTTTAAATGTACCTTTTGTTCATCCTCTGTAGAGGCCAGTGCAGCCTGTGTAGACAAAGCGTGCTGTGCTGATGTGAAGAAGAAAGGTACTTCACCTGAAATTGCTATTGCTGTTTTACTCTTATGTTCTTTACCATGTGCAGAATCAAAACTCAACTTTTTTAATAACACAACTACAAGCTGTATTTAATTGGCTAAAACATCCTCAATACATTAAACTCAGTATAAGTCTTCACAAAGTACAATGAAAATTATCTGTGGTGATGAAAAAAACAGGATATTAAATGGATTAATATATCAACTGATTAACACTATCTCTCTCTATCAGATGAAATTGAAGTCGTGTCCGGAGCAGTTTACTATACTTTGGACTTGGATGACACTCAGCAACTGGGTGAGAATCATTGTGACTTAAAAGATGGTGTCTTGAATGGTACCATCAGCTAAACCACCAATTTTGCCTTTGTTGTTGCAAGCTATTTATGTCTATCTAAAAATGTGTTCTTAATGACTCCCTGTTAAATAAAGGTTCAATTCAAAACATTTAAAGTAAATGTTGTCATGCACTGACATGATTCCATTTATTTCTGAAGCAGAGTCAGGAGGCGTCTGATAGATACAATGAATACCACTAAAGAGAACAACAAAATAATCCAATGTTAACCTTAAAGGAATAATTCACCCATACGGAACCGGCGTTCTATCGACCTAAAATCACTACTACAATATAATGAGTGAGGTTTTTCTTCCCTCAGTCTTCCCTCAGTCTTCCCTTGGCCCAGCTGTCCAGTTAATCCTAACCCTACATTCTACCATGTATGATGTCACACATGGTAAAATGTAGGGTTAGACAGTGTGACCATAAAACACTCTTTCTGCCTTTTCTCAGGCTAGGATGAACTGATTTCTAAAATTGTTACACATTCATACTACATAGAATCTCAGAGTTCAATGCACCTTCATATTCCTATCAGTGAAGTAGTTCTTTAAGTTGATTGGAGCATCCCCACAGATGTTTGTATCTCCATATATCAGCTGATTAACACTAACTCTCTCCATCAGATGAAATTTCGTCCGGAGCAGTTTACGATACTGTGGACCTCGATGACACTCAACAACTGGGTGAGAATCAGCTAAACTACCAATTTTTCCTTTGTTGTTGCAAGTTATTCATTTGTAAATAAAAATTCATAATGTTCTTAATGACCTGCCTGGTTAAATAAAAGTTAAACTAAAAAGATAACTGAGTCACGCACTGACATGATTCTATGTATTTGTCAGGAGTGTCCAGCATTCCAGATATGCCAGTTCCCTCAGAAGGAAGTAACCCACCTTTGATAAGGAATGAGGCCTATTCTCTTATCCAGTAAAACCGCCAAGGTAAACATTCATGTTTTCAGACGATTAATCCACGTGTGAACCACTTCTATCAAAACGTTTGCCAATTTCAACAATTGTCATGCTTTTCAAAACGAGGAGACTGATATTTCAAAGTCAGATTCAAAGTCAGATTTATTTATATAGCACATTTAAAAAACAACATTAGTTGACCAACGTGCTGTTCAAAAATACAATACTAAACTAATAGGCCTAAGATACACAGCAAATTCAAAAAAATAAAACAACAAAAACAAAAAAATCTCAATTAGTGTTAAAAGCCAAAGCGAAAAAGTGAGTCTTAAGTGACTTTTTAAACTGATCAATGGACTGGTAAGATCTCAGACTCAGGGGAAGACTGTTCCATAGAATGGGAGCAGCCACAACAAAGGCTCTGATTTCAAATCAAGTTAAGTCAGTATTCCTTGAAATGTTAAACTTTAGCCATCATGCACGAGAAATAAAGGCTGAAATATATATTGATTTTTGCATCTTATGTGTCTTACAGAGTTACAGCTGACTGAAGGAATACTGGGTGTACCTAGCAGAACATCGGGAAGCAGCACAGTTATCTTAAGTATTGTTAATGTAAATGAAGAAGCTTATTCACCCATGTTGTGCATCAAGTTAGCACTACGGATGTTTTACCAATAAGGCTCTTTTAGTGACTTCATTTTTATTGCCATTTTGTCTGTGTTCTTATTTGTAACGCTTGGCTTTTGTGATATGTCTACATTCATTTTCACTCTGCAATATTGTAGATGGGGTTCCTACTTCAGAGTTCAAATAAATATTATGAAATGAGTTGATTGTCTGACTATAAAATGCAAGTGAAATACAGAAGCGTTGGAAGTGCCACATGTTCATCTGGGAAACATTGGAAATAAGATGAATCATAATTATGTGGAAATCCCAAGATGATTCAGAGACCTCCTCCTGATCATAAGACCTGACAAGTCGTGATGAGAATCAAAGAATTATGAGAAAAGACATGAAGTCATGCCACTTGCGGTCAATGTGGTCAGATGAAGAGAAAGAAAAATTCCAGCTGTAAATGAAAGTGTATATAAGAGGCCATGATTTCACTTCAGGTTACTGTTACAGCACAATTTGACTTTTAAGCTCCTCAAAGGGTAAGAACTTTGAATAATTTTATCTATTTATATTCTTACAATTTCACATTTACAAAGTTACATTCATAACGTAAAAAGAAAATCTATATATCTGTCTTTTCTTTATATAAACGGTGTAGACTGTACAATATTTTATAAAAATAAAACAAAATGCCATAATGAGGAAAGTTTTTAACAGCACATGTGTGAAATATATTAATCCAAATGTCAAAATTTACAGAAAAATGTTTTACATCTTATCAAAAAATAAGTTATCCTAAGGGTTCCTTAGATTTGGTTTACCGATGTCTTATTGATAATAATTATATAATCAGCAAATTGGCTTGAATATAAATATTTAATAATAACAATAATAATAATAATAATATACAAAAAATGTAACACATAGGCACAGTTGTTTTGGTGTAAATACAGTCAGGACTTTCAAGTTTTTTTTTTATTATCTTTTATTTTGAATATTCTTCAGATCTCCTTTTACAGCAAATACTTTCACTTCGAAACAATATCCATTACAAGGGGTCATAACATTCATACATTCTTACGTATCTAATCAAGTCAACAGGAGAATATGTCCAGAAGTACAAGAAAGAGAAGAAATAAAAAATAATTAACAACATTGAGACTTTCCAGGATTTCAACATTTTGCCTACTGTATTTTTATTCCTCTTTGTTCATGTCACCACAAGAAGAAAAGACTGAGATGGATCTGTGTGAGGCAAAATGGAAACTTTGTGAGTATTTTAAAACAAAAGTATTATTGAAGATTATCTTTTCACAACAATAACTCTTTTTGAAACACTTTTTATTTGTGATTAAATGTCTTTTTATTTTCAAATTTAAAATTCAAATTTAGAAAATGGTTAATGGTTAAGTAGTGAATACCAAAGGGCAGCAAAATTGTTTTACAAAAAACTCCCACAGTGAGTTTCGATGTCTGTATAAATGAAGCAGAATGTTGCCTGGCAGTACAAATCTGCTGAAAGTGCACATTTCCTATTGTTAGTTCCTTGATTTGTTCCCTGTCTGTGATTCAGACCGACTACACACACTTCTGCTTTTTACTGATACGGTTTAGATTGTATCACTGCCAATTGAACTTAGGAGATAAACTTCTACCTACATTTTCTTTACAGCATTGTTTCTTTAAAATGTGATGCAATATATCTCAACCAATAAAGATTGAGAATATTCAGAGAAAAGTTCCCTTTAAAGGTGAAGTAAGCAATTTATTTATGTCAATATAAGTGCTGAATTTATTCATACAGTGATCAATTACATAGTGTGCGTGTTTCATAAACCCGATCTCTGTCACTCACAGTTAGCTAAACTGACCATTCCACTTATTGGACCTTTAAGAGTTTGCATGTCTGTGTGTGTGTTTCCAGTTGCAGTCAGTGTTTTGCTGTTCACACTGTACCTGAGCCATTCTGCTGCTGTCAGTGTGAAGGACCATCTGGCTGATTGTCTTGAGGACCGAGACTATATTGAGCTGCTAAACACTACCAAGTCTGGCCTCCCACTTATAAACACATCTCATCATGTTGTTATTGTTGGGGCTGGCATGGCTGGACTTACAGCTGCAAAGTTATTGCAAGATGCCGGACACAAGGTACATAAAACAGGTTACACATACATATAAAAAACACAACACAATTAAGAACGTTATCTGTGCTAAAAAGGATTTTTGGAAGCAAAGGCCCAAGCCACTTTTCCGGCCATGCAATAGGCTTCGAAGCTACTTGAAGCTTACCTTTTTTTATGTTGGCCACCAGGGGGCAGGAAAAACAGATAGATAGATTGATGATGGATAGATAGATAGATAGATAGATAGATGGATGGATAGATCATTTAGTGCAAAAAAGTAAATTAATAAATTAATTAATAAATAAGGTAGAGTAGAGTGAATATGATTTAGGCAATTATGCTATGAGGCTAACGATATAATGTAATTCCGTTTTATCTGTTTTGTCAAGGTGACCATATTAGAGTCCAGTGGTCGAGTTGGAGGAAGAGTGGAGACTTACAGGAATGACAAAGAGGGCTGGTATGCTGAACTGGGAGCCATGAGGATCCCAAAATCTCACCTGTGAGTAAAAACGTGTTTCAATTCAGTAAGTTTTGCTCATAAAGGAATGTCTGTTTCTGTGAAAAATTTTAAACATAATTTTTGTGTATTGTATTTTCATGCTTTTCATTTTGTTTTTGTATTTTTTTAAATAAATTCAATCAATCAATCAACATGTTACAATACAAAACTGTTTGAACCTTTGGCTAGTCAAAACATTTTCCTTGTATGACGAGCAATTTCTAACCTCCAGCACCATCTACACAAAATCCAACTATCATGGACTGGTGATGTTTAGAGAGTGCACAGTGTGAATATAGTGAGCTCTTGTAAACCACAGCAAAATTTGAAAAAAGGACATTTTGATATGACGAGTACCAACACTTTTCCAAAACTACGCAACAATATGGAAATTGTACATGTCACTGTTAAGTCTGGGACTGCTCTATTGAAAGTCCCCAGAGTTAAGACTAGAAAGGGAGAGGCCGCCTTCAGAGTGTATGCACCAAATCTCTGGAACCAACTTCCAGGGGACTTGAGGTCTGCTGCAACACTTGGCTCTTTTAAATCGGGTCTGACAACTTTTTCTATCCCCTTTAACCTGTAATTGTAATTCTATTTTTTTTTAAATGTTTTATTGCTTTTATTTATATGTTTTATTTCTATTAATTTTTTGTATTAACTTTTTTATTGTGTGTTCTATACAATTGCCTTGTGTCTGAAATGTGCTGTACAAATAAACTTGCCTTGCCTTGCCTTAAGTTTCTTGCTCAGGGGCTAGCTGTGGCACAAAAAGAACGTTCATTGTCTTGGCTTATATTTTTCCAAATTTACTTGATTTTTCAGTCACCATGTCTCTTCACAGAATTGTTCGCTGGTTTGCTAAAGTACTGGGGGTCAAGTTGAACCCATTCAACATGGATGATCTCAACACCTTTTATCTGGTCCATGGGCTGCGGAAGAGGACGTACGCAGTGAAAGCAAACCCTGATATCCTGAAGTATAAACTGAGAAAAAGCGAGAGGGGGAGGTCACCCAATCAGCTGCTACAGCAAGCTCTGCAGCAGGTATAAAGTACATTGTCTGTTCTATAGGAATCTGATAACAATTGAGAAAAAATAATTCTTCTAATCCAACCCTATCCCCAAACCCTTTTGACTGAAATAACTGATCTTTCAATCTACTCGATAATGTCTAAATGGATGTAAATAATATTTTCTGTAGGTGAAAGATGAAGTGGAGGCACATGGATGCAGAGCTGCACTACAGAAATACGACCACTATTCAGTGAAGGTAAATCATAATTTCAATCAATCAATCAATCAATCAATCAATCAATCAATCAATCAATCTATCAATCTATCAATTTATTTATATCGCACTTTTTATATAAAAAGAAGCTCAAAGTGCCTTACAGAGATTAAAAACAACAACAGAGGAATAGAAAACTGCAAATACAATCAAGAGAAGAAAATTAAAAGATCCCAATTTGACCTGATATAAATCACTAGAGTAGAGAACATTTCTAACTTTAGTTTTTTATTAAAAGTGCATTTTCTTTATACATTTTTCTTCTTAATTTAAAAAAAAAAAAAACTTTTACAATTGTAAGATTAAGGGTACATGTGGAGGTATTTAATACCAAATGTAAGATGCATCTATGTGTTGTTTTTACAGGAGTATCTTAAAACAGAAGGTGGTCTGAGTCCAGGAGCAATAAGGATGATTGGAGATTTACTCAATGAACAAAGCCTCATGCACCTGGCTCTGACTGAGATGATCTACATCGAGAGTGACGTCAGTGACAGCACTAAGTAAGATTAGTTGTTTTATTTATTTTTTATATATAGTTGAATTAACACATCTGTGAATTTACATGTGTCCCAAGAGGTTTGTAAGGTATTATGTTGCATTTTAAAGCTGGGGTTTGCTTTAAACAAAATAGTTTGGTTGGTAACGGTTAGGGTTAAAGTTGTCATCAGATTGTTCAATTGTTAAATGTGTAAAAAAGGGCACGTCTTAAGACATTTACCCCTCAAAGGCATTTTAGAGGTTGTTATGTGAACAAATATGAGAAAAGAAATAAGTTCAGATCCTGCTCAATTTCAAAAAATATACAGGAATGGGATTTGGGACTTTGGAAAGGCTTAGGTGAAGGAATGCAATCATTTAGTCACATTTGTGCTCAATTCAATAATACTGAAAACTATATATTTTTGTTTTTAAGGTACGATGAGGTGACTGGTGGGTCAGATCTCCTAACCAAAGCTTTTCTGACGGTTCTTGATGTCCCCATCCTTCTCAACTCTAAGGTGAAATGCATCAGGCAATCAGATGAAGGTGTAATTGTATCGTATGAGACAGATAACGAGTCCTCTTTGATTGACCTTCATGCCGATGTCGTCTTGGTAACAACCACAGCCAAAGCAGCCCTGTTCATTGACTTTAATCCACCTCTCTCCCACAAAAAGATGTACGCCCTGAGGGGGGTCCACTATGAAAGTTCCACTAAAATCATCCTCACCTTTAGAGAAAAGTTCTGGGAGAGGGACGGCATCCGAGGAGGGAAGAGTATTACAGACGGACCCTCTCGATACATCTACTACCCCAGCCACAGTTTCCCAGCAAATAAGACCATTGGCGTCCTCCTGGCTTCTTACACCTGGTCTGATGACTCCCTCCTCTTCTTAGGGGCAAGTGACGAAGACCTGAAAGAGCTGGCTCTGAGAGATTTGGCAAAGATCCACGGGGAACATGTCAAATCACTTTGCACAGGGGTTATAGTGAAGAGGTGGAGCGAGGATCCTCACAGCTTGGGCGCCTTTGCTCTCTTCACCCCTTACCAACATTTAGAGTATTCTAGGGAGCTCTTCAGAAGAGAAGGCAGGGTACACTTTGCTGGCGAACACACAGCCTTTCCTCATGCTTGGATCGAGACATCTATGAAATCTGCAATCAGGGCTTCTACCAACATTAACAAAGAGGTGCACGAAGAGTCAGCTAGATGTCGCCACAGAGATGAGTTGTAGTGTCTACAATCTAGCAGTTCTGCTTGGTGATTGCATTTAATGATTATTTTTCCGCTATTTCATTTAATTTAATTTCATTTAATTTCGTCTTTATTTTGAAAAAATTAAAAATAAATAACAAAGCAAGTATGACATATCATACAAGTAAATATAACACAAAAACAATAATTATAAAATTACATAAACAATATTTGTAAAATTTAATTTTGTGTCTTTTTTCGAAAAGTGAGAGGAAGCCGAAGAAAAAAATAAATAAAAATAAAACTTTCAAGCTCCAATCAGGATGAAGGTGGTCGATTTCTTTGGCAGTGAAATTTTGTTTTGCAAAAGTATAATCAATCATTACTATGTGTAGCACTCAGGTTCCCTCAAACTCTATGTTTATTCAGTGAGCATTCATGTCTGTATGTCTGTATGACTCGACGTCATTGTAAATGAGGGTCACCCTCAATTGGTCTCTCGAGGATAAATAAAGGTTAAATGAAATGAAATGAATGTGCTCAACAATAAGTTCTTACTTTTTGATCTACTTTGAACATTTTGATATAATGGTGCTCAGAGGGGGTCCTTTTAGAGAGGCAAACATTGTGAGGAAACCGGAAAGTGTTTGCAATGTAGAAAAACGCTTCTTGAGCTGTTAGAAAATGTCCATTCTGACTTATTATCCTTTGTTTCCTGCCCAAGGACTACAGATGAAAATTAGCTTATAGTTAACTCTGGTACTGCTCATGAACTGTGCATTGTCCCTGTCAAATAAACAAATAAATAAATAAAAGGGGTAAACTGCATTTTCATGATCTTTGTCGAACTCTTGACAATTAGACTTAATTCATGCTTAACCTTTTCACAAGACACTCAGTCAGAATAACAACATTAGTAAAAACACACAGATATGAAACTGTAAATCAAGCTTCACAAAAATGAACCACGACAAATGTCTCCAATATAGATTTTTATTTTATTTCAGTGGTTGTATACAGCAATAGGTAGTCGATACAATTACCAATATTGAAAAAATGACAAATACAGAGTGAGAAAGGGCAGAAGAGTTTCAGTGTAAGTAACTGATTGGTAATGTAAGTGCTGTCTTACAACATTAAGAAACCAAGCAAGTGTTACAAGCAACACATATCACAAACAAAGTTGTGGACCCCTATGTGAAGATTAAATAGTATTCCTTTCTGGTATTCTATATTTTATTCGATATATCCTATGATATTGAGTCAAACCTTCATGCTAAAGTTTGAAATAATAGGTTCTAATTTATTGTCTGAGTTTTTATTATACTGAAACATACTCTTAACAGACTATTTGACTAATTTTCCTCAGATCCTATTCAGCAATTGAGTTTACTCATGGCGTTCATGGCAACACAATACTTTTCCTGCTCTGTGTAGAAACAGCAGAGGTAGAACCAAACTGCTGGGCAGACTAAACCAGATTGAAGAGAGAAGCAACGCACACCTGACGTTGGTAGTCTGCAGATCTGAGTTACCTAGAACAAGACCAACAAAGAAGCCTACAAGCCACAAGCACAGCACTCCCATTATGGCCATGACAGTGTGGAAAGCCCTCTGCTTTGATTGGTCAACCCGCTCCCTGTCCCCGCCCACTTCCCCTGGCCCTGGACGAATCAGAACACAGAGAACGCGAAGGCTGCAGAAAGATACAACGATTAAAGAGAAGACCAATGAGCAGGAAGCTGGAATATAGGGAAAGTTAGGTGAGTACAGAACTGATACACTACCCCACCCGAAGCACAGCAGCCAAACACATGCGATGCTTATATTTCTGATCTTGACCCCACCTGACTGTTTCAGCCCCAAGTAGGTGAGCGGGTGAACAACAGCCAGGTATCGCTCCACACAGGTCAGAATGTGAAAGCATATCTCTGCAGAGAAAACCATAGAAGACACAAAATCCCCCAAAGTCATCACCTCAGCCCGTCCCATGTATATGCCACAAAAGTAGAATATGGTCCCCGAAGTAGCGATCAGCTCGATAGTAGCCAGGTTGTAGGTGATGATGTCGGTGTGGCTGGTTGATGCAAAGGAGCGCTGCTGCCTCCATCGTTGGTAACCCAGGTAGAGGACGAAGGAGCAGAGAGGGACAATAAGTAAGGACCTCGTGACGGTGAAGGAAAGGGAGATGACAGATCCTGTGATTGTCTCAGCACAGTGGATAGAAGTATTGTTGAAGGATGCAGAGGAGTTGACGGAAACGTTGGTCTGTGCGGTATTGCTTTTATTAAGAAAAGGAAGAGAAGAACAAAAAATAAATTAAATGTATATTCAGTATATTCAACAACTCTTTTTTAACTTTTCACCTTCCTTCATAAGATGATCAAACAGATTCAAAACGGCAGCAATTTTTTTTTCAGATAAACGTAACTCTCTATTAAACAGTTTGCGTCTGTTAGCAGCTGAAATATGTGACATAATACATCTGCCTATGGTATTCTTGGTATATTTGGATGGTTTTCTTTTATATGCAAAATGTTATTAGATCAGTTCCTCCAGAAGAAAATTACTATAGTAAATTATATTTTGTATAAACATGGACGCAGTTTGATGATATCCATGGAAAAGCAGAAATTTCAAAATATGAACTAAAAACATAGTATGGTTAAAGGACACCCACCTTGTCAGCATGTTTGCTCTCCTGTATGTCCAAACTCACTGACTCCTATTGACTAGTATCTGATCCTAAGAACCCCTCTGTGTGTGTTTTAATAAACCCCCACGCCCTTTTTGCATGCTGTCAAATAATTTCATTGGTGTCACTCTATACTGTAAATCGAGGCAGGCAAATTTTCTTTCCACATTAATCTTCCACATACAGCTGCATGCAGAGCTCAGGCTCAGCTGCTGATAGGAATCACTGGTAGTGATCTAGTGCTGTGGTGAAGTGTATAGGGCGGTTGTCTACTGGAGTGCAGGGTCGGTGGTTCGATCCCCCGTCTCCCCGCCACATGTCCAAGTGTCCCTGAAAAAAGGCAGAAAGAGTATTTTATGGTCTCATTAGGATTAACAGGACATCTGGGCCAAGGGAAGACTGGGGGAAGAAAAACCTCATTCATTATATTTAATAGCGATTTTATAATGATAGAACGCTGGTTCCGTATGGGTGAAGTATTCCTTTAATAGTTGCATGTGCTGCATATGTCAGGATCTCAATCACTCAGATACAAAGATATGTATATTTTGTATTTGAATTGTTTTGAGTCAAGGAGCAATTGTTGATATGTATAATGTTCGTAAAGTTAATGATTAAATGTTAAAAAAGTTCACCATACCTTGTAAGCCTGTTTATTTCCTATCGTTCTCATGTACATCCAAACTCACTGCCGACTTATATGATCCGAGCACGTATGACTGCTTTATTGATTGCTATACAACTTAGTGGAGGAGTGCCGCAGTCGGGGGTGGCGTGCCCGGTGTGTGCCAATAGAGGTGGGCTGTAGAGGCTTTGCAGCGCGATCTCTCTGCAAAGCATACAGCATGTTTGGAATCGCAGGTGCACGCCAGAGAAAGGCCATCAAGACCACCACAGAGGCAGCTGAGAAGGCCTCTAGATGGCTGTGGATCAAACGGTGGTGATCCGTGGGTACATGCTACTTAGACACAAGTTGGGACTTGATCAATCCCGGCTGGGTCGCCTAGGTGAGGGTGTATGATGTTGCGAGACCCGAAACACCCAATGACCCCAGGTTCCATCACTGATGATGTGTCTAAGTGCATCAATAGATGTATATTAAACTATGGCACTGACGTGTCAAAGTGACAGATGGCAAAAGGTCTGTGGGTTGTATTGCATGCTGACAAACAAATTATATTGTGCCAATTCACGATGTACATTGTGGAAGGCACATTTCCTATTAACTTTCCTCAACTAAGTTTTTAAGGGATCTCAGAGCATATATTCAGCTACTGATGAGAATCACTGGATTTAATATAGTAGAACTGTCTTACTAGAGGACATATTAGAAGAAAAAAATTGAAATTTAACAATTGATATGATTCGTGTTTTTTCTTGTTTAAAAATCTGTCACCCAACAGTAATTCATCAATTTAAAATAGTTTATTTAATTAATTTAATTTGGATTAGAATCCAGACATGAGGAATTCAAATCACTGGTGTTGAGACATTTCCATTCCCATAGCTATGATTTATTTGATCTGTTGCCGTGTTTAACAGCATTCAAATGACCTGCAAACAAAGACAGGTGTTCATTCAAATTGTCATGCAGACACCGAGGCTGTGCGTGTACAGACAGCAGTATGTAATCAAATACCTTAACGACGTCTACACAAACACATTGTTAAACAGCAGGTATATTGTCGGCTTTAGAGGGCAACCTGGTAGCTGAACTGGTGCAGTGCAAACCATCAAGGCCTAGTCCTTGTCGCAGTGGCCGGGGTTCAATTCCAGCCTGCATGCCTTCCCTGTTTCCAAATATCTCTCTGTCCCATCCAATACTGTAAAACATATGCAGTACATGCAAAATAGAAATCTTAAAAAAAGAAAGCAATGCTAGCTTCTACTGTTAAAAGCATATTGCGCTCGGTAAAGAGATTCATTCATAACATTTATTTTAACTCTTTACTATATTGAGGAAGGAACCTAATTTAAAATAGCCAAGTGAGAAGAAAATTAGAAAAAGTTACAGGTGCACAGTGCGAAGAAATTGGACTTTCCAAGTTCAGTTATAACATCAGGCACATAGGATTTTATCCACTCGTAAGAGCAAGTATAATAAGGGTGCATATTAACAGACAGCAATGTTGTTATATAAGCAGGTAAAAGTAATAAGTTATAAACCAAACAGTGTCTATCAGACCTTGCATAGAGAGAGGGCCAGCCAACCCTAGTATATAGCTCACAAAATTAGTTTTATAACAATCATCTAAAATTCATGAATCTTGTACTTTGGAAATCTCGTACAACTGACAATATTTCCTATAAGCGATATGCATTATCACAGAGGAAACTAGTCATATTGGCAAATGTGTTGATTCGTATATAAGCTGTGGCTTTTTGCTACATGCATTCAGTTAATGGTGCAGAAAATATAAAACAAACTCTCTGCAGCGCTATTCTTTTCAGCAAACTACTGAATGTGTTTGCAAAGTACCCATGCCATTTACACAGACCGGTTATTAGGCAAGGCAAGGCAAGTTTATTTATATAGCACAATTCAAACACAAGGCCACTCAAAGTGCTTTACAGGGGCAAGATTAAAATACATAAAACACATTAGAAGACATTTAAAAGCGAATTAAAGAAGCCTTCTATAAAATCACAGGTTGCAACATTAGTTCACAATAGACTTTTGTTCAGATTCTCTATAAATCATCACAGGAGCCTCAGGGGACATGAAGGCGGTGAGCTCAATGATACGGTAAATCAGTTGAGACTCATTCCAGGTAAGGTGTCAGGTGTCGCATAAGGACATTTCTGCAGGTGCATTAAAGCTGTTGCATAGTAGAGTCATATGTTTCAGACATAATGAAAAACAGCACAGTCTTTGACATGAATATGTCTATTGGTATTTATAATATTTATTGTTAAAATTATTTTCATTTTTATGTAACAAAGAAGCTAAAGTGATTCATACCAATCCTTTATTATGGAAAAGAGTTGGACCTAAATGTAATTATTGTGCAGTATTATAGTGTTTCTTTTACGGGACATATTTCTCTGTAATATAATGAATGCATTTAAATTCAGTGAGAGGAACGAAGCAGAAGAACTCTGTTGTCCAGCTACTGTATATTTTTTTCCACAGACGAGGCTGAAATAGGCTATAGACTATACACAGTGCATGGGCAACTGAGGGCAGCCCCATTTCCAATTGTTTTGAAATAAACCCAATACACACTGTGCATGGATGTGAACGTGACATGATCAGATAATTTCGGATTGCCTCCCAGATTAACTGATTACATTTTTAGGCTATTAATTATCTAGACCAAAACATTTTACATGTTAACTCACATTTGCATAATATGATGTTAATATCAAACACACAAACTAAAAAAAAAAAAAAAAAAAAAAAAAATTATGAGGGGGCCCCCCTAGCGGTCGGGGGCCCTAAGCGACCGCTTAGTTCGCTTATGCCTCGGGCCGGCTCTGTCTGTATGAATTAAACAACTAACAGTATAAAATGTGCTTATAGAGCATATTTCCTATTGTTAGGTCCTTGATTTGCAGTGGCGTGCACAGACATTTTGGGGGGCAGGTGCTCATTGCAAAAAAAAGCGCACAATATATTCTATCGATGAATGACCAAATCATTTTAAGGGTACTTGTACAAAATCCCCCCCTGGCCTAATGACTTTTAATACCCGGCCACACATAGAGTGTTTCTCAAAGGAATTTGGGAGACTGTGTTTGGGTCCCTGGACCTTCTGGACCTTGGGACAAAATAATATAATTAGCTTATATAGCTTCATGACTGATTTAGTACCACCAACCCACTTTGCGTAGTTAAAATAAAATGTGTGGACAGCTTGGACAACTGGTCTTAACTAAGCCTGGTTGTAACTGCTAAGTAGGGCGTAGTTATGACCAGGCTTAAGAATGGGCGTAGTTAAGACCAGGCTTAAGAATTACGCCCATGTCCGTTAAAACAAGTATTTATAACCAACCTGGTGTTTAGTTTAGTTTAGTTTATTTGTTTATAGTTTCGTGGACAGTCCCCTTTGAGAAGTAGCAGCTTTAGCCTATTTGGCTAATTTCCAGCTGTAGTCCCCGGCCAGTTGTCAGTAGGCAACTGGCCGGGGACTTGTTTGTCACAGCACAGGTGCCATCCTTGTGCACGGACACATGCAACACCTTAGTGGGGACGCACCTAATAGCTAAGATGGATCTACGTGAGGCAAAATGGAATTTATGTGAGTATTTCATTGCAAGTGTGGGTGTCTGTATGAATTAAACAACTAACAGTATACAATGTGCTTATAGAGCATATTTCCTATTGTTAGTTCCTTGATTTGTTTACCAAAAAAAGGTTGATGATTGAAACCCACTAAACAATTTTCTAGTTCTGCTTTTCAGCATGTTGTATACAAGGGTGCAGTTTGGATTGCATCATTCTATGTTGAAGATAGCTGTACATGGAAGATATACATTTTACACAATGGCTTATTATATCCGAGATACCGACGAGGCTGAAATAGGCTATAGACTATACACAGTGCATGGGCAACTGAGGGCAGCCCCATTTTGAAATATTTTTAAATAAACTCAATACGCACTGTGCATGCCATGGACTTGAAAGTGACGTGATCAGTTAATCTCGGATTACCTCCCAGATGAACTGATTCAATTATTAAGCTATTAACTATCTACCATTGTTATAAATCCTTAACAAACTGCTAACAAACACTTAACAAATCATTAATAATCATTAATTAAGAGTTTACTAATGATCTATTAACAAGTTACAACGGATAGTTATTATAAAGTGTTACCAAAGCCTTCTATAAAATCACAGGTTGCAACATTAGTTCACAATAGACTTTTGTTCAGATTCTCTATAATCATCACAGGAGCCTCAGGGGACATGAAGGCGGTGAGCTCAATGATACGGTAAATCAGTTGAGACTCATTCCAGGTAAGGTGTCAGGTGTCGCATAAGGACATTTCTGCAGGTGCATTAAAGCTGTTGCATAGTAGAGTCATATGTTTCAGACATAATGAAAAACAGCACAGTCTTTGACATGAATATGTCTATTGGTATTTATAATATTTATTGTTAAAATTATTTTCATTTTTATGTAACAAAGAAGCTAAAGTGATTCATACCAATCCTTTATTATGGAAAAGAGTTGGACCTAAATGTAATTATTTTGCAGTATTATAGTGTTTAAATATAGAATAGAATATATGAAGTGTATTATAGTGTTTAAATATAGAATAGCATTTATACTGTATATGAAGTGTTGCGAAATCTGCTGAGTCACATTTAAAGTTGAATGGCTTTCTAAGGTCACGTTAGGTTCGCACAGAGAGAACAAGTGGTAAAATAAACGCATGCATTTTTCGACAGCATTCTTAACTTGCTTTATTTGCAGGAACAGTCTTGCTTTCAGATGTGATTCATTGTTTAATTATATGGGGCCGAGAAACGGTTTCTTTTGAGTGCAGTAAAAAAAAAACCTGGCATGACATGTTGACTGTACCTGGCATTACGCCCATGTCCGTTAAAACAAGTATGTATAACCAACCTGCTGTCTTGTTTGTCACAGCACAGGTGCCATCCTTGTGCACGGACACATGCAACACCTTAGTGGGGACGCACCTAATAGCTAAGATGGATCTACGTGAGGCAAAATGGAATTTATGTGAGTATTTCATTGCAAGTGTGGGTGTCTGTATGAATTAAACAACTAACAGTATAAAATGTGCTTATAGAGCATATTTCCTATTGTTAGTTCCTTGATTTGTATACCAAAAAAAGGTTGATGATTGAAACCCACTACACAATTTTCTAGTTCTGCTTTTCAGCATGTTGTATACAAGGGTGCAGTTTGGATTGCTTCTATGTTGAAGTTAGCTGTACATGGCAGATATACATTTTACACAATGGCTTATTATTTAATAACTAAGGCTTTGACCAATGAAACGCATGCCAATATTTTTGAGACAGTATTGTGTAATGTTACGCAAGCGACACAGATAGTTGCACAACTAGTCTTTCGCTCTTTAAGACTCTAAAACACTTCTTCAATTTGGCAACTATGTTTCAGAAAAAGTGTCCTGAACAAGATATACTCAGAAGAATCAATAAAGATGGAAAACATTCTGAGGGAAGTTATGAGTTTGCATGTATCTTTGTGTGTTTCCAGTTGCAGTCTGTGTCTCTGTCAGTGTTTTGCTGTTCACACTGTACCTGAGCCATTCTGCTGCTGTCAGTGTGAAGGACCATCTGGCTGTGTGTCTTGAGGACCAAGACTACGATGTACTGCTAGAGACTGCCAAGTCTGGCCTCCCACTTATAAACACACCTCATCATGTTGTTATTGTTGGAGCTGGCATGGCTGGACTCACAGCTGCAAAGTTACTGCAAGATGCAGGACACAAGGTACATTTTCACGGGTAATTGTATAGAATAAGTGTCCCTTTTTATAGTGACACTAAATTATATTATAGGTATACTAATTTTAGTTGTAGTATAATAAGTATAAGTATCAGTAGCAGCAAGTATAGATGTACATGCAGGAACAATAAGTGGCTGGCCTATATACAGTATAGCTATATAAGTAGTACCAGCAGGAAAAGCAAGAGCCGTTCTAATTGTAGCAAATCAAATGCATTTTACACAATTTCTTTCTCTTTATATTTACCTGTTATAACAAGGTGACCATATTAGAGTCCAACGATCGAGTTGGAGGACGAGTGGAGACTTACAGGAATGACAAAGAGGGCTGGTATGCTGAACTGGGAGCCATGAGGATCCCAAGTTTTCATAAGTGAGTATATATATTTTTTCGATATTACTTACATGTAAACGACGTGGATATTTAAATCACTAAAATTTCAAAACTGATCTAGGGATGTGACATGTGCCATCATTCAGTGTCTTGCATTTACATACGTGTCTATGGGATCTTTAATTACTATCATGACTCAGTAAAGAGTCGCTGCAGGCACAAGCTAACTATTCCACAATCACCTCACCTGTCAACAGAATCGTGCTCTGGTTTGCTGAACAGCTGAATGTCAAACTGAATGAATTCATCATGGATGACCCAAACACCTTCTACCTGGTTAATGGTTTGAAAAAGAAGACGCACATGGTACAAGAAAACCCTGATATCCTGGAATACAATGTGTCAAGAAGTGAGAAAGGGAAGTCACCTGACAAACTGATAGAACATGCTTTGAAGGAGGTACGTAGGACAGGTTTTAAAGTTGAAACAGGATGTGTTTGAAAAGTTGGTTATTAGAGGATTAGACGCTAAACAAAGCCGGACAGTTGAGAGAATTGTCCAGGCTGCATATTATTTTATTAGCAGGTGTACAAATGGTAGCATGTCAGATTAAGCATCTTTATCAGGCAATTGCCAAATTAATTATGATTCACCCTTTAGTGACAGTGATCCTGTATCAACTTTCATGTAAATTAAATAATTCACTTCGGACGAAAATGTTGTATTGAACACAGCAACCAGCTTTGCTGTAGGGCAGCTTCAATTGACTTTATTGCTTTGTTTGTGGGCCCCACCCTCCAACTGTTGGAGGGTGGGGCCTCCAACAGCCTGCGGTTGGTCTTTTGTGTTCATGATTTATGATATACTGTAAAGGTATCAAAGCTCAGTTTGTGAATATTCACTGTAACAGCATTGGCTCATTAGATGATTCAATTGACGAACATGAAAGTGACTGTTTCTTTTTCTTTTTTGTAGGTGAGACAATACGTTGCGGCTCATGGCTGCAAGGATGCTCTGATAAAATATGACCATTACTCTGTCAAGGTAAAACCCTGTGAACTTATGCATGGGATGTAGTAAAATGGCTATATATTTTGTTGAGTAAATGTATAAAGTGGATCTGTATTGATTTTCAAGTGCATTGCAAAAAGTGCATTTCCATATCTAATTCAATCAAATGATTAATGAAGTTAAAAAGATGTGACAATGGAAAATATTTATAAGTGAATTTGTGTCAATTAATTTTAAGCCTTTGTTATTTAACAGGAGTATCTAAAAGAAAAAGGAAATCTGAGTTCAGAGGCATTGAGGATGATTGGAGACCTGCTGAATGAACAAAGCCTGATGTTCACAGCGCTGAGTGAGATGGTCTATCAGCAAAATGACCTCAATGACGACATTACGTAAGACCCTACATCCAACACATTCACCTCTAAAAAGTTGAGAAAAAATGTTTTATGCAAAATAAAACCAGAAAGAAATATGGAAATCAAACTGAAATCATGAAATGCCTGGGGATAAGCTGTTCTTTTCTAAAGGAGACCTTAATCATTTTAATCATAAGTGTCAGAACTGGCAACAGACAAATGCATATAAACATATTGCAAAGTCACCCTGTAATAGGGATATTTCTTTTTCTTTTTCTTATTAAGGTACTTTGAAGTGACTGGTGGATCGGACCTTCTCCCGGAAGCTTTCCGGAATATCCTCCATGACCCTATTCTGCTCAACTCCAAGGTCAAACGCATCAGCCAGTCAGATAAGGGTGTAGTTGTATCGTATCAGACAGGCCAACAGTCTTCTTTGATCGACCTGACAGCTGCTGTCGTCCTGGTAACAACCACAACCAGAGCAGCTCTTTTCATGGATTTTGATCCACCTCTCTCCCACAAAAAGATGTACGCCCTGAGGGGGGTCCACTATGAAAGTTCCACTAAAATCCTCCTCACCTTTAGAGAAAAGTTCTGGGAGAGGGACGGCATCCGAGGAGGGAAGAGCGTCACAGACGGACCCTCTCGATACATCTACTACCCCAGCCACAGTTTCCCAGCAAATAAGACCATTGGCGTCCTCCTGGCTTCTTACACCTGGTCTGATGACTCCCTCCTCTTCTTAGGGGCAAGTGACGAAGACCTGAAAGAGCTGGCTCTGAGAGATTTGGCAAAGATCCACGGGGAACATGTCAAATCACTTTGCACAGGGGTTATAGTGAAGAGGTGGATGATGGATCCTCACAGCTTTGGCGCCTTTGCACTCTTCACCCCGTACCAACATTTAGAGTATTCTAGGGAGCTCTTCAGAAGAGAAGGCAGGGTGCACTTTGCTGGCGAACACACAGCCTTTCCTCACGCTTGGATCGAGACATCTATGAAATCTGCAATCAGGGCTTCTACTAACATCAACAAAGAGGTGCACGAAGAGTCAGCTAGATCTGAACAAAGAGACGAGCTTTAGAGTCTTAAATTTAGCTCTTTTGCTTGGTGATTGCTTCGCTTTTTCTTGGTACTGTTGGGATGCTTTGTCAGCCACGCAACTTTAGTTGTAAAGAAAAATGCTTTATTGCGCTGGTATAAGAATCTCCATCATGACTGCCCCTTAAAAAAAGTTATACTGCACATTGTTAAGTGTGTCAAACCCTCTATGAGCTATATCGACTTCAAGTCTTGATTTCTATGCATTACAGCACCCAACCTTTTTTAATTGACCTGACCTTTTTTAACTTAACAATAAAACTTATGTATTTTTTACTTGTGAGTGTAGTTTCAGGTGTGAGGGCAATAACTGTTATCATCATGTATTTGTATCGGTAGGGTCATATATTTGTTGGACAGTGTTTGAGTTGTTGGGAAACTAAATACAAGGAAACTCATTATAAAGGAGTTTGGCCTGGAGTGGGATTGGAACTCCCTCCCGTGTGTGTTAACAGCACTGACAATGAACAGTGCAAGTGTTATGAGAAACAACTGGAAAAGGTTGAGATGTTATGGGGAAGGAAGGATAGGACAGTAAAAAGAAAAAGTTGGGGGAAAACATTTACACCCACCCTGTGTTGTCAACAGTTTGTTTGTTAATTCTGGGTATTATAAAAACTGAGAAGAGGCTGTCCTTTCTTCAGTCATGTCTGTGAACGCTGGTTGCTCTTGCTATCAAGAAATAAAGATCAAATAAGAATCAGATTATTGTGTCATCTAGTATTTTTAATTTCTTTAACTCTCATCTAGAGAAATTGATATTTCAGTGTCTACAACAGAGGTGTCACAGGATTTAACTTGAATGCACAAATTGGTCATTCAGGAACTTCTGGGGCTCACTCCTTCAAGGCCTACAAACATTCTTGATTGAATTATTTTCTGTTGGGTTCAGGAGGTGTGTGTTATTGGTGTGTATTTTCTTTTGAAAACATTGTTCAGTAAGACCCTAGATTCCTGGCAGTCATTTTCATCAGCTGACCCTGAGCTCTGAGCTGCATTTGGAAGTTAATGTGTAAAGAAAATGTGCCTGCCACCATTAACAGTATAGAGTGACACCAATGCAATAGTTTGACTGTATGCAAATAGGCAGAATGTCCTGCAGCTGTCTGTCACTTACATATGGGCAACCTTAATGCAAACACAAACAGGTATTCACATACTGTATTTTAGGATTAGATACTCATATATATGTGTCAGTGATTGTGAACTTACAGAACAACCAACATGCTGACAAGGGGGGGTGTCATTTAACTACTTCATAGTCTTCAGTTAATATTTTTAAGTATCCATTTTTCAATGGATTTTCACCAAATATTGTGTCAACATTTATAAAAAAAATATCACTTATTGTTATAATTTTCAACTTGCCAGGGACTCACGTTGGGGACAAATAAGATACTTTTTCATCAACTTTTCATCTAATTTTGTTTGAATAAGCTTTAATAATTTATTCAACTCTCAAGATATTGTTTGTCAAGTGAATCAAAGACTTCTCCCAGTTTAATAGTTAACTTTAATGTAAAATTAAATTCCCACACAACATTATTAAGACTTTATGAAATGCAATGTCAAGATCTTTAACTGTTTTACAAATAAATCAGTCAGGATACAAACATTGTCAGAACACAGATATCTTTCAGAAACTAATGATGTCATGACATTTACACTAACACATGTTGTGAGGATGTGTTTCATTGTCAGTTTGCATCATGAGAAAAACAACAATATATATCTACAGTATCTACTCTTTACATTTCCTCAAATGGATATTTATTGTTTTGGACATCCATCTTAGGGTACGGGTCAGTTTCTTACATAGTTACTTGCCTGCTCTTTCTCTTTCTCTGTATTTACAATTTGTCTGTTCACTGTCTCTCTAATCTTCACACAAACTGCAAACTGAAATACAGCATTGATTCCTAAATGGCAGCTATTTGATATGAGCTGCTTTTGTGCAAGTTCTGCATATTGCAAAGAACTCAATGTGTTTGAGTGATATTTGTATTTATACATCAGCGGCGGCAACATGGTAGTTTTCCTGCTCTTTGTAGGAACAGCAGAGGAAGAACCAAATTGCTGGGCAGATTTATCAATGATCCACATACCGATATCACACAGGTGGCAAGGCTCAGTGGCTGCAAGATGACCAGAGCCATTGTGACAAAAAGCCCTGCAAACCACAACATTAGCACTCCTGTTATCGCTGTGACAGTGTAGAAAGCCCTCTGCTTTGATTGGTCAACCCGCTCCCTGTCCCCGCCCACTTCCCCTGGCCCTGGACGAATCAGAACACAGAGAACACGAAGGCTGCAGAAAGATGAGATGACTAAAGAGATGGCCGAAACGCAGATCATTTGGATGATGGCGTATGAAGGCATGAACACAGGTATTACACAGCTACATCCAATGCTCATACCCAAGCACAACCAATGCTGATATTTCTGATTGTGACCCCACGGACATTTTTTAGACGCAAGTATGTGACAGGATGTACAACTGCCAGGTATCGCTCCACACATGTCAGGACGTGAAAGAACATTTCTCCATAAACAAAGATAGAATTAGCAAAATATGCTACGATTTGAATGTCGGTGTTACTAGCAAATTCTCCCCAAAAGTAGCAGAGGCACCCCAAAAACAAGATCAGCTGCATGGCCACCATGTTGTAGGTGAAGATGTCGGAGTGGCTGGTTGTTTTAAAGGAGCGCTGCTGCCTCCATCGTTGGTAACCCAGGTAGACGATGAAAGAGCCAAGAGCCAAGAGGAAGACAGATTTCACTGCATTGAAGCCGTAGAAAATCTTAAATGCAACATTGTAGCAGTTGGATGGTAGAGGACAGCTGGAGTTGGAGTGGAAGAGGAATTAACCGTAGACATATTCAGTGTTTGTAGCCGTGGGCCTGAAGTGAATAAGAAAATAGAGGGACAAGTCAGGAGACAGGAGGTGTAGAGGAAGGGAAAGGGGAAAGACAGAGATTGACACAGTTAAGATAAGTTATGTTTCATCTTCGTAAGCAATCCCTGACATGTATCCAAACGGTGCAAAGTGGAAGTAAATGCTGGTTTTCTAAAATAGCATAATATTTAGCCACTACCTGTCTGTTCTGGTACTAAGTGATTAACTTGAAATGAACTTCATTATTCTGATTTTGAGTTCCATGTCCAAGCAAGCTTTGGAGATGTATAATAAAGTGTCTTAAAATTGTTTCCTCAATCAAACAACTTTTTTTGGTGTGTCATAAAATGGTTGTCTTTAAATTACATAACTCTAGGTACAGAAGTTTTTCAAGAGGCCAACACAGACTTAGATCAACACCCAATGAGAATTTTTTAATACAAATTTGAAATTTATGATCCAGTCGAATTGCACAAGATTGTACATGCAATTATACTCTCAACATTTTGCACACTTACCACACTTCATTGATTGCATTGAGGTAAAGTGTTTGTAACAACTGTCTAACCAAGAGACTTGTTAATACAATTAATGAACATGAAGGAAAAAAATCCCTACTTGAATTATTTTTTGGGAAAAGTAGACGTTAGGGAACTGTCGTTTAATCAAAATCAACAGATACTCGTTAAGTTATTGGAGAACACCTACCTTGTTTGCAGTGTTTGATTCTGATTGCTCTCAGTATTGTCCTTGAAACCCACTGTCTGCTGACACTACTGCTGTAGAAGTCATGAATGCAATGATATCAAACAGCAGCAGGACTGTGGGCTTGACGTTATTATTTGATTAATTATTTCTTCCAATATGGCAGCAGTACCACATATTTCCATAGCCGTAGCTTTGCTTTAGTCCATTAAGATTGACAGGATTCAAATGACCTGCAAACAAACACAGGTGTTCATTCAAATACAGCAGTGTCATGCAGACTGTGTTTTCATATCAATTTGGAGGCATTCTGCAAATGTGCTTCGTAATAGCTTTCAAAGTCAAAGTCAGCCATTTTAGTTTGTATGACCTCAGCCTACATTGTTCGTAGTAATAAGTGACATTTTAATGAGTAAAGTAATGAATCACACATAACCATTTTTAACCACTCTGCAACGCAAGTTATAAGTAATAAGCACATGTATAGGGGGCGTCCTTAGCTCAGTTGGTAGGGCGTCCCCCCCCATGGGCTCGGCCAGCAGCGGACCCGGGTTCGATTCCAGCCCGCGGTCGTTCTCTGCATGTCACTCCCCTTCTGCCCCATTTCACCTCTGTCTCTACTCTATCAATAAAGCATAAAAATGCCAAAAAATATATCTTTAAAAAAAATAAGCACATGTATAACAAATTATATTGTGTGACTATATAATGTCCTGTCTGACCCAGTGCTTACCCCAACACAGGTGTTCATTCAAATACAGCAGTGTCATGCTACTAACAATGTAGGCTGAGGTCATACAAACTAAAATGGCTCACTTTGACTTTGAAAGCTATTACGAAGCAAATTTGCAGAATTGCCACCAAGTTGTTATGAAAACACAGTCCGCATGACACTGCTTTATTTGAATGAACACCTGTGTTTGTTTGCAGGTCATTTGAATCCTGTCAAACTTAATGGACTGAGGCAAAGCTACGGCTATGGAAATATGATGGTACTGCTGCCATATTGGAAGAAATAATTGCTCTGTCTAAATATACAAACTTATTGGTGTACATCCCCACGCCCTAAAGATACTATACTGAAGTGTGTCCTGCTGTTGTCGACATCATTGCATTCATGACTTCTACAGCAGTAGTGTCAGCAGACAGTGGGTTCAAGGACAAGACTGAGATTAATCAGAATCAAACACTGCAAACAAGGTAAGTGTTCTCCAATAACTTAATGATTACCTGTTGATTTTGATCAAAACCACGGAATGCCTTCTTTTCAATAAATAATTCAAGTAGGTTAATTTTCTTCAGGTCATATGATTCAGAAGTCTCTTTGTTAGAACTTTTCCTCAATGCAATCAATGAAGTGTGCAGAAGGTTGACATAGTTTTAATTGCATATACAATCTGGTGCAATTTGACTAGAATTTCAAATTTGCATTCGGACATTCTCATTTGGGTGTTGGTCTAAGTCTGTGTTGAATTCTTGAAAAACTGCATTTGCTACAGTTACGTCATCTATAAAAGAGTTATCTTTAGTCATAACAAGTTGAAGATTGCTATATTTTGAGCAAGCTCAACACAAATATACAGCAGTTGCTGGAGCAGTAGTTAGCTGATCAAAAACAGTTTTCTACTTTTCAAGCAAGAAAATAATTTTTATGACACACCAACAAAGTTGTTAGACTGATGAAAACATTTCACACTTATTATAAAATTCCAAAGCTTGGCTGGACATGGAACTCAAAAGTATAAGAAGTGCAGTTTATTTCAAGTTAATCACTGAGCCTAACAATCTGTTTTGTCTACCAGGACAGACAGGTGTGGCTAAATATCACACTTTTTTAGAAAACTGAACATGAACCAGCGTTTACTTCCACTTTGCACCGTTTGGATACATGTCAGGGATCGCTTACGAAGATGAAAATCAATTATCTTAACTGTGTCACTCTCTGTCTTTCCCCTTTCCCTTCCTCTACACCTCCTGTCTCCTGACTTGTCCCTCTATTTTCTTATTCCTTCAGGCCCACGACAACAAACACTGAATATGTCTACGGTTAATTCCTCTTCCGCCTCCAACTCCAGCAGTCCTCTACCATCCAACTGCTACAATGTTGCAGTTAAGATTTTCTTTGGCCTTCAACACCATGAAATCTGTCTTCCTCTTGGCTCTTGGCTCTTTCATCTTCTACCTGGGTTACCAACGATGGAGGCAGCAGCGCTCCTTTAAAACAACCAGCCACTCCGACATCTTCACCTACAACATGGTGGCCATGCAGCTGATCTTGTTTTTGGGGTGTCTCTGCTACTTATGGGGAGAATTTGCTAGTAACACGACATTCAAATCGTAGCATATTTTGCTAATTCTATCTTTGTTTATGGAGAAATCTTCTTTCACGTCCTGACATGTGTGGAGCGATACCTGGCAGTTGTACATCCTGTCAATACTTGCGTCTAAAAAATGTCCGTGGGGTCATGATCAGAAATATCAGCATTGGTTGTGCTTGGGTGCTGAACATTGGATGTAGCTGTCTAAACCTGTGTTCATGCCTTCATACGACTTCATCCAAATGATCTGCGTTCGGCTTCTCTTTAGTCATCGCTATCTTTCTGCAGCCTTTCGTGTTCTCTGTGTTCTGATTCGTCCAGGGCCAGGGAAAGTAGGCGGGCACAGGGAGCGGGTTGACCAATCAAAGCAGAGGGCTTTCTACACTGTCACAGCGATAATGGGAGTGCTGGTGTTGTGGTTTGCAGGGGTTCTCGTCACAATGGTCTGATGAGCTTGAATACACTGAGCCATGCCCCTTGTGTGATGTTTGCATCTGCAGGATTGATAAATCTTCCCAGCAATTTGGTTCTTCCTCTGCTGTTCCTACAAAGAGCAGGAAAACTACCATCTGCCGCCACTGATGTATAATACAAATATCACTCAACACCTTGAGATCTTTCAATACGCAGAACTTGCACAAAAGCAACTCATATCAAAAAGCTGCCATTTAGGAATCAATGCTTTATTTCAGTGTGGAGTTTGTGTGAAGATTAGAGAACAGTCCATACCAGTGAACAGACACATTGTAAATACAGAGAAAGAGAAAGAGCAAGAGCAGGCAAGTGACAATGTAAGAAACTGACCCGTAGGCCTACCTTAAGACGGATGTACAAAACATTAAATATCCATTTGAGGAAAATAAAAAACTAAATGGATGAATAATGTTGTTTTTCTGATGATGCAAACTGACAATGAAACACATCCACACAAAATGTGTTAATGTAAGTGTAATTACTGCAATTTTCTGTTGAGTTGAATTAGTATTTTTTAACAATTTTTAACAATTTTCCAATTATGAAAAATTAATTACAGCGCAAAAGTTCCCTCATGTGGATGGGTGCTCTACATGTGAGCTATTTGTTTCAAATTTATTTTTAAGATCTAACTCTATCTTGTGTTTGAATTTTTCTTAGATCAGGATTACTTAAAGAGAATTCCATGATATTGACGTTGAAACAACAGTCATATATATTACCAACATTAAGGCTGAATCTCCAGCAAACATGGCCCTGATTACTTTAAAAAACACAACCGGATTTTCAACAATACAATCAATAGCGCCAACAATTCTATGAGTCCTCCCCAAGCTCTCTGTTGAAGAGTCAAATTGGAGAATAAGCAGTTTAATTGAGAGCTTGAATTAAATCCAGAGAATGACTTTCTGACACAGTCTTGAACGACAATTGTTATAATCATTGAATTCCTTTTTAATCTGTTTTCTTTTTTTTAATGATCATGCACAGCATTTCATAGTTAACCTCCTGACCTGGACAGCTCATGGTTTATAATCTTGATCATTTTACTGTACTGTATTCTTAGCTGAAGTTAACATATTAGTACTAAAAGTGAATGTTTTTTGTTTTTTTGCTGACTTGCAAGTTTGA
Organism: Ammodytes dubius; assembly: GCA_026122265.1. Classification (NCBI taxonomy): domain Eukaryota; kingdom Metazoa; phylum Chordata; class Actinopteri; order Uranoscopiformes; family Ammodytidae; genus Ammodytes; species Ammodytes dubius. The sequence goes on from CM047527.1 coordinate 18,317,645, forward strand.
TTATTTCCCCCACAACAATAAACCTTCAATTGACAAAAGAAAAATGGAATAAAACTTAAAAACTGATTTGTCCACTCACAACAGTCTATATAAAATGTATCAAATACCAACAATCATATTTTCAGTGAACATAACAGACTAAATGTACAAAAAGAAGCAATATAATGGGCACTTAAGAATTCCAATGCACACGATGGAACACAATCAAATGGCAAAATGGATAAAAATGAAAAAATAAATAAATACAATAAATAACTTGTGTATAAAATGTAGTATTTGATCTGTTGTAAGCATAGTATGTTTATGTGTGTTGCTGATGTATTTCGTCCTGCTTCAATAACTAGTGTTAGACAACATCATGTAAATAATTGATAGGCCACCACCACAAAGCATCTGTAAGTCTGCAAAGATGTTTTCTGTATATTAGTATCTATGATACAGTTCAAAACTGTCCAACTGAATGCTGATCTAAGTGATTTAAATGCATTTCTTGCTTATTGAATGTAAATGCTTTGTATTCCTATTGTTACTTTCGCACATTTTTCCAAAATGCATTTGTACATTATTTTGCAATGAAACATGTGTCTGAAATGTCTTCTTGGGTGTGGGTGGACTGGGTGTTGTTTTGAGCTAAGAATTGAAATGCTTTTTGCGAAATGTTAGATGTCGACAATCACATAATCACATACTGAGGCATGCATTCTAGAACACGGAGGCATTATTTTAAGGGTGATGACTGAACATTCGGAATTGTACGAGCCAATGACAGCCCTTCTCGAAACTCTCGTAGCATTCTAGAATCCTTGGCAATGTTGAAGAATGAATCCTACATTCTAGTTTTTTTTTCGTTACTGACACGATGGGTCAGACACAGTTGTTTTTAATTGGTAACTGATTGCAAAGATTTGAACTTTCACTTGATATTATTAAAGGTATTCTCACAAATATATAGGATAGATTTATCATTTTTGTTTCTCCTTGCGACACTTTTATCAGGGGAAAAAATATATATTAACACTCGAAACAAGCAAAGATACACAATGCTGCTCACCAAAGCTACCATGTCAATCAACCAAATAGTTCAGTCATTCAGACAATCAATATTCGAGTCAAGCAATATTTTCTAACAATGAATCTATCGCCTAAGACTTGTAAAGAATACTAGCATATGGCAAGAAACAAAATAAACATTCCAGATTCAGACATATACAAACAATGGACAAGAGGCTAAAAGTGGCCCATGTCTTAGTCTAATTACTGTTTTTTTTTCATGATCATCAAAGAGTGAATATTTAACAGTATATCAATGGAATGTTGGCTGATTAGGGATGCCAATTTTTAACAATTCCTTTCTTCATATTTACACATTCACTGAGTTCTCCAGTGCAACTACAGTCCTCCACTGCTGGACCAGTTTACCGTTAAAGCTGGGGTGGAGGATTTGGGGAGAAAATGGAAGTTGGGATAGAGATTCGAATTCAAATACCTCAACCGCTCCACTTGTTCTCTTTGTCCCTCCCCTATGGTCCCTCCCTGGACACGCTCTACAACAACAAAGTCGTGCCAAAGTGAATGGACAGTCCCAACAGCCAATAAGAACAGAGAATTGGAGCCTCGCTCTGATTGGTCAAAGTGTACAGCTCATGTTAACTTTGACCAATCAGAAATCATTTACCCCAGCTTTAAGTGCTTTGCTAAAGGGCAACCGGGAAAGCTCTGGGAGTTAAATAGCAACTGTTTGGTTCCGAAATGTTAAAGTTGACGTATAATCGTAAGCTTCTATTGTTAGAGTTGTTGCCATGAACTGAAATCTGTAGTAATGACCTGGAGTTACCAAGACATGGACTGGTTTTAGCTCACTGGCCATTCTTTTGTCAGTTACATACAATAGAAGAAGGCAGACCATCCACAAAATTGTTATTTTTCTGATCCATTCTCTCCAACCAAAACACCATCCTGATACTTATTAGATCCTTTTGTACATCATTCACTCCATTGTTGGTTGAGGAAGCAGCGGTTTCCAAGGATTTCTTCATGTTCTCATTTGCAACCATAACTGTTTTTCCTTTATTTTTCCTAGAGCCTTTTTCATCCACTCCTCCATTCTCTTAATAATGCCAAACTCAGAGAAAGAGGGATTTCTAGAATTTGATATTGTGAATCAGTCATTGCATAATCGTTTCTGCTCCAGCCTTGCATCACTCCTCAAGGGCAGCAAACTCTCATGTCCACCATCGTTTCATTCCCTCTCGTTTGCTTTTGTCCCAGTCTTCCATTAGACTTTAAGATAATGTTATTCAGAGACTGATCTTTCTCTCATCGTTTTCATCTTACTTCATGGAAATCAACACATGGAAAGTTGTCAAAACTGGGTTATATTTTGATTGTGGTCTAATTATGTAAAGATGGGGCTGATGCTTCTTCTTTGCTTCTTAGTTTGTTTCCTATGCAGTCCTCCTCCCATTGTTACAGACAGCAGTAGAGTTTCATGCAATAATTCCTAGAATTTGTCCTCGTGCACCACCATCTTTCCTCGCCAACAACTGCTCCCTCCGTCCATACTTCCAGCCTTCGGATCATTTCTCTAGCCCGATCTTCCATCACTGTAGGTAGCGGTAGACTTTAAAGCAGTGGTTGCCAGAGTCGGCCACTACCACGTGTCCGTCCGAGGTTAAAGCCAGACCTTGGGGTCCGTACAAAGGGTCTGCTGAAGTGTTGATGTAGGAGAGGAAAGAACCACTTCCATCAAACACCTGGAAATTAACAGAGAAAAAAAAGAAAATTAAACTCCCAACACTTTCAATGTGTGGCTTCTTGTCAAATGGTAATCTGGACTCCACTTATATAGCTCTTTTCCCTGTTTTTTCACAGACCCAAAGCGCTCTACATTGTTTTGTACACATTCATCCAATCACACACACATTCATACACGGATTGCAGCAGCTACCACGCAGGGTGCAAGCTAACTATCGGGAGCAATTCAGGGTTTAATGTCTTGCCCAAGGACACTTTGACATGTGTCGGGGAGGAGGGGTTTGGACCACTGACCCTCCAGTGGCCGACCGCCCTATCCGCTTCGCCACAATGTCAAGCACTTTGCAGCACTGCTTTACCTGTATTCTGCTGTTGCCCCAGTCAGCTACAATGATGTTCCCGTTAACGTCCACAGCTACACCTGTGGGAGCGTTGAACTGGCCGTTTCCCTCGCCGTTTGAGCCGAATTTCATCACCAGCTCTCCCTCCATTGTGAAAACCTGACCAGGATAGATAAAGATAAATATACCAGGACGCATTTGACTTAACCTACTTAAATCACCTAAACTAAAGGTACCATTTTATTACAAACTAATCGAGGGACAAAAGTATTAATGTTAAGTTTTGAAGGCCTCACCTTGACAGAGTGGTTATGGAAGTCGGTCACGATGATCTCATTGTTCTTGTTCACTGCTGCAAAGTGTGGACCTTCAGGAACAACAGCAAAAAGAGGTTGTGCTTTCAGTTACAAAGCTGTTTTTTAGCAATGACTTTAAGATGACGCCTCTATTTCTTTCAGTGTTAATAGTTAATCATACTCTTCTTTAAATGGTGTTCAGAAAATATTTTTACTGCAGATTGGGTTTGTTTTAAGAATCAAAACAATTCTTAGTCAAATGAGTAAACGTGCATGTGATTTAAATTAATCAGAAAATTGTCATTTATAATTTAAAAAGATTCAAGACTGGCATGGTTGTCAAGGGTTGTTCTTGTGGCTTGTCTAATTATTTTAACAAACACTACCTGCAAATTGCTTGTCACCGTTTCCTCGACTACCGAACTTGGCGACGAGCTTGCCGGTCAGCTGGAAGATGAAGACAGTGCACGCCTTGTTGTCCACCACGATCACATTACCGTTCTGGTCCTACGGTCACACCCTTCGGCCCCATGAGTCTACCGGAGCCAAGCTTAGCCTGATGGTCCCAAGAACAATGAACAATGAATATTACATAATATATATACATACAATATGACTTCAACATCCTACTGTCATGGTCTGTCTTTGTCTTGTCTTGTTTTGGTGTTACCCATGTTTCCTGTTTTATTTTGGTATGTCTGTCTTGTTCCTCCCCATGTCCTGTCAAGTTTCCCTCGTGTGTGATTGCTGCTCCCTCCCCTAATGTGTTGCACCTGTCCCTCGTTGTCTACCCTGTCTTGTGTCCAGTATATATACTCCTTGTGTTCCTTTGTTCCTTGTCTGTGCATTATGGTTTTTTCGTGTCAGTGAGTCCTTGTCCTTTGTGTTCCCTGCTTTACTTGTGTTTTTCTTGTACTTCTGGTTCTGGACTTTTTTGCCTTTTGCCTTTTTGCCTGTTTGCCTGTTGGCCTTTTTTGTTGTATTTTTGGAGCTAATAAATGAACATTTTCTGGAAACGTCTTGCATTTGGGTCCTGCTTGCCTGCCTGTCTTACACCACCGTAACACCTTTAGCATTAATTATCTAATGTCATCCCTTTTTAAAGTGAAGTCAGCGATTCTGGAGAACAATTGTCAAAATCAGTGAATATCTCCTCACGATCCACTACCTGTCTGTACTGTGGATGTGCTAAATAAAATCTGATACACAGGGTTTGTAAACGATAGGGTTCACTGTAGTTAGCAACATGCCCAGGCATTTACAGAGCCTAGGCTTTAATACTGGATTTTCACCTGTACTAGCTTAAAGCCACATCCATACACTTACCTTGAACTTGCCCTCGCTGGAGAAGATGCTGACCCACTTGTTATCATAGTCGGCGATGATGATGTCACCACAGGGGTGAACGGCCACACCTGTGGGACGCTGCAGTTGCCCCGGTGACCGTCCCCTCACCCCAAAGCGAGTCTTGAATTCCCCCTCATTCGAGAAAATCTGGAGTAGGTAGAAAGTTGTGATTACCCTCAGAGACATAACACACATCTTCGCTTCTAACCATAAACCTTAAAACCGAATCTGAACCATCAATCAAAAATAAATAAGTTGTATACCTGGACGCACTGATTGTTGCTGTCAGCAATCAATATCCTGCCAACAGAGGAGGCAGCCACCCCTTGAAGGTTGGTGAACTCTCCTTTATTCCTCCCCTTCGTTCCTGGGGAGAAAAGTAAAAATCTGATCAAATTGATTTCAACCATCAATTGTGGATGTATTTTTTTCTGTTAGACAAGTTTATAAGTATACAGTAATTTTGGTTTCATCTGCAATTTGGCACCAACCATTGTCCTACCTGTTGGTTAAGGGGTAGTTGGGACCCCTTGAACCCATTTATTGTCTTTTAGTTATCTCAACTGTTCTTTTAGCCTCATATTCTACATGTTAAAGCTTTGGTAATAGCTTTCGGTTGACTAGCTGTATTAAAACAAGTGCCCAAATCTCCTTGTTTATCTTCACTATTACTAGTGCAGTGCCCGTAGGAAGCAGGTCTGCTGTGTGTGTCCCGCTCGTCACTCATTTCAAACTTTGGTCGCAGCAGCCAATCAAATCAGAGGGAGGCGGGGTTTAGCCGGAGACTATTTCATGCCCGTCGTTACTGTGGCCTTCAGTGTGCGCATGTGTTCGCCGCCAGCATGATATAAATATGATAACTTCTACATATTTGGTCCAAAACTTCATAATCAATCAAGGATGCACACCTTTGTGCCGTGTGCAAGCCATATCCGGAAGCTCAGGCCGATCTGACCAGCAGTGAGAGAGATATGCGAGTCACAGACAGACACAAAGACAGACAGACGTTTCTTGCTTTATAGATAGATAGATAGATAGATAGATAGATAGATAGATAGATAGATAGGTAGATAGATAGATAGATAGATAGATTGATGGTCAAATGAATGTCTCACCAATCTTGAAGATGAGGTCATCCTCAATGGGTTCTGGGTTTTGCGTCTGGGGGTTCCCAGGGCACTGCTGGCCCTCTTGGAGCCTTTCTTCTTCTGGCCGGGGGACTTCCCTCGTCTCTTTGCCCCCTCAGAGGAGCCTGTGGACGGGGTGGCGTAGGCTGCTGAGTTGGTAGCTGTGGTGGTGGAGGGAGAAACCTGCAGAGACAATGGTCGTAGTTTGAGAATGGCCTTTTTTTTACCCTGTTTTTCCCTCTTGTTTTCCTTTTCCATCCATCCATGATAAATAGGGGCGCGGCCTGGCCTAGACGACTCTACAGTCAGACCTTATCCTGTCCTCCCATGTTAGTGTCACTGTCTTTATTTTTTATTTATTTTTTTAAAGATATTTTTTTGGGCATTTTTATGGTTTATTGATAGTGCAGAGAGACAGAGGTGAAACAGGGCAGAGAGGGGAGTGACATGCAGAGAACGACCACGGGCGGGAATCGAACCCGGGTCTGCTGCTGGGCCCGGCCCTGGGGGGGACGCCCTACCAACTGAGCAAAGGGCGCCCCATGTCACTGTCTTTCTATGTTTCTTGGCGGGCTGTAAACTGTTGTTCTGTAACATGTGCAATGACAAATAAAGTTGATTCTGATTCTGATGGTGGAAGGGACACCACATTGCTAACAAGTATGTATTTGAGGTGTTAAGCTAATGGATGTTAATTTAAAATAATAAGCACTTCCTGTCCCATGTGAGGTAGGCTTGTTTAAAATGTACTTATTTGTAAAAGAAAATATTAATGATTGTAGAAAGAATACTTGAAGTATGTAGCATGAGACTGTGGCCTAATGAACACTGCACTTCAAACATTTTCACATTTAAACAACATTTTGTTCAGTGCAGTGATGCATGGAAAGCTAGCATGACAGCAGAGAGTTCAACTGTGTGATGGATCCATTTCAAAGCAAAGCATTGGATGGGATTACCCAGAGCTGAGACTGCAAAACGGATTCCCTTTGTTATTATTCCCTTCGGATGGATTTAATTCTCTCTTGGCAAGAAATGACAGTACCAGTCGAGGCTGGATCTGACTATTTTTTTTTTAAAGTCGAAGCCACAAAAATGTTATAGACCAAAAAATGTTGTCCAGAGCCACAATTACGAATGGTATAGTTTCGAACTAAAATTAAAGGGCTACTTCACCAGAGGGAATATGAAGGTGTATTGAACTCTGAGATCCTATGTAGTATAAATGTGCAAAATGTTTAGATATCGGTTCATGCTAGCCTGAGAAAAGGCAGAAAGAGTGTTTTATGGTCTCACTGTCTAACTCTACAGTTTGCCCAGTTGTGATGTCACAACTGGGCAAACTGTAGGGTTAGACATAGTCATATTTCCACTGGTGAAGTAGGCCTTTAAGTAATATCTACAACACTGTGCCACCAGCAGACACCCTGAACCCACCTCTACTTCTGTCTCTGAAGCCCTGGTGACGGACAGTTTGAAGGGGCTGCCTTTGATGTGCTGGTCATACAGACGGAGAGCCAATGAGAAGTCGCCTCTTTCGGCACAACGTACACAAACTCATAAGTCCCATTCTTGTGGTCCAGTATTTCCCCATCCACAATGCTGCCATCAGGGGTGAACACCTGTATTGGATAAGGATAAAATATACTTTATTTGTCATTGTGCAGTAGACAACTAAATTTGCTCATGCAGCCTCTAAAAACAATGCTCACACATACACTCACACAATAAATAGTATAACATACAGTATAAAAGACGATTAAGAGAAGGAAGATTAACATACATTTATAAGTACTGTTTAGTTATTTTTGTGAATTTGTTGCAATACATTTTATCATAGTGTGGGTGTATGACGAACCTCAGCTGACAGGATTGCATTGCCACTCTTGCAGGCTCCCCCTGACTTATCTCTTGTCACGATGGTAACCGAGGCAGGATGTCCCACAATGCACTGCTCCAGGCCTCCACCCATGGCTTCACTCTGGCTTGCCACCGCACTGAGGAAGAGGAGGAAGACGAAGGGTGGGTCCAATGGTATTACATGCAAAATAGTTTTTAACAAATAGGTTAATTTAACAGTGAATATGGCATTAAGTTAGGCCTAATGAAGAGTACATTGTGAAATGCAATAAAATGGCAATTTCCGTATCAGTCTTATACACCTGCTGTGTCATATTGGATACTCACATTTTCAACATAATTTGAATGTTGATTATGGCACACAATATTGAACATTTTAAGTTGCTTTAATACAGGAATTATTGATCCTGAGATAATAGTGAAAATATATTTTTTTATTCTTAGTGTAACCCTATCAAAATTAGTTAAAATGTCCCTGCCATTTGGATATGATGATGTTGATTATATTCAGGTCTCAGAAACTCATTTATCAAAATGGTTCAAGTTGGTGTTACAGGGTTTTAACACAGGCCTAAACATTTGAAATATTTTACCTATTCGTCGTGGTGTTGTCATAGAGATATGACCTAAACATACAGACTAGAATGTTTTTTGGACCAGACCTTAAAAAGGTTTAATAATGCTGTGAAAACGGCATATTTAACATGGGAGTCAATGAGAGATTGCTCTATTCTGGTACCACCTCTTAGTGGCCACTCAGTGAACTGCATTTTTTTGTCACTTCCGCATTGGATGCTGGTAGAGCTCGATGTGGTTGGGGCTTGGTTCAAATCCGACCCAGGGACCTTTCCTGCATGTCAGCCCCCCAACCACCCCCCCCCCCCTTTCGCTCTCTCTGTCTCCCCATTTCAACTCTGTACTATAAAATAAAGCTTGAAAATGTGGGGTTGGTGTTAAGCTGGACTAAAAGGTTATTATGTATGGTGTATTTTAAGTACACAATATGTGTGTTTCTGTGTCTACATGTCGATAAAAAGAGGGATTTTTTCTCTAGTCACACTGGGTTTTAACAAAGGCCTAAACATTTTAAATATCTCACCTGGTCGTGACGATGGTTCCCAGGTTGTGAATGGACTTCCTCAGCCCGTCCGTCTCCAGCACCAGATCGAGCTGGTCGTTCTCCTCGGGCTGACACGGCAGACCAAAGCCCGCCAGCTCCCCAAGCTTCTCCTGGAGCTCCTGTTCCTCCTGCAGGCTCGACACACTCGCCTCCCCAGCCAGGGCCTCCTCTGCCTGGGTACAGGAGGCCGAGATGTCCCCCTCTCCACGGACCAGGCTGTCCACTTGGGCCTGCAGGACCTAAAGACACACATGTAGTAGGTAGAAGGTAATTAACTAACTAGTAATGACTTAAAAATGAGAAAATCACATATAGTGAATACTTCAGATTAGAATAAACATACAATTGACAAAGACATGCTAATAATAGTAAAAATAAGAAAACATAGAGTAAAAGTACTGAGCGTTGCAAAGAAAGCAATACTTTTAAAAGGTGATCAAAATAGTAAGGCAAAAAAGCATAACAAGGGATAATTTGATAAAAGAAATTAACTTTAAACATTCAGTAAATACATCAGAACACTCCTGATGTTTTGGGTTAGGTTTAGGATGTTTTATTGTATCCTGTAAAGTAGCCCATGTAGAAAGAAAGGCTATACTTTGAGAAGCATGAAAAATGAGGGACCAGAGAATCCTGCTTTTGCCAAAAATCTTGCAGTTGAACTTCTCAAACTAGAACATTTATTTATGCACCTTTTGTTTTAATCCATATGTGACCTCGAGCTCCATCAGTAAAACACTCTTTCGGACATCCAGCTGCTTGTGCAGATCCTCAAAACTTGATTGGATGTCCTCTTCGATGGAAGCTCTCTGGTTGGTCAGCTGTTGGAGGATCTCCTTAACGAATGACAGTGTATCTGAAATCTGAGGGAGTCTGCAGAGAAAAACATCAGAAAAAACATGGTGGAAATGAGAATTTAAAGGTAAAGTGAAATCTTTACACAGTCCACCCCAGGCAAAGTATCGGTTATCCTTTTGTTTTGCAATGGAGAATGATCATTTTATCTGATTTAGGAATTAAAATCTCTTTACTTGATCATTTTGGAGTATTCGTCTTTATTCTTGACATTTCTCGACATAATGGAAAAAAAAAAATTCCTTATCTGATTATTTTTCTCTCCTGTCTGTGGCCCTGAAACTCTTCTGTACCTTAGTATGTAGTGTAGTAAAAAGAAAGAGTATGAGATTTGTAACCCAGGGATGGAGTTGTTTTCACCTGATAGTATGGGGATTGGAACACAGCCTTGCCACAAGAATCGGGACATCCTAAATCTTATTTCTACCATACTAAATAGTAGATAGTATGGGGATTGGAGTTATTTTCTTCACCTGTTCTGGACTTCCCCCAGCCTCTCCGTCAGTGTGCTGCGGTGTTGCTCTAGCGCTTGGTCGAGGGGCCCCTTGGGGTGCTCTCCATGGTCCTGAACACAGTCCTCGCACAGCGCACACTCACACGCCAAACAGAACAAGTCTGCCACCTGCAGGGGAAAGGGGAGAATGGCGGCAGGGAGATTCAGATACAACACAGTTAATGTCATGATTGCTCAGGTGACATTGATAAATTGATTGATTTGTCTTTGATTTGGTGCTCTTTCACTACATTTCTTTTATAGGCCTGTATGTTTAATAATGTATATTGTCCCTCTTGAGAAAATAAACGGATATGCACATGTCGTCACCTTACACAAACTCAGAATGATGATATGACCCCTTGTCTGTAGAATACCTTGCTCTCTGTGTTCTCATTGCCAATTTTAGTTTGATTTTTCTATAGTATTTTATGTCATTTTAAATTGTATTTCATGTGTAATATATTGTATCTGTTTTAAGTGGCTTTTGTCTAAATGACTTGCCTGTAAAAAAAAAAATAAGGTGAAATAAAAATATTTTCAAAAATCACTTAAATAAAAAGAATAAAATAATAAGGTAATAAATATCCCTACCTTCCCCGCATGTAGTGTGCAGGCGTTTTTGTCCGGCGGCGCCTCCAGCACGGTGCACTCCTCACTGCTGCTATCAGGGGAGTGTTGGTGGCCCTCCATCAGCGAGCGGCAGCCTCCGAACACACCCCTCACTCCACAGGGCAGCCAGGGGAAGGCTCTGGGTGTCCCGATACTAGGTTCTTCCCTACTGTCTGTTTGTATTGTTCCCTTTCGTAAAATCCTTTTCTCAATCTTTACTCCATTGTGACGTCCAACGGAACGGGCGAAACATCACATTTAAGCTGGGTGAATTCTTGGCACATGTTGGATCTTAGACGAGGCATGTCTGTATATGTCTGTGTTTTGAAATGTGCGATAGAAATAATTTTTAAATGAAGTAAAATGCCACTTCCAGAAGCATTACATTCAGAACTTTCTACAATATTTTTTTTCACACCGCTTCCAGAAGAGAGTGATGACAAATCAGATGTAGTTCTTGTTTTTCTGTAATTTTGCAGTGCACTTAAGTCAGAACTTTAATTTCTTGATTTCACTGCTGTGAAGAGGAAATACTAAAAACGTCATACATGCCCTTTATTTGCAGCTGTAGTCACTTGGTGTAGAAAATATACATCCAAAACGTCCTTCTGCGTCCATGTGTTGCCTTTTTCCTGGAGTAATGTATGACTCTTGAATAACCAGAAAGAGTTTATCTTCTTTAATGTCGATTCAAACTAAGGTTAGCGTCCGCTGTGTCCTGAGGGAGGAAACAGAGAGGTTATTAGGTGCAAAAGCAGAACTATTATTTACATGTTTAAGGTTTTATTTTCTGTTTATTCCTGAGAATTGTATTTTAACACACAATATAGTAGACAACAGAACAGGTGAGGTTACACAATTATGTTATACTGTTTCAGTACAGCCGCAGTTTAAAGTATAGTAAAAAGAAAATGTACATGATCTGGAAAGCAGGGGGGTATAGTCGGCACTCGGACGTCCAAGTGTTTTTGTCAACTGCATTTGACATGAAAATAAATCTCTTTTTTATTATCTATCTATCTATCTATCTATCTATCTATCTATCTATCTATCTATCTATCTATCTATCTATCTATCTATCTATCTATCTATCTATCTATCTATCTATCTATCTATCTATCTATCTATCTATCTATCTATCTATCTATCTATCTATCTATCTATCTATCTATCTATCTATCTATCTATCTATCTATCTATCTATATATCTATCTATCTATCTATCTATCTATCTATCTATCTATCTATCCATCCATCCATCCATCCATCCATCAGCAGTTCATCTAACCCCCACTATGGCACTCCCTAAAACTCTGCATTGCATTCAGGTCAATGGCAAAAGGCCAACCTGCATTGCCTTAAGGGTGTTGCCCCAAACTTCAACAATCTGAGTATCAGCCTGCATGATACCTGTGTCTGTTTGAGGTGTGTGTATGTGTGTGTGAGAGTAGTTCGTCAAGAAATTTTTGCACTTTCTTAAGTTGACACCCCCCAAATAAATACCAAAACAGTCTGTTAGAATGGCCATATGCTCCTTCCAGCTGCACACCTCCTAATTAACCTCCAGATGGTTCACTCCATAGTAAAGAACGCTTGGAGCAAGACCAGGAACAGATGGGACGATCCACAGACAGGGGTGTGTCGTGTGTCGTGTGTGTGTGTGTGTGTGTGTGTGTGTGTGTGTGTGTGTGTGTGTGTGTGTGTGTGTGTGTGTGTGTGTGTGTGTGTGTGTGTGTGTGTGTGTGTGTGTGTGTGTGTGTGTGTGTGTGTGTGTGTGTGTGTGTTGTGTGTGTGTGTGTGTTGTGTGTGTGTGTGTGTGTGTGTGTGTGTGTGTGTGTGTGTGTGTGTGTGTGTGTGTGTTTGGTGCATGTGGGACAGACCAACTGAGAGATATACGAAGAATATGAAACCAGTAAATAGCAGTAATGTAGGTCAAGGAAACCACTTCAAAGGGAAAAAGAGAACGAAAGGGATAGAAGAATCAGTCATGGCCCCTTTAATCCTAAAATCCTATATTGAACAGCGTGTGTGTGTGCGTGTGTGTGTGTGTGTGTGTGTGTGGTGTGTGTGTGTGTGTGCGTGCGTGCGTGCGTGCGTGTGTGTGTGTGTGTGTGTGTGTGTGTGTGTGTGTGTGTGTGTGTGTGTGTGTGTGTGTGTGTGAGAGAGAGAGAGAGAGAGAGAGAGAGAGAGCTCCATGTTGATTATACAAAGTGTCCCAGTTCACTAGTGGCGCGGATGTGATGATGTAATGTCATGTGAACCATAAAACCTGTCTAGACATTCGGGTTTGAACGCTCTCGTAATAAATAAATAAATACAGAAAGGAGTGTGTGTGTTTTTTGTGTGTGTGTTTGTGTTTGTGTGTGTGTGTGTGTGTGTGTGTGTGTGTGTGTGTGTGTGTGTGTGTGTGTGTGTGTGTGTGTGTGTGTGTGTGTGTGTGTATGTGTAAACCTGAAGCTAGATGTATTCTCAGTAATGAGAACAATATTATCAATAGCCTATTATTTATATGCGAAAAAAATGTTAATTTACAAACACACATTTCTAATAGTCCGTGGTCTTGCAATTCTAATCTATACTACAGTATGTACTAACATGTGTGAGGAACTTTTAAGGCTCTAAATTTAGGCAATTTTTTTTATATCATTATATAATTTGGAGGATGTGTCCCTTCCAATATATTAAAATTATGGCCTTGAATTAACAGTGTGTTTGTGCGGTGTGTGTGTGTGTGGTTGTGTGTGTGTGTGTGTGTGTGTGTGTGTGTGTGTGTGTGTGTGTGTGTGTGTGTGTGTGTGTGTGTGTGTGTGTGTGTGTGTGTGTGTCATTGTTGCAAGCAGGCCTTGAATTAAAAGTTTGAACATCTATCAAATGTAAATGGCTTTAATAATTTTTGCAAGCACTGCACTTTTGACTTCCATATTTCCTCTAATATATAAATCTTTATTTTAAATTCAGACGTCAGCCAGTCATTTCCATCCTATCTGCTTTCCTTTGTCTTGTTTTTCCTGTTTTTAATGTTTTTCGAGTCTCCTTGCCGTGTGTGTAGATGAACTGAATACTTTCATGAATTATTTATGAGGATGGGTGGGGGGTTATGGATCTGAGCTGCCTATGATCTTATACATACGCCTGTTTTATCACCTCATCCCCCCCCAAAATATTCTGTTCTTTACACACACACACACACACACACACACACACACACACACACACACACGCACTCACACACACACAAATGTTACACACGGAAACATAATCACACATAACTGTGCACCCCCACACTCTCATTCAAGCACCCTCTGCAGTGCATGGTGCAAAGGATTATGGGGCAATGGGGTTCTATTTGCAGTGTTGCAGTGTGTGTGTGTGTGTGTGTGTGTGTGTGTGTGTGTGTGTGTGTGTGCCCAGTGGTGTCTATCTGTAACTGTCACATACAGAGAGACAAATGGACCCTTTCTTTCATTCTCTGCAGTGTTTCACAGACCATAAATTCATCGATTCTGCAGTTTTCATATATATAAATAAATAAATGTATAAATGAGACTAACCTGATATTGCAAGCTTCACATTTGAGCCCGGTCAAAAAATAACTAAATTGACGACTACATGAACCGATAGTAAACTGCCTTTCACTAAAGGACAAACCTTAGGTTAGACACAGCTCCGGAAAAAGAAATTAAGAGACCAGTCTGGATTTCTCTTCAATCTTCATCTCTACATTACTTTATGGAAATGCTCTTAATGACAATATTCTTTTTGTGAATTTAACAGAAATGTTGTCAGTAGTTTTTAATATAAAACCAAAATGTTCATTCTACTCAAACATATTCCTTTAAATAGTAAAACAAGAGACACTGAACATTTGGAGTGGTCTCTTCATTTTTTCCAGAGCTGTAGATTTGCCTGGTCATTTTTGGACAGGGCTCCTCCCTACGGAGATTTGAGAAAGTCCAGACTGATCTAAAGACTGAGATAAACGAATGTGGGGCTTGTGATATAGCGTTACAGG
>CM047527.1:18337461-18434395 GCA_026122265.1 Ammodytes dubius
ATTTGCTTCACAACTAACTGCTGATTACTTGTCTCTTTAAGGTTTCTGCCACTGCCTCCACTCTGTCCAGGCTGAGGAAGGTTCACTGGTGATGGCTTGATCCAGGTATGTACAAACCTTATCAACAATTTTTTTTTTTTTTTTTTTTTTGTAAAACCAGATAAGGTGGAGTCAGTGGTTCTGGAGAACAGTTGTCGTCAAAACAATGTCAAAATCGCTGTGTGCAAAAAAAAAAATGCAGTGTCATTACTTAGCCTAGGCGCTGTAAACTAACATGTTTACAGAGCCTAGGCTGTGTTTCTACACAGGATTTATTCTTCCTACACACAGTACAGACGGGCAGATCTTGAAGATATTCACCGATTCTGACCGACAACAAGCATTCTCCAGAATCACTGACTCCATCTGAATGTATCAGTTCGCTGTGATGACGCATATTCCTGCCATTCGTAGTTTCCTCCAGAGGTCTAACGACCGAAGACGGTCCAATCCTTCCTTGGATGTCTGAGCGAATAGAAATAGCAGAATAAATGTACTTTGTCTATTTGTAGCTTCACCGCTAACTGTTGATTACTTGTCACTTTCAGGATGCTTCCACACTCTGTCCAGGCTGAGGAATAGTCACAGATGATGGTGGTTTGATCCAGGTATGTAAATATTTATATCTTCGAAACAATATATTTGTGTTTGTAAAGGTGGAGTCAGCGGTTCTGGAGAACGCTTGTTCTCAAAACAATTAATTTTTTTGGTGAATATCTTCTCCCGACTGTGCAGAAAAAGATCCAGTATACAAACTAGGCTTGGTAAACATGCATGTCTTATGGTGGTCTACCTGTGTTAACAGAGCCTAGGCTGTGTATTGAGACTTGTACAGATGTAGTTGCTCATCAGGAGATATTCACTGACTATGACAAGCGTTCTCCAGAATCCCTGACTCTAACTTTACTAATGTGTCAGTTCGCTGTGATGACGCATATTCCTGCCATTCGTAGTTTCCTCCAGAGGTCTAACGACCGAAGACGGTCCAATCCTTCCTTGGATGTCTGAGCGAATATAGAATATAGTGAATATTATTTCTCCATTTGTAGCTTCACAACTAACTGTTGTTTACTTGTCACTTTCAGGATGCTGCCACTGCTTCATACTCTGTCCAGGCTGAGGAACAAGTCACAGATGGTGGTGGTTTGAGCCAGGTATGTAATTATTTTAACAACATATCTGTTTATAATCCAGATTAAAGGTGTAGTCAGTGCTTCTGGAGATTTTTTTTTTTTTTGGTCTAACTATGCTGCCTGCAAAAATATCCATCGTTAATAGACAACCTAGGCTCTGTAAACTGGCATGTCATGTTGCTAACTATGGTGGACCACCTTGTTTACAGAGCCTAGGTTGTGTAGTAATGCAGGATTTTAAGCGTGTACATATACAGGTGGACAAGTAGGTTCATGACAAAGTGATCTTAACTACATGCGTTCTCCAGAATCCCTGACTGCACCTTAAAGTGTCAGTTCGCTGTGATGACGCATATTCCTGCCATTCGTAGTTTCCTCCAGAGGTCTAACGACCGAAGACGGTCCAATCCTTCCTTGGATGTCTGAGCGAATAGAAAAAGTAGTTAATATTATTTATCCATTTTTATCTTCACAACTAACTGTTTATTTGTCACTTTCAGGATGCTGCCACTGCTTCATACTCTGCCCAGGCAAAGGAAGGGTCACGGGGATGGTGGCTGACCCAGGTATGTAAAAATTTATATATTTGTTTGTAAATCCAGATGAGGTAGAGTCAGTGGTTCTCAAGAACAGTTGTCGTCAAAACATGTTTTTTTTTTTTTTTTTTTTTAAATCGGTGCGCAGAAAAATAATTCAGTGTCAATACACAACCTTGGCTCTGTAAACTTACGTTAACAGAGCATACTTTTTTTTTTTTTTTTTTTTACACATGAGTTTTTTTTTTCCCAGCACACACTACAGACAGGTAGCCGATTGTGAGAAAATATTCACGATTTGACTGATAACGAGCGTTCTCCAGAATCCCTGACTCCATCTTTAATGTGTCAGTTCGCTGTGATGACGCATATTCCTGCCATTCGTAGTTTCCTCCAGAGGTCTAACGACCGAAGACGGTCCAATCCTTCCTTGGATGTCTGAGCGAATAGAAAAAGTAGTGAAATTATGTTTCTCCATTTGTAGCTTCACAACTAACTGTTGATTACTTGTCACTTTCAGGGTTCTGCCACTGCTCCACACTGTCCAGGCAAAGGAAAGGTTCACCGGTGATGGTTAAAGACAGGTATGTAAAGATATATTTGTTGGTAATTCCAGATTAAAGGTGCAGTCAGCGGTTCTGGAGAACACTTGTTCTCAAAAAAATAAAAATAAATGGTGAATATTGCCTCACGATCACCTGACTGCAGAAACAAATCCAGTATTAATACACCAGCTTGGCATGTCTGCTATGGTGGTCCACTTTGTTTACAGAGCCTAGGCTGTGTATTGAGACTGGATATTTGTCCAGCACACAGTACAGACGTATTTGCTCATCAGGAGATATTCACTGACTGACAATCATTCTCCAGAATCCCTGACTGTAACTTTACTGATGTGTCAGTTCGCTGTGATGACGCATATTCCTGCCATTCGTAGTTTCCTCCAGAGGTCTAACGACCGAAGACGGTCCAATCCTTCCTTGGATGTCTGAGCGAATATAGAAAAGCTGAAAATATTAATTTTGTCCATTTCTTGCTTCACAACTAACTGTTTACTTGTCACTTTCAGGATGCTGCCACTGCTTCACACTCTGTCCAGGCTGAGGACAGGTTCACCTGTGATGTTGGTTTGAAGCCAGGTATGTTAATATATTTAAAAAAATATATTTGTGTTTTGTAAATCCAGATTAAAGGTTGTGTCTGCAATTCTAGAGAACACTTGTCAAAACCAGCGACTCTCTGTATGATCCTCTACCTGTGTGCCCTAGAGAAATCCAGTATTAATACACAACCTAGACCTGGTAAACGGGCATGTGGCTATCTATGGTGGGCCACCTTGTTTACATACCAGTTAACAGACCCTAGGCTGTGTATTAACACTGGCATTTTTCATCATGCGCAAACCTTACATACTATAGTGGATCATGAGATTTTCACAGATTTTGATAACAAGCGTTCTCCAGAATCACTGACTCCATCTTTACTGTATCAGTTCGCTGTGATGACGCATATTCCTGCCATTCGTAGTTTCCTCCAGAGGTCTAACGACCGAAGACGGTCCAATCCTTCCTTGGATGTCTGAGCGAATATAGAAAATAGTGAAAATTATGCTTCTCCATTTGTAGCTTCACCACTAACTGTTGATTACTTGTCACTTTCAGGATGCTGCCACTGCTTCACACTCTGTCCAGGCTGAGGACAGGTTCACCTGTGATGTTGGTTTGAAGCCAGGTATGTAAATATATATTTGTTGGTAATTCCAGATTAAAGGTGCAGTCAGCGGTTCTGGAGAACACTTGTTCTCAAAAAAAAAAAAAAAAAAATTGTTGCCAAAATTGGTGAATATCGCCTCACGATCACCTGACTGCAGAAACAAATCCAGTATTAATACACCAGCTTGGCATGTCTGCTATGGTGGGCCACTTTGTTTACAGAGCCTAGGCTGTGTATTGACAGGCATAGTTGCTCATCAGGAGATATTCACTGATTATGACAATCGTTCTCCAGAATCCTGACTGTAACTTTACTAATGTGCCAGTTCGCTGTGATGACGCATATTCCTGCCATTCGTAGTTTCCTCCAGAGGTCTAACGACCGAAGACGGTCCAATCCTTCCTTGGATGTCTGAGCGAATAGAAAGTCTTGACTATTATTTGTCTATTTTTATCTTCACAACTAACTTCTGTTTACGTGTCACTTTCAGGATGCTGCCACTGTCGCCATACACTCACCAGCAGAGGGAGGAGTTCTTTCAACATGTTTTGATCGAACTATTTTGTTTTCAAGAAATAAAGTTTGGACAAGTTGACTTGGAACTGTGGTGTTTGACTTCACGTGGTGTCATGTAAAATGTTTCATTGACATAATGGGACAAAACATTGAATTTAAACAAATGCTTACTTTATAACATCGCTAAAATTGTTTGTGTATGAGGCCATTGAGTTCCTCTTTGTTCTGTGACTGGGTTTTCTCATGATTCTTTACAAAATAAATTACCAGTATGGATTCAAAATTGCTCTTAAATTCCATTCATAATGGTCTGCAAAGGTATTTAAATTAAATTTGGGTAAAGGTGTTTGAATTAAAGTATTTAAAACGGGTCATTTTCTGGGAATGTTGAAATTTTGGGAATATAAATGATGTATTTTCTGAAGTAAATTCTGGGATTCTCTTTCATGTCCTTATAAGAAACAATTATTTGCAACAGAGATGCTTGAACCAGAAACAAATGTGCTTTTAATTAAAAATTTATACATAGATCAAAAATATTGTCTTTAATTAGTACTTTTTTTTAGGGCTGAAAATAAACTATTGCATCATTTTACAGTAGATTAACCATAATTATTTTTCCTTTTACTTATCATATTTAAATTCATTTTAAATTGCACAAAGCGGTCTCAAAGGTATTTAAACATAAATAAAGTTCTCAAATCGAAGCCTTCCGCTACGGTGTGAGTCTTGACCCTCTCGATATTCCGTACACGCGTCGCTATGGATCAGCTGTTTGTGGAGCAGCCGTGTGTCAAAGCGATGCTAAGCTAACTGCTACCTGCCGGCTAGTTTACACCTGGAAAGAGGCTAAAAAAGCTAAATATGGCGGGTGTGCATCCACAGGTAAGTGAAAATGTCGCTGTTTATGTACTGTAAACCCCAACAGACGATACTTTTAACGTAGAAATCTTTAATAAATTGGTTTAAAATTAAAATGGAAGCTAGCGAGTCAGTGCTGTCAATACTATGATGTTGAGACGTGGCAATGCAAACAAGGAACGCCTATTTTCATGCCATGTTAAGTCTATTTTGTTGTATATTTTTTTTATGCCTAAGAGTTGGATGTCTGTAAGCGTAGTAAAGTGCATTAACCTAATTCAAACTGTCCTGTGAGACCCACACAAAGCTCCCAGCTGCTATTTATGTCTCTGCCTCTCTGTTACAGGACGACCTGCTCAAAATGACACACAGAGAAAACTGGAAGTAAGTAGAGATTCCTTCTTAAAGGTGATAGTCAGTGATTCTGAAGAACGCTTTGTGTCAAATCAGTTTTTTGTCCAAATCAGTGAATATCTCATGCTCTGTAAACGGGCATGTTGCTAGCTAGGTGGGCTCCTTTTCTTGGCATACCCTCTGTTTACATACCAGTTTGCAGAGCCTAAGCTGTTGATTTAACACAGCTATTTATTTTCGGCACACACACACAGTACAGACAGGTAGCGAATCTACTAAAAGCTGTAAGAAATAACCCGATCCTTTTAAAAATTGGAAGCCCGAGGAAAACGCAAAGATTCCGCTGGTCTCAAAAATGTATCATTAAATATTTCTGATCACATATAGAGCATCAGACAGGGCTAGACCCTCAGCAAATGGTTTGGACTGTCTGGCAATTCATATATGAAGAAATGTGTGTGTACGAAAGTGAAAAGCATTGTATCTATTTTTGCAGTTAAAGGAAGAGAGACCTTGGGAATCTTTCAGACTTTTTAAACAAAATGGTGTCTGTTTCTGTATCTATGTCTCACAGCCAGCCAGCAGTTTCATAGAAAAAAAAATGCAAGGCCAAAATAACATTACAATATACAGTATGTCAAGTTACTTAAAACACGCAGAATTAACAAAGCGTTCTCCAGAATCACTGATTAAAGGTCAATAGTTAAAAAACGTTTACAGATGGAAATCAGGCCGGATTCAAGATGTCAGCTTTATTTTGTCATTGTACCATGTTACAGAACAACGATATCTGTTTACAGTTTACCGCAAGAGACTTATAATGACGTAACAATGGTTGACAGGAGGGTAAAATGAAGAGTCGTAGCATGCGACTGCGCCTATAAGTGATAGATATAGATGCGCTGCGCCACTTATAGTAGGAAAGGTTACTAGCATGACGCTGCGCCCTTATAATAGAAGGATACTCATGCGCTGCCCTTTAAGTAGGAAGCATACTGCATCGCGCGCCTTTAAGTATGAAGGTTAAACAAAGAGACGTAAAAAAGGCCTCTCACACTACGCTCGTGTTGGGACTAGTAAAACACTAACAAATATGTTAACATAGTAACCACAGAAATAGATAGATGTAAGTTGTGTATAATGAATCATTTGATTATCTAGATCATTTTCTTCAGTGTCAGTGACTAACCCTGCGTTCCGAATCACATACTTTTTTCTTTTACTACACTACATACTAAAGTACAGAAGAGTTTTAGGGCCACAGACAGGAGAGAAAAAAAATGAGATACAAGTTTTTTTTTTCATTATGTCGAGAAATGTCAAGAATAAAGATGAATACTCCAAAATGCTATTGGAGTTAGTGGGGCATTTATGTATTTTCACCATACTACAATTGACATGCATGTATTGGGACATCCTAAATCTTTTTCTGGCATACTAAATAGTAGGAAGTATGGGGATTGGAACGCAGGGTAACTTTCTTCCCTTCCTCTTGTCTACAGGGTGCAACATGAGCGTCTACATGTGAAGCACAGAGGGCACGAGGCGATGCACGCGGAGATGGTTATGATCCTCATCGCGACGCTGGTGGTGGCGCAGATCGTCCTGGTGCAGTGGAAACAGAGACACACGCGCTCCTACAACGTGAGCGTCTTATTTTACAAGAGTTACATTCTCAGGCGTGGTTCATTCAACATTCACATAGCAGCAACTAGGGGTGGCCATTTAGAATTTTTTCTTTAACCGGTTACCAACAAGAATTAACGGTTATTAACCGGTTAACCGTTAAGATTTAATGTAGCCTAGTTATAGTGAAATACCTGAAGCATTATAGCAGGGCTCCTGACCTTCTTTGTTCCAAGGACCGGCATATTAATTTAAAAACTATTCAGGGACCAGTAGCCTATGTAAATGCATTTTGACACAGTTCACTTTCTTACATCCAGTTTAGCGATATCAAAATAAGAGTCTGGATTTGAGAGACATTAAGATGATTTAATCATCAACCCTAACTCTGTCCCCTCCTTCTCTAGCTGGTGACTCTGGTGCAGATGTGGGTGGTGCCACTGTACTTCACCATCAAACTGTACTGGTGGAGGTTCCTCTCCATGTGGGGGATGTTCTCCGTCGTCACCAGCTACGTCATCTTCAGGGCCACGAGGAAACCGCTCTCCTGCAGAACGCCCAGGTACGAGGGGGAGAGACTGTGTGGGGCCCTAAGAAATACATTTAGTGGGGGGAGCCTTTAGCTCAGTTGGTAGGGCGTCCCCCTCCCGGGCCGGCCCAGCAGCAGACCCGGGTCGATTCCCACCCGCGGTCGTTCTCTGCATGTCACTCCCCTCTCTGCCCCATTTCACCTCTGTCTCTACACTATCAATAAAGCATGAAAATGCCCAAAAAATGTCTTTAAAAAAGAAAAAAGAATACATTTAGTTTTAGTTTTTTTTTACAATTGATTGTTTTGTCACTATTTACGCTAATTTTATCATCAGCTCAACTGTCTAATTAACAGGGGAGTCAGCAATTTTAAAACGCATGTTTTCAAAATCCTTTTTTTTCCCCAAATCTGTGAATGCCATACGAGGGAAAGAGGCCGTGTGTGTAGGGCCACATGAAATACGTTTTTCATTTTTCACTGGTGACACCAGTTTGTAAACGCTGCCATACTGAGAAATACAGAGAGAGTTGTGGGGAGCTGAGAGGCTTAATCAACTTTGTGTCAACTCCTTTGGAGATGGCTCGAATGTAACCAACATTCATTTATATGTAAAAATGTACGCCCTAAGCTTTAAATATGTCAACGTTATCTCTGTTGTTTGCATTCATTACTATTTAAAAGACCAAACGATTGCCATAATGACAGATTAAATGATAATGAAACAACAGTTATTTACAGCTTCTGATGAAATATCTTTCAGGATGGTATATAAGTGGTTCCTGTTGATCTACAAACTGAGCTACGCAGTGGGCGTCCTGGGATACCTGGCCATCATGTTCACAATGTTCGGCTTCAACGTGTTCTTCAGGTAAGTCTCTGGCGACTATCGGTGCATCCAACTTTTTAACTTCTTAACTTTTGTCACTTGAAGCCCAAACTCAACTCTTTCTATCTGTCAAATTTGTGGTTGTGACAAAGCCTGCATTCCAATCTCCATATTTCCATACTATTTAGTACGCCAGAAAAATATTTAGGATCTCCCAATATATGCACGTCAAATGGTGTATGCCAAAAAAAATATTTAAAAGATAAAATATAAGCAAGTACATAAATTATAGTACACAGCAGACCCAGGGAAGAATCCAGCTGGGTCATTGTCTGCATGTCACTCTGACACATTTCAACTCTGTCTCTCCAAACTATCTATAATAAAGCATAGAATGACAAAAAATAATCGTTAAAAACATTGACATCTTCAGAATCTAAACCATCTGAAGTCTGTGAGCATGTGAGCGAACTCTCTCTCACTATAAAGGTGTATCGATCTGCCAACCATGTCTCTCCAAACTGTCTATAAAGTAAAAAATGCCAAAAAAATTATCTTTAAAAAAAATATATATATATGACTATTCCCCCTAGCAGAATTAACTGTATTTTCTGTGTGTATATTTCTTTGTGTAGGATCAAAGCAGAGGACTCTATGGACGTGGGTGTGATCATGTTGTTCTATGGGCTTTACTACGGAGTCATGGGCCGAGACTTTGCTGAAATCTGCTCTGACTACATGGCGTCTACAGTCGGGGTAAGACATATATTCTCAATCCTTGCTTGTATGTCTAACTCTAAAGGACGTTGAGTCAAAGATTTGATACTTATAATTGTGTTAACACATGGTTGACTCTGTGTGTGTGTGTGTGTGTATTGTACAAACTATTTTTGTGGGATCCAATTTGAGTTATGGACCTTAAGAGAGGAAATGTTTGGGAAGTGAGGACATTTTGGCCACTTCTCACTTTAGGACAGGCCTTTTAAAGGGCTGTTTGAGGGTTAACACTAGGTTTTAAGGTTCAGGTAGGAATTAGGTTTATGTTAGGGTTAGTGTAAGGGTTGGGGTTAGGCATTTAGTTTTGATGGTTAGGGTAAGGGCCTAGGGAATGCATTATGTCAATGAATGTCCTCACAAGTATAACCGTATAAACGTGTGTGTGGTGTGTGTGTGTGTGTGTGTGTGTGTGTTCAGTACTACAACAAGGGAGGCATGCCCAGCAAAAACCTGACCGACGACATCTGTGCAGTGTGCGGTCAGAGGATCTTTGTGGACGTGGAGGACGAAGGAATATAGAAGACACCTACCAGCTCTCCTGTGGACACCTGTATCCTGAAGACAAAGTCTATTTCCAGGGTTCAACTGTCCCGCTTGGCCAGTAGACTAGTGTGTGTGTGTGTGTTGTGCGTGTGTGTGTGTGTGTGTGTGTGTGTGTGTGTGTGTGTGTGTGGTGTGTATCCTGAAGCAAAGTCTATTCTGCATGAGAGAAAGGCCTGGGATTGCACTTATTTTCCAGTCTGTTATCTTGAAAATACACACAATTTTTTTTACCCACAATGCTTTAAGTTGGAGTCAGCGATTCTGGAGAACTCTTGTTGTCAAAATCACTTTTTCTCCTTATGATCCGCTTACCTGTAAAATAGTTATGTTGTGTTGTTACGCTGAAAAACAATCAAGTGTTAATACCCTGCCTAGGTTCTGTAAACTGATATGTTGCTAGGTAATGGTGGGCCCCATTTTGTTTATATACTTTGTAACATCCACAAACTGGTATGACAAACAAAAAAGCAGAATGTCTTAACATTTCCGAAGATGGGAACGATAAATGCTTGAAGAATGACTGGAATCATAAATCACCTATCAAAATGGTTGCTGTTTAAATTTCTGTCAACAGATATTCTGTTTATTCTTGCTTCAGTTGTTGCTAAATATCTTTATCAGATTTTGTTTTAATCTTCATCAGTGCCTGTATATTGAGCAGTTACTATTGTCTTTTGACAGTGACTGTTTGTCTTTGTTATAGTCGGCTTCTATACACTGGAATACGCCATTTGATAATAATTTGTTTTATTTTGGGGGAAAAATGATAAATTAAGGATTTGCAGTATTTTTGCCTTAACTTGCCTGACCCCTTCAGATTCCATGAGTTCTGCATCCGAGGCTGGTGCATTGTGGGTAAGAAGCAGACGTGTCCGTACTGCAACGAGAAGGTGGACATGAAGAAGATGATGAACAACCCGTATCCTTTCTTCATCTATCATCCTGTGTGGATGGCACAGTCCGTGCGTTTCCATGGGACAACTGGATTGGATTATAGACATATACCGATTTTGACACTAGAACGGACCGCGTCACTTGTCTGAGTATACATGGCCTTTCAAATATTCGATAAAATAGTCGTGCTGGCTGCTCCTATGCTAGGTGGGCTGTAGCCCTTTCAACCAAGTGGTTATAGAGACACGTCCGGTTCCTTTCCGGCAACAACCTTACTATTTATTACGTCGTCTCCTTCCACTTCCTTGTGAAATCCCTGCGGAGATTCTCGAGCAAGCGCAGAACGAAACTCCGATATGAGATATGTGATCCTGTATACATGCCGATAGAATGCCGACTATGAACAGTTATCTAGGTTTTCTTATCCGACTTCGCTTTTCCGTTAATGTGCCGATTTTTGTGCGAAATAGATCGGATAAAGGTGTTTACATGCATTTTACAAGTTCGTTGAAGTCTTATTGTTTATTTACCCGATTATGAGTCTGCATGTAAATGCACTGAGTGATACACACTTTATAGGTGAGAGAGAGTTCGCTCACAAGCTGACAGGATTTCAGATGGGTCTAGGTCTTTTTTTTTTAGATTATTTTTGGCATTTGTATGCTTTATTAGACAGTTTGGAGAGACAGAGGTGAAATGTGTCAGAGAGGGGAATGACATGCAGAGAATGACCCGGGCTGGATCTAACCCGGGTCTGCTGTGAAGAGGGACTGAGACTTTATGGGTGGGTGCTCGAACCACTTTTTAGTGGGTTAAAAAAATATTTAGGATGTCCCAATTCTTGTGGTCATATTTATTATGGTTAGAAATACCTGGATGTCTACTAGATCCGGCCGAGATTTTTAGTGTTGAAAACAGCATCCTATTGGGGTTTTTCTGACCCACAATTCAGTGCGCACCAGAAGTGACGTCACATCATGGAGCCTCCATATGAAAACAAACGGGATGAGACGGATATAAAAGCAAGAGGCAAGATCAAGGCGCAATGTTATGATGAAATAAATAGGTAAAAAATGTCCCAATTGTAGCTACTGCATCCTAACTAGATTTTTTTATGGTCAGATGTAGTATGTAGAACAGAAAAAAAAGAGTATGATATTCGGAACGCAGGGCAGGTCTCCTCTCATTCCCTGCGTTCCAATACCCATTACTTCCCTACTATTTGGTAGCCAGAAAGAGATTTAGAAAATACATAAATGCCCACTAACTCCAATAGCATTTTAAGTATTGTCTTTATTCTTGACATTTCTCGACATAATGGAAAGAAAATCTTTTTATTGATTTTTTTTTTATCTCCTGTGGCTCTAAAACTCTTCTGTACTTTAGTATGTAGTGTAGTAAAAAGACTAAAACTCTTCTGTACTTTAGTATGTAGTGTAGTAAAAAGACTAAAACTCTTCTGTACTTTAGTATGTAGTGTAGTAAAAAGTATAAAGTAGTATGAGATTTGCAAGGCAGGGCAGGTTCTCTCTTGTGTTGAGCATTCTCCTTAACTCCTCCCCTTCCTGTCAGCTGGGAGAAGACACACATGCTCTACGGGCAGCTCCTCGATTGGCTGAGGTACCTGGTCGCCTGGCAACCCATCATCATCGGCATCGTCCACGGAATTAACTTCACGCTGGGCCTGGAATAGGAATGCCGTGAGGAGGAAACACTGTAACGCTGTACGTTCGTCCAGGAGTCGAGATAAACGATTTTCGGGGACTTTCAAACTGTCCAAGGCAGCGTTTCAGGCTGCCCAAGGCCCTATCTCACGGGCTGAGACTAGTTGGAGATACACGATTGCGAGAAAAAATTTGCGTATGTGTGGAAATTTTCCACTTGGAAACACACTGAATTGGTATTTAATCTTGTTTGTGAATGTGCCGAAATTTTCTACCAAACAATGTGCAAACGTCGTCAACCTTTTCTGACCCACGGAAACTAAATTGAGAAGGGTTCGAGACAGTTTAGACTATTTTGAGTATGAGAAAATTTGTTAGGCAAACATTTTTTTAATATGTTAAAAAATTCTAGCAACATTGAAAACCCCTGTGAACCTTTGGAGAAATTTTGGATATTCCCTAATGGTCATATGTACAGTTGAAGGCAGAATTAGGTGAAAATAATATATTATATAGACTCATTACATGCAAAGTGAGTTTACAGTTTATGAAAACCCCAAATTTAAAATCTCAGAAAATTGTAATATTACATGAAATCAATACAAAAGGGATTTTGAATACAGAAATGTCAGCCCTCTATAAAGTATAATCATGCATATGTACTCAGTACTTGGTTGGGGCCCCTATTTCCATGAATTCTTGCCTCAATTCCAATTAATTTTCCATGATATTCTAATAATATGAGTTTCACCTGTATACCATATGGCCTGTGTGCAAATGCCGATCGCAATTTTTCACCAACAGTCTCAGCCGAGAGAGATAGGTCCTTTTATGGAAGTCTTTTGTTGTTTTTTGGGTCAAACTGGTGCAGAGTGATGCCATGTGGTGTTGGTGACTTTGTGTGCAAAGGACACTGCAATGCCAAACCCGCTGCCAACTTTAACGAAAGTATTTCAAGCACAGATCCAGAATCCTTTGAGCATTTTAAAAACCGTTGACACAAGGAAGATACGTGTGTGGTTTTGGATTTATGGGAATGTTGCTGTCATGCATGTTGTTTTTATTGTGATAAATCATCGCTTCACTTCGTATTGAATCATAGAAAATGCCTTTTTATAGCTGTTGTTAACGTTTATTTGCACACTCCTTTTTGAGATATTTGTTAATTTTTTTCGAATGACAAAAAGGACGATGCTTTCTTAAAGAGTTGTTACATCACCTGTTTACGTTTCACATACAATTCTTTACTACAACATTTTAAATGCAATGTTTGTTCTGTATGAATATGTCTGGTTCTTAAGTTGACTGTATGGCTTTAATGTTTATAATGAACAAGACTAATGTAAACTGTCGATGGTACACGGACTCAAACTTCACTTCAGGAAACCGAAACGAAGGATAGTTTACTTTTGCCTTTGCTATTCTTCCAACATGGCGGCGTGTGCCCCATCACCAACCCTCCTAACATTCACCCTGCGTTCCGAATCGCATACTTTCTAATATTCTTAGTATGTAGAATAAAGATTTAGGATGTCCAGATTCTTGTGGCCAGATTTAGGATGGTTAGAAGTACCCGGATGTCCTACTACATCCGGCCAAGATTTTTTGTGTTGAAAACAGCATCCTATTTGGGCGATTCTGACCCATAATCCAGTGCGCACGTGAAGTGACGTCGCATCCTAACTAGATTATGTTTATGTTCAGATGTAGTATGTAGAATAGAAAAAAGAAAGAGGATGCGATTCCTAACGCAGGGACAGTAACAGGATGTTGGAGTTTGGTCCAATCCTTGAAGAATGTCTCGTTCTGTTCTCTCTGCCAAATCCAATGGCATTGCTTTGTGATCAAGACTGCTGCTTTATTAACTTTGTATTTATTAAATATTTATAAAACCTCATAAGTGTGTCCGATCATGTGTGTCTATGGATAATTTTTAAGGGTTTTACTTTATGTTTCATCCACTTCAATCAGACTATCTGTGTATAATACAGAAACTGGTAAATGTGCAGGCATAGCGCACCGTCATTTTTAGTCGGGTATTTTTCTGTTACTCCCTCCCCCACCCCCCAAGCTCAATGGTGTTTTGTGCCCCCAACAGAGCCTTCAAGGCAGCACTGCCTGGAAGGTCCTATCCCCTAACCTTAACCAGTGCTGCCTTGAAGGCTCCGTTGGGGGCACAACTCCCCCCCCCCTGCATACTCAGATTAAAAAGCTAAAAAAAAAAATCACATTGAGGGACACTGGTTGGTAGGCCTGCTGTACGTGTGCTTGCCACACAGGTAAATGGGGTGTTTTCCCCGGCCCCTTCGCCTGCAGCTCCGTGTGGGTAAATATATTAACTATGTTGACATAAAATGCTCCAGCACAGAAGTGGGATAAGAATGTTTTTGTTGTGGTTGTGTTTTTTAGTTTTACTAAGTAAAGAAAACAATTGATTCTCTTCATCTTTTTCTCTTCATCTCTTTTCATGTAAGAGAAGTTTTATTTTATTTTCTCAGAGGGTCACTGTCATTTATTCCAGAATACATTTTATTTGCACCTAAAATCCATAAATAAGTCTAAATATTTCAGCCTAAACTGTGATTTCAGCTCATTGAATATGGCCATACGTCCATTTCTGAACAATTCACCCAACCTGTTGTATGTAGTGTTGCTGTTGCTCTAGTTGGATATGTTAAGTAAAGATTGGGTCATATTACCTGTACCAGTTAGGACACACCTACCTGGACAATTCCTATATATGCTCTAACACAACCACCATTTTACAGAGGACGTTGACTAATATAGAGGTAAGACACACTACTCTTTCTTTAACTAAACAATATGTTTTTTTTACTTGCATGCAAAGAAGTCTCTTTTTGGCGACTCCTGCGTTTTTTACATACATTCGGGTGATTTGTAAAATTATTTTCGAGTGTTTGGTGTTTTTTCTTTCAGAGGGGGGGGTGAGTTAATTGAGTGAAACAAAATAAATCTAATCAAGTGTTGAGAACTGTTACGGAGACATCGCTTCACATTTCAATAAAATCTCACAGAAGCATATTGCTAAACCCAGAGAAATAAAAAATGCTTTGGGATGATGATAACTTTGATCTTTTTTGTTTTATGTCTGTTGTAGACGGCCCAGCCCTTATGCAAAATACAGTTCCCTGTTATCCCTGAGAGTTTTTATTGGGTAACCAGCGGAACCGGTTTGTGCGGTGAATGCCAAGGTAAGTCATCTTTGGTGGATTTGCATCTGGACTTGCATTTGCTGGACTATATTTTATCCCATAATCTACTACAGAAACTTTGACTAGCATTGAGTATCTGATATACTGTATATACACATCTCATCTGACCCATATGAAGAGGCCACTAATTTAATTTTTTATTTTTTTAACATTCATAAGTCAATTTTAAGATGTCATCTTACTAGCAGATTGTTGTTATAAGATTTGACAGGGTAACTTTTTGCCTTTCTGTTCAGAATGAGCAGAGTGAGTTTGTTTGTGATTGTCCTTCATTATTTCTTCAGGATAATCCTGGCAGAAGCAGACTGACCACATGGAGCGTTCACAGCCGGGTGGAGCTACAGGCTCTCAGGTGAGTTCATAATGTTGAAATCGTGACTTTTGAAATCGTGATATTTTAGCACTGCGATGTGGTAAATTAATTTATCAATTATATGCCAATCTGATTTTTGGAGGAGTTTGAAACCTATAGTCTTATTATTCCTTTGTAAGCACATTGCTAAATGTATGGAACAATATCACCACATCCAGCTGATCATTAGAATAACAGAAAGCATTGGTAGGAGTGTGTATCATCAATCACACGTGTGTCCACTGCACTAACGTTACTCCACAGCTCTGGTGGTCAGAAACTCCACATGTCATATTTTAGAGTTAAATATGTGGCCATAGACATTGTTGTAGTATGAAGGAGGTACTGTTGACAGTAACCAAACTCTCTTCTGGTTTTGCAGAAAGGTGCAGGGAGCCAAGTGAGAATAAAGCAGGAAAACGATGATTCCAATGTGAGTGAACTGTGTACACTACATGCACAAACATGTGGCACATTCAATAGATAACACATTTAACGTGTTGTCACTCTGATTCTCTGCAGGCCACACATTCACATACAGTCATTGTGAAAACCAGTGCCAGTGACAAGAAAGAATTCACAAGGACCTGTGAAAAACCTCGCACAGTGCTGGAACTGCTTAAATTAAGTGGAAAGTATGATCGTACGTGGTCGTCAGATGAAAACATTGTGATTCAGATGGGAAGAGCAGATAAGGAATGTATTATTGCGACACATTTCCCTTGTACGTGTATCAATGATAATGAGCTTCTGACCTTATTTTGTAAATCAAAAAAGGTTGAGGAGGCCCGAGGCCAAAATGGGCAACCAATACTTTCAAGGGACAGATATTCTGTTTTCTACATTGAGAAAGAAGGGGGAATAAATACCACAACAAAGAAGCTTTTTAAGAACAATGCTGCTATCAAAAAGTTCAAGTTTGTGGTTGTCTATGGGGAGAAGGGGATGACTGTGAAAGAGGCTGTGGAGAGAGACGGTCGCTTCATTGATGATCTTGGCGACTTCACTCTGTCACACAATGAGAATCCAGATTGCCACACTGATTGTACAGAACCCGTTGACAGTGACACCCTAGATGGAAAAAAATTCAAGTTATGTCTGGAAAGGGAGAAGGGTAACACCATACCACCCCCAGCTGTAGTCCATCAGAGAGGAATCAGTGTCAGAACAGCAATGACAAAGCCAAATGGCACTGTAGACCTTGAGGAGATTTATGAAGAACTGCATAAGCAGTTTCCAGATCTGAAAGAATGGATGGAGAGTAGATTCCCTGGTGATTCCTATCAGAAAGCACTGAACCTTAAGAAGGAAGACTTTGGAAAGATCCAACAGTCATTCAGTGAAGTTCACAGAGTCAGAAAGCTACTAGAATTGGGCAAGTCAGTTTGCAAAGTGATTGTTGAGGATCACTGTCAGGGCACAGGCTTTGTGTTGTTTGACAACTACATCTTGACTAACGCACACCTATTCAAGGGTTGTACAGAAGGACAAAAACTGAAACAGGGTGTAAATGTGTATGTTCTCTTCAACTATGAGAAACCTGAGCCTTTCACAAAATACAACGTCTTCCAGGTTGCTGGTTCTTTTATCTACCTAATTGAGGATGAGCTTGATTATGCCGTACTTAAGATCATCCCTAACGGAGAAACAAGGGACATGACGGTCCCACCAGGGCTCCTGAAGACGGTTGGTCCAATCCCTCCGAACGGTGGAGCCTGTATTATTGGTCACCCGAGAGGAGAGGTGAAACAAATAGATCCAACATGTATCATTGAGAAAGAGAACAGGGGAAATGCTGTGGATGAGAATTTACATCGAAACACTCTGTTCAATATCCATGTTATCAATCGCCTCAGAGAGCAAGGCATTGACCAAATAATGACGGGTGGAAATCTGGCAGAAAAAGTAGTGACCTACAACACTTTCATGTATCACGGCTCTTCTGGCTCCCCAGTGTTTGATGCTCATTGCAAAGTTTTTGGTTTGCACACTAGTGGATATGTCTATGGCTTTCCAAAAGAAGGCAGTGCAATAGAGTTGGCCCAACCTCTGCTTACCATATTAGAACACTTTGTGGATGTGCTGAAGAAGAGTGGAGATGAGAATATGTTGAAGCTTTTAAAGAGAGTTGAGGAGGAAGCAAAGGGAAACTCAGACCTAAAAAAGGTCTTGGAGGCGGTTGGGATCAAGGAAGAGCCAGCTGTACACTCAGTAGCACCATGACTTGAGTGAGTCAATCAAGATTAAGAGGCTCATCTGTAAAAAGATATCTGGCTTCATAGGTTGTTAGTTGGTTCTAGTTTATACAATCATCATAATCACTTAATGAGAATTGCCAAAAACAACTTTGTCATCACAACACATTTAATTTGTGCACCTCAAGGTGTTTTGTTTATTTTTGGGGCGGTGAACTGGATGCGGACATTTTTGTTATTTTTTTGCTCAGCTGATGTTATTATAATCAGAATATGACTGGTTAAAAATTAAGAGATGTTTTTGAAATGTTTGATTCAGGAAATGACACACATTTTTTAGAACTTGATCTGAACCTCTAATTGCAGGACTATTTAAATATGTATCTTTTTAAACTTAACTCATCAAGCCCTAGTGGCGATATTCTTACTCTTGTTGCTTTTCCTTTACTCTTTCGGAAACTTTATAAACTGTACATTTTAAAATAGCTGGAAAAAATACCAAATATGCCGAAAAAAATTCAAATGTTTTTGTAGGGAAATTACTGTTATAATTGTCATAATCATATGTATTTGTTATATGTTCATATGTTGTTGGGAAACTAAATACAAATTAACTCATTGTAAAATAGTTTGGCCTGGAGTGGGTGTGTCCTCCTCCTGTGTATGTGTTTTAGCTCTTGAAACTGTTAGGAATACTTTAAGTAGAATCATTTAATTTAAACTGTGTGTAAAAGCCTCAATATCATTGTCATACTTAATTTCTATAACTGTTCTTCTTGTAGTTATGATTTGTTCATTTTCAAAATTTGTCACCTTTATAACTTTCAACTTTCTAATGCATTCTGGTTTGAAAATAATTAAAACTCACTTGATTGGTACTCCCAGATCTGTTTGGCTGTCCTTTTTATGTCTAAATTATTCATATTACTTTGTTAACCTCCTTTGTTCGTGGGTCTCATGCTTTAGAACTGACTTCGAATTTTTAGTTGCTTCTGTAAACATTTCTATCAAGATAAGCTAAACTTCAGAGAAAAAAATATTTTAGGAATCATGTCGCTACCTGTTTTGAATTTTTTTAACGAGTTCATAGTTTCTGAGTTTACTGTTGCCAGAATGAGTTTCACAGCCACTGGATACATCCTCCAGTTGTAGCTGAAATGACGAACTAAGAGCTCCCCCATGTGGCCATATTACAGCATAACACTTTCTTGATGACACTCGATTAAGTCTACATCTAATCTTCTTATTATCAAAGAAAGAAATATGACATTGATTGACATGATAATGAGATTGTTATTCATTGTGGTGCAGCTGAATTTCGTATGGATTTTTTTCTGCTTCAAGGTAACAAGTATAAAATGCCTATTTTAAATAACTGACATATTTTCATTTTTTTTATGAATCAGAAGATAGTTTATTATCATCAAAAAAAAAATTAAACTCTTATACAATCAAAATATTTTCCACCTTTTTATCCCAAATATGTGTCATTCAAACTAAAAACTTCTGAAACATGAAAATCTCATAGTTTTATTATCAAGGAAAAGGTGTTATTGATTAAGTTTTAGGTTAAGTTCTTATTAATCCTTTTGTGATTCTGAACAAGACAAATGTAAACTTTCAGATGAACAGATACTCAAACTTCCCTTCCCTTCCTGAAAATATTACATAACAGGCCATCAAGCTTGGAGCAAGAGAAGAACAGTATACTCTTGTATGTAATTTATCTTTCATTACCTCCAATCAGACTATCTGGTTATATTACTGGTTTGATCATTTCTCTTCCTTGTACATGGTGTACTGTAGGCCCTCTTATGTTTTATTTTTCAAATCTCGAAGAAGAAAACTACTGCCTATACATTAATGAGAATGTTCCTCTCCTAAAAGCATCTCCCGTTAGTTTGTCTGGTTTCATATGTCACTGTGCTTTATTTCAGAATGTTTTATTTGCATTTAAAATACAAAAATAAGTCTAAATACTTCAGCCTAAACTGTGATTTCAGATAATTGAAAATTACCATAAATTCCATTTCTGAACAATTCCCAACCTGTTGTATGTAGTGTTTTTGTTGCCCTAGTTGGATCTGTTAAAGAAAGAAGGGTAAGAGGTCATGGAGTGTCGTATTTCCTGTACCGGTTAAGACACCCCCCTCCACACACACACACACACTTCCTGTACATTTTCTTTATCTGCTCTAACATAACCACCATCTTACAGAGGACGCCGACTATTGTTTAGGTAAGACCAAATTAGTTTTTTTCAACTAAACAATATAGTCTGTTTTTTTGTGTTTTACTTGCATGCAAAGAAGTCTCTTTTTGGCGACTCCCGCTTTTTTTGGTGTTTTTCTTTGGAGCGGGGGAGTGAGTCATGTGAGGGAAAGAAAAATAAATCTCAACTGTCAGGAACTGCTACAGAGACATCACTTCACATCTGGTTTCAATAAAGTTGTTCGGAAGCATATTGCTTACACCAGAGAAAAACTAAACAGACACAATTATCTTGTAATTAAGAGAAAACTGTAAAGGTGCCACAGTTAGCTGCTGCTTTGGTCAGTGAAAAACTAGGAAAGTTGATAAGTTAGTCCTGCTATATGGTGGGCCTGAAGTGCAAAACACAACATAAAATCCCACAACACGACAGCATTGGTAAGACTGAAACAGAAAGGGTTTGTATGTATTAGACACTGATCCTCGTCCTGATTTGATGAACTGTCTCTGAATTACAATGCTGAAGTTAACTTTCACAGTTTTTCCATTGGTAGCGAATGGGACAGTTACTGTTAGTGAAGCTGAAACTATGTGATACTATGTGTATTACCCTCATTGTGGCATATAATTGTTTTTAAAGGTGCACTGTGTAATATGACATCATCAAGAAAGTTAGAAAGTTCTAGAATGCAACGCTCCCTGGGTAACCCCACCCTTTTGAATAATAACAAGCTACAGTGGCCTTCAAGGACAAGAACAATACTAGATTTAAACAATGCACATGATGACATTCCAAAAACATGGATGCCTCCATAAGACCTGCCTGCTCAATGTACAAAATGTAATATTAATATTTGTAATTCTCCACTCAGGAGGATAATTCAGATTATTGGCAGAGGTGATTTTACACCAATGAGGACATAATTATGAATGAGGATATTGATTTTAGCAATAAATTACTTAAAATGTTACACAGTGCCCCTTTAAAGCTACTATTTGTTATATGTATGTTGGTCCCTAAGTTAGTATGTCGGTTATGTTTGAGACAAACAACATTGCTTTTATATAATTTTAGGTTTTTATTTTATTATTATTTTAATGAATAGAATATTCAATAACTTTAAATCCAACTACTAGAGGTTACCCTGCTGGTTAATCTACAACACTTGCTTTGGAAAGATGTGCAAATTTTGCTATAGTCTCTAAAAGAGAAATTAAAGTTATTTAGTGTGACATATGTAGTTTGTCATTCTTGTTCATCACACAGATTATCTTCATTCTTTACTAAAATGTACTCATAAAGTCTCAGTAAAATTTTTGCATATACAATTATTTTCATTGAGCTGTCGAGATTTTTGATATCTGTTGTTTCTTGTCTGTTGCAGATGGTCAGTCCTGATCACCTAAGCCCAACAGTGCAATCAACGCTCCCTAAAGGTTTTATTGGGTAACCAGCGGAACCGTTGTGTTGAGCGGTAATCTTTGGGATAGGAAGGTAATATTTATCCCATGATATACTTACAATGCACACGGAAAGTATTCACAGCGATTCACTTTTTCCACATTTCATCATGTTACAGCCTGGAATAAGGCGTGATTAATAAAAATAAAATCTCAAAATTAACCATATTACCCCATAATGACAATTTAAAAAAAGTTTGTTTGAGATTTTTGCAAATTCATAAAAAAAAAAAGAGAAATCATGTAGCCTACTAAGTATTCACAGTTTGCGATCAGGCTCAAAATTGAGCTCAGATGCATTCTGTTTCCACTGATCATCCTTGAGATGTTTCTACAGTTTTATATTGGTAAATCCGCTGGATTGGACATGATTTGGAAAGGCAAAACATCGCCTGTATAAGGTCCCACAGTTAACAGTGCAGTCAGACCACAAAACAAGCAGGAATTGAAGATTGTCTGTAAATACTCCGAGACAGGATTGTTTCAAGGCACAGATCTGGGGAAGGTTACAGAGAACACAGTGGCCTCTATCAACCTTAAATGGAAGAAGTTTGGAACCACCAGGACTCTTGCTAGAGCTGGCCTCCCTCTGAACTGAGTGATCGGGGGAGAGGGCTTTAGTTAGGGAGGAGGCCAATAACCCGATGGTCACTCTGACAGAGCTCCAGGGTTCCTCTGTGGAGAGAGGAGAACCTTCTAGAAGGACGACCATCTCTTCAGCACTCCACCAATCAGGCCTGTATGGTAGAGTGGCCAGACAGAAGCCACAGCCCGCCTGGAGTTTGCCAAAAGGCTCCTGAAAGACTCTCAGACCATGAGAAACAAAATTCTCTGGTCTGATGAGACAAAGATCGAACTCTTTGGTGTAAATGCCAAGCGTTATGTTTGGAGGAAACCAGGCACCGCTCATCAGCTGGCCAATACCATCCCTACAGTAAAGCATGGTGGTGCCAGCATCATGCTGTGGGGATGTTTTTCAGTTGCAGGAAATGGATGGACTAATCAGGATTGAGGGAAAGAGAATGCAGCAGAGACATCCTAGAAGAAAACCTCTCAAACAAACATTTTTTAAAGTTGTCATTATGGGGTATTATGTCTAGTATTTAATCGCGCCTTATTCCAGGCTGTAAAATAACAAAATGTGGAAAAAGTTAAGCGCTAATACTTTCCGTGGCACTTTACTTCAGAAACTTTGACTTGTAAAGCATTGAAGTATCGAATGCACTGTGAATACCCATATCATCTGACCCAATATCAAGAGGCCACTGAATTGTTTTTTTTTATAATATTCAGTGTCAATGTAAGATGTTTGTCAGCTTATTATAGCGAATTGTTGTTATAAGATTTGACATCTGTAACTCTTTGCTTTTCTGTTCAGAATGAGGCATAGTTTTTCAAGACTAATCGTCTTGGCCCTACAGCGGCAGCAGCAGAAGACTGACCACCATGAAGCGTTCAGGTCAGGTGGAGCTACAGGCTCTCAGGTGAGCACTGAAATGTGGTCATATTACTTTAATCAACATATATGCCAATCTGATTTCTGGAGGAGTATTGAAACTCCTATCCTTGACCCACTCTACGTGCAACACAACAACTTGTGTGTGTTCACTGCACTAATGTTACTCCACAGCTCTGGTGGTCACAAACTCCACACGCATATTTTAATAATATGTGGCCATAACATTGTTGTAGTATGAAGGAAGTAATCTTGACAGCAACCTAAACTCTCGTTCATTTTGCAGACAGGTGCACACAGCAAAGTGAGAATGAAGCAGGACAACATGGTGACTCCAACGTGAGTGAACTGTGATACACTGCATGCATAAACATGTGGCAAATTTATTTGTTTATGACATAACGCATTTCTTTTTTCTACTCTGATTGTCTGCAGGCCAAAACATTCAAATACAGTCTATGTGAAATTCAGTGCCAGTGACAGAACAGAATCACAATGACCTGTAAAAACCTTGCACAGTGCTGGAACTGCTGAAATCAAGTAGAAAGTATAATCTGCAGTGGTCAGATGAAAACATTGTGATTCAGGTGGGAACAGAAGATAAGGAACGTATTATTGCGACACATTTCCCTTGTACTTGTATCAATGATGGTGAGCTTCTGACCCTTTATGTAGAAAAACTAAAGGTTGAGGAGGCCAAAGGCCAACGTGAGGAACCAATAGGTTCAAGGGACAGATATTCTGTCTTCTACATTGAGACAGTAGGGGGAAAAAATACCAAACAAAAAAAGCTTTTTAAGAACAATGCTGCTATCAAAGAGTTCAAGTTTGTGGTTGTCTATGGGGAGAAGGGGACGACTGTGGAAGAGGCTGTGAAGAGAGACGGTCGCTTCATTGATGATCTTGGCGACTTCACTCTGTCGCACAATGAGAAATCAGGTTGCTACACTGAAGGAACAGATTCTGTTGACAAACTGAATGACAAAAAATTCAAGTTATGTCTTCCACTGAAAAGGGGAGCATATAAGAAACTACAGGAAAAGCGAGGTGAATCAAATACTTCAAAGCCGAAGGCTAAGACACCACAGAGAAACCCAGGTGCGTCACATACTCCAAAACAGAAGTGTAACACCATGCCACCCCCAGCTGTAGTCCATCAGAGAGGAATCGGTGTCAGAACTGCAATGACAAAGCCAGATGGCACTGTAGATCTTGAGGAGATTTATGAAATACTGTGTAAGCAGTGTCAAGGTCTGAAAGAATGGATGGAGAGTAGATTCCCTGATGGTTCCTATCAGAAAGCACTGAACCTGAGGAAGGAAGACTTTGGAAAGATCCAACAGTCATTCAGTGAAGTTCACAGAGTCAGGGACATACTAAAACTGGGCAAGTCAGTTTGCAAAGTGATTGTTGAGGGTATCACAGGCACAGGCTTTGTGTTGTTTGACAACTACATCTTGACTAACGCACACCTATTTGAGGGTTGTACAGAAGGACAAACACTAAAGCAGGGTGTAAAGGTGTATGTTCTCTTCAACTATGAGAAACCTGAGCCTTTCACAAATTACAACGTCTTTGAGGTCGCTGACTCTTACATCCACTATATTGAGGATGATCTTGATTATGCCGTACTGATGCTCAACACTGTGGGCGAGAAATTCAGCCAAAGCAAAGAAACAATGGAAATTAAAGTCCCACCAGGGCTCCTGAATAAATTTGGTCCAAAGCCTCCGAACGGTGGAGCCTGTATTATTGGTCACCCGGGAGGTCATTTGAAACAAATGGATCTGACTTGTATCATTGAGAAAGAGAAGCGAGAGCAAGCTGTGGCTGAGCATTTTCCTTCATACAGAGACACTCTGTTCACTATCCAATCAATCCATCACTCAATCAAAAAGGAAGGCATTGAACAAATAATGACGGGTGGAAATAGAGCTGAAAAAGTCGTGACCTACAACACTTTCATGTATCACGGCTCTTCTGGCTCCCCAGTGTTTGATGCTCATGGCAGAGTTTTTGGTTTGCACACTTCAGGATTTGTCCGTGGGTTTCCAAAAGAAGGCCATTTGATAGAGTTTGCCCAACCCCTGCTTACTATATTCGAACACTTTGTGAAAGTGCTGAAGGAACGCAATCTTTTGGATCTGTTGAGGAGAGTTGAGAAGGAAGCAATATGGAACATATACCTAAGAAAGGTCTTGAGTCGGTTGGAATAAAGCTAGATCCAGGTCACACTGAGGATATCTTGGACTCCAGAGTCAATGGAGATTGATTAAGAGGCTCCTTGGGTCAAAACATATCTGGCTTCATAGGGTGTTAGTTGTAGTTCATAAACTCATCATAATCACTTTATGAGACTCGCCAAATCAACCTTGTTTGTCATCACAACATATATAATAGTGTCCTTCAGAGAGAGGCAGACTTTGTTTGTTAACCTTGTATATATTTTTGTGAAGGGTAAATTGGATTCCAACATTTTTTATTTATGTTTTGCTAAGCTAGCTGTTGTAATAAGAATCTTTCACTGTGGTGTATTTAATAATTACTGTACAAGCTGTTATGTGTTCTGCAATTAGAGCAATTTAATATGTTTTTAAAAGCTTCAATATCATTGTCATACTTACTTACTGTAACTGTTCTGGGTGTAGTTAGGATTTGTTGATACTTTAAAGAAATGTGTCACCTGTATAACTTCTTTCCAATGCATTGTTTAAAAAATGTTTTTAATTAAAACTCACTTGATTGGTATTCCCAGATCTGTCTGGCTGTCCTTTTTATGTCTAATATTATTCATATTACTGTGTTAACCTCCTTTGTTCGTGGGTCTCCCTGCTTTAGAAATTACTTCAAATTTTTAGTTGCTTCTGTAAACATTTCTATCAAGATGAGCGAAACTTCAGAGAACAAAAT
Source organism: Ammodytes dubius (assembly GCA_026122265.1). Classification (NCBI taxonomy): domain Eukaryota; kingdom Metazoa; phylum Chordata; class Actinopteri; order Uranoscopiformes; family Ammodytidae; genus Ammodytes; species Ammodytes dubius. The sequence continues at coordinate 18,363,294 of CM047527.1, forward strand.
ATATTTTTAAATAACTGACACATTTCCATTTTGTTTTTATGAATCTGAAGATAGTTTATTATTCAAAAAAGAATAATATCTTTTATACAATCAAAATGTTTTCCACCTTTTTATCCCAAATATGTGTCATTCAAACTAAACACTTCCGACTGTTTTTACTTTCAAACCACTTTGACAAAACATAAACAACAAAACAATAGTTATTGTAATTTTGACATCATTATCAAAAAACAAAAGGTATTTGCCATATTTTTGTCGAAGATTCAGAAAGCTTAATCGGAGTCGCTGCAGTTCCAGTAGGTCTAGAAAATCACAGTTTGGAGGGTCATCTAGCCCATAGGCCTAACCCTAGGCCTAAGGGCTAGATGACACCCTACCCCTACATGTTAACACACAATTCAGAGGGGTAGGCCCAAGGGTTAAGGTAAAGGGGTGAATTTGGATTGGGCCTCAGTCATCCTCCTCTGGATCTCCTCTCAAAGCTTTGCGGAGACTCCTCCAGAACTCCTCTGTCTTCTCCTCCTCCTGAGGCCACTCCAGGTAGGTGGTGGAGCTCATGAGTTTGCGCAGTTTGCAGAACCGTTTGGGGATGTCGTCTTTGGACAGTGGCTCAAGCAGAATCAAAATGGCCGCGTCTCCAGCGTCTTGCCCGTCGAAGAGCCAGAAGTGAGAGAAGTCCAGCTCGTAGCGGCACCAGTCGGACTGGACAAAATTCTCAGAGAGGACGAAGACGGTCCGCCGGCTGCGCTCCATTGCGCCCATGATGTTGTCAACAATCCAGTGTCCAGGAAGGAAGTCTCGCTTGTGGAGGCACAGGGTCAAAGGCCGCTGGTTTCTGAGATTCACATCGTTTTCCCTGTTAGAGAATAAGCCAGATATCAGGTTATGTTTAGGTGGGGTTGAATCGTTGAGAGACAGTTGCAAATCTGCATTGCACTGACAACTTCAATAATTCTAATTTTGGCAAGACATTTTTCTGATTTGTACAACTGAGATTTATCGCAAATTTCCAATTGAGGTATTTAGCTAAATAGACAACTATATTCACATATTAACTGATTTTGAAAAAAAGTGATATTGACAACAAGAGTTCTCCAGAATCGCGAATTCCACATTTAAGTAAAGAAAACCATTCTCAAGTTACCTTGGCTCTTCCAGCTCAGGTACCAAGAAGTTTTCCACCCAGCTTGCGTCTCTCTCACTGTAGGACACAAAGGCATCAAAGGATAGCAATGCTTCTGCTTCACCATCTCTGTGTCTCTGTCTCCTTCGCTGGGAGCTTCTCTTGGCCTTCAGCCATGACCAAGTCATCTTCAGGTACCAGACAGCATGGATACGCCACAGCAGGACACACACCAGGACGGCAAGACACAGCGCCACACCACAGCTCACTGACACAAACAAAACCTGGTGGCACTCGGCAACAGAGAAGCGGACTTGACCCACCTCTTCCCCTTGCAGGTAGAGAGGAGAGTCGCATACATAGCGCTCTGTCTCTCTGTCTGTCAGAAACACGTCTATATCTTTAATGCCCATCTGGAAGAATTCCACAAAGTCACAGGAGCAGACAAACTTGTTCTGACCCGCTTGGACGCTCTGGAGTCGTCTGTAGGACTGAAGGTCTGAACGGCCGAACATGTTCAAGGTGTTGGACTGTGGAAGAACATACTTACATTGTAAGATATTCACTGATTCTGACAGCAAGGTTCCTCAAGAATCGGTAACTCCAGCTTTAAGTAATCAAAAGAAAACTCAAAGAGGACTGGGAGAAGATGTATGAGATGTGGTTGGTTCTTACCTGTATTGTCAGTGTTTGCAGATTGGGTAAGAACAGTCCAGGGGGTAACCGGAGAAACTTGTTCCCAGACAGGTGGAGCTCTCTCAGGGCAGGCAGGAGCAAGGGGAAGCTTTTCAGATCATTGTTGCTTAGATCCAACACCTGGATATGATAAAGTGGTTTGTTGTCTTTATTCTCCCCCTGAAGAATCGATTTCATACAGTGGTAGAAACAACAGACATAAGTAATCTTAAATACATAAACAGTCTCAGTACCTCCAGAGTTGCAGGTAAACAGGTGGTGACGGTTGTGAGTTTAGCCCTGGAGATGTTGAGGTATCGCAGGGTGGATGGCCATGAGCAGCCCTGGGGCATGGAGCTGTATCCGGTCCTACTGATGTCCAGGTGGGTCAGTTTAGAGAGCTTCGCCACCAGCTGGCTCACTGTGGACAAAGACTATAGAGGTACAGCATTTAGATCTTAATTTTCTATTCTAAAGAACATGCTGGATTTATGACAGCAAAATAACAGACAGGCAGACAGACAGACAGACAGACAGACAGACAGACAGACAGATAGATAGATAGATAGATAGATAGATAGATTACCAAAAATGTAATGTTTTTTTTCATGTAACAAAGAATAGGTTTACAACTGGCAGCTTTGGGCCAGTAATGAAGGTAGACCTTTATTTTTATTGCATAATTAAACAAGAAAATATGGTTTCGTAGCAATCTAGTCCAACTTGCAGCATACTGTATGTATGTAAACAATAGAAATATACATTTGTTAACAAACTGTTGTGTACCTGCTGACTGGACTTCTCTGAAACTGTGATGTGAATATGTCAAACCTGATACAAATTAACGGGACAATGAACAAATTTGCTATAGAAATACATTTGACTTTGACTTTTAAATAAACCAATTAATAAATACATTAAGTAAATAAGTTTCATGAAGGCACCTTCAGAGGGTTTCCGCTGACGTTTAGAACCCGGAGGTCCTTCAGTGTGCCGTCTCCATAGCACAATGTCTCCTGCAGAGTCAAGTCAGTCAGCAGGTTGTCAGAGAGGTCCATGTAGTGTATGTTCACCAGCAGGTGGGAAGTGAGGCAGGGCATTACAAACACCTGAGGGGAATAGACAGCCTTTGCTTATGGTAAATGGTAAATGGACTCCACTTATTTAGCACTTTTCCCTGTTTTCACAGTTCCAAAGGGCATTACGGGCGGCTGTGGTGAAGTGTGTAGGGCGGTCGTCCACAGGTGTCTCCCCCAACACATGTTGAAGTGTCCCTGGGCAAAGAGAAACTGAACCCTAAATGTCACCCGATAGTTAGCTTGCACCCTGCGTGGTAGCAGCTGCTGCTGCTATCGGTGTATGAATGTGTGTGTGATTGGGTGGATGCTTACAAAACAATGTAAAGCACTTTGGGTTTGTGAAAAACCAGGGAAAAGCGCCATATAAGTGGAGTCCATTTACCACTGCATTGTTTTTGCACCGATAGCAGCAGCTACCACGCAGGGTGCAAGCTAACTATCGTGAGCAATTTGGGGTTCAGTGTCTTGCTGACCACCCTACCTACTTCTCCATACCCACCCCTTAGATGAAGCTGTGAGAGTTGGAATATAATGTACCATAGTCATTCACTTACTGTTCGGACTTTTTCATGTTTCTTCATAATCCTAAAATGCATTCTTGTTCATATTTGAAGCATGAATTTCTGTAATTTTACGAATTTTTACCGTATTTTGGAACAAATCTAACAGTAAAATTGAGTATATGAATAATGTATCTGAATATCCCTAAATTGTCATTGTGTTTCATGATGCAAAATAGACCAAATGCCAAAGACTGTCTGAATAATTAATTAGATTAATAAAAACTGAAATGTCATCTCAAGATATGTTTAGAGTTGAAATTGAGACATTTCCTTTTTTTATGAGACCAGGGACAATTTAATATCCTGCCGCAATGTGAAATAAAAGTTTGTAAAAAGATTCCTATTTGAAAAATAAAGAACTTAAAGGACTACTTCACCGTGGAATATGAAGTTATTGAACTCTGAGATCCTATGTTGTATAATATGCCAACATTTTAGAAATGGGTTCATCTAGCCTGAGAAAAGCAGAAAGAGAGTTTTATGGTCTCACCGTCTAACCCTACAGTTTTCCCAGTTGTGATGTCACAACTGGGAAACTGTAGGTTTTGCTATTAAGCAAATATTGAAAAAATTATAAAAAAGCGTTCTTAATTACACCTTGTTGTTACCTTGGCGTTTATGACGGACACCCTCCTGGGGTATTGAAGCAGAAATCCCAGACTCAGAAATGAGACAAAGTTAAACACATCGGGCACCATAACGTTCCGTATGAAGAACTCATCGATACTTTTCTGATCAGTCCATCCGGCTACCTCCCACCTTAAAAAAAAGAAGAAAAAAATTGGTTCAAACTTGTCACATTTCAAGAATCTAATGACAGACACAGACTGTCCTGGAAATGCTGTTCCAATACCTTCCCTCGCCTGTAAATGTGACCCCGTCCACAGAAAAGAAAGTGAGTGGCACACCATCCATCACCACAAGGTAACCAACCATGGCCTCGTCAGACATAGCAAGGTTACGAAGGGACAAAAACCTGAAAAAGTTAAATGGGAATGAGTGGAATATGTGACCTTGAGTGTGTTAGAGAAGTGAAACATTTTCAAAGGTATATTCTCATAACTGAATAAACAAACTTTCCTCACAGGAAAATTGGATCCCTGGAACACTGTTTGAAGTTAGAAAGCTCCCTAAAACATATTCTAGTCTTACTTTTGGTTCCAGGTTCCTCAAAATAATTCAGGTTAGATGTATGATAGATTTCTGTAAATGTAAACAAATTCCCCTCATCTGAAACTGCATAGTGCAGATTAAAGTACTGTAAAGGATATCATAAATTAATTAGTGAAGGAATTCTGAATGAAAACTAAAACAGAAGAAAAGGAGATGGTGGCCAGACCTGACTCTCTTCTTGGCCATCTCTCTGAAGGGCTGAACAGACTGATTCCCGATCAGATGGAGGTCTTCTAAAGCGATCGGTGTCTCGGGGTAAGACACGTCCGCGAGCACAGCCGAAGCCAAGGCCGAGTTTGTCAAGAATGGACCATGGAGGCTCAGAGTTACACGACCCAGCGGCCAAATGTACGCTAGAGCACCGGACTCGTACCTGCAAGAGAAGAGAGAAAAGTACAGGAGGGAGAGTTAAAGATGGGAATACCACAATCTAGATTTATACTGTACATGTATATTCTAAATCAAATAAAATCAAATACGTTTTATTTCTATAGCCCAATATCGCAAATTTGCAAAAGTGGGCTTCACAGTATGTACACAGTATGACACCCTCTGCCATTACACCCTTAGCTCGATCTAGCTTATAATACATTTGATAAGTTCATAAGAAGCGTTTTGAGGACATTTTGTAAGTTATTTTTGAGGTGCAACACCACCACACACAAACAGGTCATCCTCCACCTTGTCAGATTGTTGGCATTGACAGTGAGCTCCAGCAGCTGAGTGACTCCAGACAGGTCTCCTCTCTTTAGCTCTTTCAGATCAGGACCTCCAAAGCTCAACTTCCTCAGCCTCACCATCCCCTGAAACACTGCAGAAGAACCCAGGCGCTGGAGGAGACGATGGGGGGAAAAAGAAGCTTGGTTAAAAAAATATGTTTTGGGGGAGGGGTGCTCTTGTAGTGGTTACCTTTCACATAGGATATTTATATTTTCATTAAGTAATTGCTTGTATTCATGATTATTAACAAGCTCTTACTCCAAATCCCTAAATGCACACATTTTGAGTAAACATTAAAACAACATTACATTACATTGTACACCCTCTTGCATGGTAACATAATTGTTATACTTAAGTCACTGTTTTTTGACTAACCCAATGTTAACTAAACACATTGTTTTGCAAATTAAAATATATGCTTCAAATCCTGCATATAAAACACAACAACACTTTGTTTACGGCACCACTCCAACTAGCAGCATTTAAAAGGGCAGAAAAGCACCTCAGCCCTTTACCTGTACGGGTTGTTGAGCAGGTTGAGGTCCTGCAGAGCTCCTAGCTCCTTGAACCATTTGTGGTTGAGAGCCGTCAAACGATTGTCTGACAGATCCAATTCCTCTAGACTCCACAGAGAGTCGAATGCTGACTGATGAATCCCTGCTATTCTGTTACCTGGATGACAGTTATATATACATGTAAAAATACAATACTACACAACAAAACAACAGGAATCAACACAAACCATTTTAGTTTGGCTTTTAAGCTAATTATTAATTTATTTGATTTGTTTGAAGGTGACATTTTTTCAGGTTAAAACTGTAATTTGCTTTTTTCATGATGTAGTGACCAAAAAAAAACCTTCATATTTCTCACATGGCTTCTCTATCAGGAATCAACAACTTTCATAAGTTTTGATCAGTGCTTCATGGCGTTACCATCAACATTAGTCAAGATTACAAGAAATTAAAGTTGAAAATGTTGTCAAGCTAAACTGAGTCTTACTTCCTTCATTAACTTTTATAATGCTTCAAACTAGGCAACTGATCGAAACATCCTGCAATAAATGAGACTTCTCTATCTGCTTAGCCACAGCCACAGCAGTGTTCTTAATCATTTTTGCCATAAAATAATAAAATCCCATGAATCAGTAAAAAACCAGTACACAAATGTTACCATGCAGTTTCAGGGCCCTTAGTCGTCGGTGGCCAGTCAGATCATCTTGGGTCACTATGGTGATGTTGTTAAAGGACAAATCAAGTGTCAGGGCTCGGTCTGTTACCGCGGGAACATGGGTGAATCCACCGAAAGAGCAGTTACAGGAGAAATGCAGGTCACACCGATCGCAGGATGACCTTTGACCCGAGCTCAGAGAGACGAGGAGGAGGAGGAAGTAAATAATGGTTGGATGTGTCATACTGTAAAGGAAATAAAGACATTTTAGATTAGATGGATGGATGGATAGATGTAAAAAAACATTTGCGATACCTGATAATACTATGTGACCTTAAACCAAACTTAAACAAAAGCCTTGCACAAATAACACTCCAGAACATATCAAACAAAGGTAGAGTAAAGTTTTTGAGAAAATAGAATGTAAAAACTTTTCGGTCGGTATCGTATTGAATATAAACAATGACACTGTATGAATTGACTTATAAACACCTTGTTTTTGAAATGTAATGTTTTGTTCTAGGATTTAACAATATGTGTTACCTTACCTTGTTTTTTGCAGAGCAAGTTCCCGATAATGATGTTAAAAGGAACGTGTCTTTAGGACTGTATAGAGAGGAAGGTAGTGACAGATCTGGCTAATTGTGAAAAGAGGTAGTGATTATGGAAATTTACTTCGGAAAGGGGGGGGGACCTGTGTGAGTGTGTGTCACATATCAATGCACACCAACTTCTAAATTTAACAGCAGCAACCCAGAAGTTGGACTCTTTTTTTTTTTTTTTTTTTTTTTACAAATGACTCAAACATTTACTTGACAAATGGGGTGACAATTTGAAATACTTGCTTTTTTGTTGAAAAGAATCAACTCATATATAGATTATAACTTTAGAACAAAGATGAAGGTAAATCATAATATTTTACTGCTTGGACCGTGACAGAATGAACTTCCGCTGTGTCTTTTGTTTGCTCTAATCAACACTTCCTCTTTTATCTACTTTCATACTGGATTCCCGAACATACAAAGGATCACAAACATGTTGCTAGTTTCAATTTAATATTATTAATAAAATAGTTATTTTTTTAAAAGTGATGAAATAAGATACAATACAAATGATAAAACTTTATGCTTGATGAAAATATAATTGTTATAAACTTAACACTGTGACAAAGCTGTTATGAAAATTAAAAGTACAATTCAAACACATAATACACTATTGTCTATGATAACCTGTTACAAATATACATTTGGTGAATAATTGATAAACTTTCTGTGGAATATCTAAGCGTATTATGAAAAGAAAGTATTGCCATTTAAAAAAGAAACAGTTATCACGTTTTTCATAACTTTCGATAAATGTCCTCGCTATTCACAAGGTCCCCACTTTTCATAGGGTCCTCAATTTTCACCAATGAGCAAACTTCTAAAAATATCCCCTCTTGGACCTCTGAAAATGTGCCCACTTTGTCTCTTAAAAAACTTTCCATAATCTCCCAAAATGTTCCCGATTTGCAGAATTTTCCAAATTTAGAAAAATATATTTTTGAATTAACATCTCAAGAAGTGAAAACCGGCCAAAATGACATCATACTGAAAAAAAGGCCCACATCTCAAAGCACCCAACTTTCCTTCTGATAGACAAAGCTATGAAAAACATAAATAAAAGGTCATCATCGTTCGAAAAGTGACCTCATTTCAACCAAAATGTCCCGACTTTCCACAAATGTTCGTGCTTTTCAAAATGTACAGTTGCAGGACTATTTACATATATGTATCTTTTTAAACTTAACTCATCAAGCCCTAGCACAATATGTTTATTCTTGTTGCTTTTCCTTTACTCTTTCGGAAACATTATAATATGTAAATTGTAAAATGGTGGAAAAAATACCAAATATGCCAGAAAAATTATAAATGTTGTTGTTGTCAAGGATCCACATTGTTCTAGTGGAGAAATGACTGTTATAATTGTCATGATCATATGCATTTGTAATATCTTCATATGTTGTTGAGAAACTAAATACAAATTAACTCATTGTAAAGGAGTTTGGCCTGGAGTGGGTGTGTCCTCTTCCTGTGTATGTGTGCGACACAGATGCCAGACATTTAAGGTGTTATAAGATAAGGCTGGGATAGTTGGGATGGAGCTAGGTTTGTCTAAGACTGGAATGGTAGAGATGCTATGGGGGAAACTGTGTTGTCTACAATTGTTGTGTTCAAGTTTAAGTTAGTTTAGGTACTATATCTACTGACTGCCTTTCCTCAGTCATAATTGCATTCATCTCTGTTCATCCCCCACAGCAAAACATGTCATTGTGCTGTATTTTAGCTGTAGAAGCTGTTTGGTGTACTTTAAGTATAACGATATAATTTAAAACTCTCTCTCACTTGATTGGTTCTCATGTCTTTGTCTTTTTATGTGTCATTTTAGTGTCAAATTATTGTGTAAACCTCCTTTATTTGTCGGTCTGCATGCTTTAGATCTGAATTTGGTTTTTAGATGCTTCTGCAAACATCTGATTATTATGTCATTTTTTTGTAAATAAATTGCTTTAAACCTTTGAGTTGCTGCAGTTACATTTAGAAGTTGTTGTGCATTCATGTGACACACACTCACAGAGGTCCCCCCTCCGAAAGTACATTTCCATAATCGCTACCTCTTTTCACACTTTGCTCGAACTGTACCCTAATTTTTAACTTCCTCTCTATACAGTCATAAAGACGCTTTCCTTTTAACAACATTATCAAGAATTTGCTCTGCAAAAGATAAGGTAAGGTAACACATACATATTGTTAAATCCCAGTTAAATTTTAATTTTCTTCCCTCATGATCTTATCAATCTTTTTTAACGTTTAGATTTTTTATTATTAACTTGTCTGGCTGTGCAACAGATAAATCACAGAATAAAGGGAAGCACTTGAGCAACTAGAACAGGTCTTTTTTACTGCTATTTCTGTTTTGTAGCATAAGAACATTTTCCGGCTGGTGGACAAAAACGCTACCCTAACCTTATTTGACAAGTTCTGGAGTTTTATTTGTTTGGTTTTAAGGTCACATGGTATTCTCAGGTATCACATATGTTTCCTTACTTCCTTGTTCCCATCTATCTATCTATCTATCTATCTATCTATCTATCCTATCTATCTATCTATCTATCTATCTATCTATCTATCTATCTATCTATCTCTATCTATCTATCTATCTATCTATCTATCTATCTATCTATCTATCTATCTATTAATCTAAAATGTCTTTCTTTCCTTTTCAGTATGGCACATCCAACCATTATTTACTTCCTCCTCCTCCTCGTCTCTCTGAGCTCGGGTCAAAGGTCATCCTGCGATCGCTGTGACCTGCATTTCTCCTGTAACTGCTCTTTTGGCGGATTCACCCATGTTCCCGCGGTAACAGACCGAGCCCTGACCTTGATTTGTCCTTTAACGACATCACCCTAGTGACCCAAGATGATCTGACTGGCCACCGACGACTAAGGGCCCTGAAACTGCATGGTAACATTCATGGAATTTTATTGTTTTATGGCAAAGAATTATATTAACAACACCGCTGTGGCCATGGCTAAGCAGATAGAGAAGTCTCATTTATTGAAGGGGTTTGGAACAGTACTCAAGTATGAAGCATAATTATAAAAGGAAAGGAAGTAAGACGCAGTTCAGCTTGACAACATTATCAACTTTCATTACAATCTTGCATACATGTTGATGGTAACGCCACTGATGACACTGATCAAACTTATAAAAGTTGTTGATTCATGATCAAGAGGCACTGTGAAAATATGAAGGTTTTTTGGTCACCACATCATGAAAAAAGCAAATTACAATTTTAACCTGAAAAAATGTCACCTTCAAACAAATCAAATAAATTAATAATTAGCTTAAAAGCCAAACTAAAAAGGTTGGTGTTGATCCCTATTAAACCCCTGAAAACATTATTTCTGTTTTGTTGTGTTGTATTGTATTTTTACATGTAGATGTAAAAGTGATAACTTCATCCAGGAAACAGAATAGCAGGGATTCATCGGTCAGCATTCGACTCTCTGTGGAGTCTAGAGGAACTGGATCTGTCAGACAATCGTTTGACGGTTCTCAACCACCAATGGTTCAAGGAGCTAGGAGCTCTGCAGGACCTCAACCTGCTCAACAACCCGTACAGGTAAAGGGCTGAGGTGCTTTTCTGCCCTTTTAAATGCTGCTAGTTGGAGTGGTGCCGTAAACAAAGTGTTGTTGTGTTTTATATGCAGGATTTGAAGCATTTATTTTAATTTGCAAAACATTTTGTTTAGTGAATAAAAAAGTTAATAAAGTTGAAATTATTTTATCATGCAAGTTTGTGTACTTAAAAGCAAGCTTTAAAGCGTGTTGCTACATTTTATATATTCAGTAAAAAAATTCCTTAAATCAAGAATGCTACTTTAATTACTAATAAGAAAGTGCTTAACCACTAAATTGAGTGTAACACTCTAACCACTGCACCACAAGTGCCCCCAAAACACATGTTGTATACCTTTTAACCAAGCTTCTTTTCCCCCCATCGTCTCCTCCAGCTGCCTGGGTTCTTCTGCGTGTTTCAGGGGATGGTGAGGCTGAGGAAGTTGAGTTTTTGGAGGTCCTGATCTGAAAGAGCTAAAGAGAGGAGACCTGTCTGGAGTCACTCAGCTGCTGGAGCTCACTGTCAATGCCAACAATCTGACAAGGTGGAGGACTGTTGGTGACATGTGGTGTGTGTGTGTGTGTGTGTGTGTGTGTGTGTGTGTGTGTGTGTGTGTGTGTGGTTTTTAGCATGAAAGACAAAGGAAAATAAAATTAACATGCATAAGTCCCCACTCCGAAGTGTGGTATCTTGAGAGGGGATATGCGAAAAGACAAATTTCAATGTCGCCATTGACTAATAAAGTACATTAATCTTAAGCTTAAAGTAACTGTATACAATCTACATACATTTCTGGTGTGTACTGGTGCATACTCTACAGAAGAGTATGAACCTAGATCTTATTATTCACATTTTAAACTCTCCCTCCTGTACTTGTTCTCTCTTTCTTTGCAGGTACGAGTCCGGTGCTCTAGCGTACATTTGGCCGCTGGGTCGTGTAACTCTGAGCCTCCATGGTCCATTCTTGACAAACTCGGCCTTGGCTTCGGCTGTGCTCGCGGACGTGTCTTACCCCGAGACACCGATCGCTTTAGAAGACCTCCATCTGATCGGGAATCAGTCTGTTCTGCCCTTCAGAGAGATGGCCAAGAAGAGAGTCAGGTCTGGCCACCATCTCCTTTTCTTCTGTTTTAGTTTTCATTCAGAATTCCTTCACTCATTAATTTCCAAATTTAAATTGTATGATATCCTTTGCAGCACTTTAAGGTGCACTATGCAGTTTCATATGAGGGGGATTTCTTACGTTTGCAGAACACAAGTTTACAAACATAGGCCTTCTCTGTATTAAACAATTTTATCATCAGAAATCTAATCTGAATTATTTTGAGGCACCTAGAACCAAACGTAAGACTAGAATATCTTTGTAAACCAAACTGTGGGCCCTGCTGCTGTGAACAACAACAGTGAAACAGTAACTTTTCAGGAAGCTTTCTAACTTCAAACAGTGTTCCAGGGATCCAATTTTCCTGAGAGGAAAGTTTGTATATTCAGTTATGAGAATATACGTGAAAATGTTCACTTCTCTAACACACTCAAAGTTATATATTGCACTTTCTCTGGTGTAATTTTTTCAGGTTTGTGTCCCTTCGTAACGTTGTTGTGTCTGACGCGGCCATTGTTGATGCACTTGTGGCGATGGATGGTGTGCCAGTCACTGTCTTTTCTGCGGATGGGGTCACATTTACAGGCGAGGGAAGGTATGAGAACAGCATTTCCAGGACTGCCCATTATTCCCACAGCTCAAAGGTCTGACAAACAGTATATCACAAAAATACACATACAGTAATGAATGTTACTAAAACTAATTGGGACAAACAGCACTTCAAATAATGTTGTGTTTTTTTCGGGATAAGTGTCATGGACAACGGTGTTTTGTTGCAATGGGACATATTTTTTAATATATCTTTCACTGGACTAGAACAGCTTCAATTTTAATAACGCCGGAAGAATGGGCTGTTAATTGTGTCAGTTAATGAAGTAAGACTCAGTTTAGCTTGACAACAGTTGAATTTTCATAATATATTTTTATTTATACTATTTCATATATTTTAATGGATATGCAATATGGATATGCAATGATGTTTCTGATAAAACCTGTGAAAGTTGATGATACATGGGTGAAAGAAAATGCTACAAAGTCTGTGTCTGTCACTACATTCTTGAAATATGACAAGTTTGAAACAAGTTTTTTTTTTAAGGTGGGAGCGAGCCAGATGGACTGATCAGAAAAGTATCGATGAGTTCTCTATACGGAATGTTGAGTTGCTCGATGTGTTTGACTTTGTCAAAGAACTGAATATGTTATTTCTGCTGCACTACCCCAGGAAGGTGTCCGTCATAAACGCCAAGGTAACAACAAGGTGTAATTAAGAAAGTTAGGTATTCATATTTGCTGAATAGCTGTAATGTAATGCATTAGGCATTTTTAGCAGTTTATTTGTCACAACAGTTTATATTTTAGAAATAAACAAATATATTTTTCATTGCATTTTGAATATTTAAATTGGTTAAGTTCTTTATTTTTCAAATAGGAATCTTTTTACAAGCTTTTATTTCACATTGCGGCAGGATATTAAATTGTCCCTGGTCTCATAAAAAAAGGAAATATCTCGATTTCAACTCCAAACCTATCTTGAGATGACATTTCAGTTTTTATTAATATAATTAATTAATCCAGACAGTTTATGTCATTTAGTCGCCCTAACCCCTTCACCACAGCCGCCCGTAATGCTCTTTGGATCTGTGAAAACAGGGAAAAGCGTTAAATAAGTGGAGTCCATTTACCATTTGCCATAAGCAAAGGCTGTCTATTCTCCTCAGGTGATGGTGATGCCCTGCATCACTTCCCGCCTGCTGGTGAACATGCACTACATGGACCTTTCTGACAACCTGCTGACTGACTTGACTCTGCAGGAGACATTGTGCTATGGAGACAGCACACTGAAGGACCTCCGGGTTCTAAACTTCAGCGGAAACGCGCTCAAGGTGCCTTCAGTAAACATAAACATCTCATGTGTGTATATTCCTGTTAATGTTTCATCAGCTTTGATATATTTTACATCAAAGCTTTAGAGAAGTCCAGTCAGCAGGTACACAACAGTTTGTTGGCAAATTATTATAACGACTTTGACTATTTCTATTTCAATTGTTTACATATGCTGCAAATTGGACTAGATTGCTGCCAAACCAGCAATCTATCTATCTATCCATCTATACCTTTGCAGTCATACTTACCATACTATTCAGGAGTAGTAGAGCTGATTTGATCATCACCCGTAAAGTCATTGTAGTGTCCCTTTAAGTATAAATTCCTCAGTATGCTCTTTAGAATTGAAAATTAAGATCTACATTCTCTACCTCAATAGTCTTTGTCCACAGTGAGCCAGCTGGTGGCGAAGCTCTCCAAACTGACCCACCTGGACATCAGTAGGACCGGATACAGCTCCATGCCCCAGGGCTGCTCATGGCCATCCACCCTGCGATACCTCAACATCTCCAGGGCTAAACTCACAACAGTCACCACTTGTTTACCTGCAACTCTGGAGGTACTGAGACTGTTTATGTATTTAAGATTACTTATGTCTTTTTTTTATAACCCTATCATGTTAAAACCGCTTAAGAACATCAACTAATCATAATAAGTTGAGGGGTTTGGAATTATATTTTGGTTCGGCAACCTCAACACTAGTGACCAAACAAATTAATTAAATATAGGCTCTGGAAAGTTGTTTTACTGAATAAGATTACTTATGTCTATTGTTTTTATTGGATGATACGTTGTTTTCTACCACTGTATGCACACCTAATTGCTCTTCAGGGGGAGAATAAAGACAACAAACTACTTTATCATATCCAGGTGTTGGATCTAAGCAACAATGATCTGAAAAGCTTCCCCTTGCTCCTGCCTGCCCTGAGAGAGCTCCACCTGTCTGGGAACAAGTTTCTCCGGTTACCCCCTGGACTGTTATTACCCAATCTGCAAACACTGACAATACAGGTAAGAACCACCTATATCTCATACATCTCTCCCAGTCCTCTTTGGGTTTTCTTTTGATTAATCAAAGCTGGAGTTACCGATTCTTGAGAAACCTTGCTGTCAAAATCATTTACTGTCGAAATCAGTGAATATCTCCTTATGATCAGCTACCTGACCGTGCTGTGTGTGCACTGTATAAAAATATGGAGTTGAACACAGCCTAGGCTCTTTCAACGGGCTGATCTAGACAGCAACAAAGCTATCGATATAGGCTAAACTACTGATCAGCTCATACTTTGTCACACTTGCTACTCAAAACATATGTTACCTGGATTTCCATCGCGATAAATCTATCTTGTATTTTTTATTACCGTTTTTTTCGTTCTTCCACAGTCCAACACCTTGAACATGTTCGGACCGTTCAGACCTTCAGTCCTACAGACGACTCCAGAGCCTCCAAGCGGGTCAGAACAAGTTTGTCTGCTCCTGTGACTTTGTGGAATTCTTCCAGATGGGCATTAAAGATATAGACGTGCTTCTGACAGACAGAGAGACAGAGAGCTATGTATGCGACTCTCCTCTCTACCTACAGGGGAAGAGGTGGGACAAGTCCGCCTCTCTGTTACCGAGTGCCACCAGGTTTTGTTTGTGTCCGTGAGCTGTGGTGTGGCGCTGTGTCTTGCCATCCTGGTGTGTGTCCTGCTGTGGCGTATCCATGCTGTCTGGTACCTGAAGATGACTTGGTCATGGCTGAAGGCCAAGAGAAGCTCCCAGCGAAGGAGACAGAGACACAGAGATGGTGAAGCAGAAGCATTGCTATCCTTTGATGCCTTTGTCTCCTACAGTGAGAGAGACGCAAGCTGGGTGGAAAACTTCTTGGTACCTGAGCTGGAGGAGCCAAGGTAACTTGAGAATTATTTTCTTTACTTAAGGGGGAAGTTCGCGATTCTGGAGAACTCTTGTTGTCAAAATCACTTCTTTTCAAAATCAGTTAATATGTGAATATAGTTGTCTATTTAGCTAAATACCTCAATTGGAAATTTGTGATAAATCCCAGTTTTACAAATCAGAAAAATGTCTTACCAAAATTAGAATCATTTAAGTTGTCAGTGCAATGCAGATTTGCAACTGTCTCTCAACGATTCAACCCCACCTAAACATAACCTGATATCTGGCTTATTCTTCCACAGGGAAAACGATGTGAATTTCAGAAACCAGCGTCCTCTGACCCTGTGCCTCCACAAGCGAGACTTCCTTCCTGGACACTGGATTGTTGACAACATCATGGGCGCAATGGAGCGCAGCCGGCGGACGTCTTCGTCCTCTCTGAAATTTTGTCCAGTCCGACTGGTGCCGCTACGAGCTGGACTTCTCTCACTTCTGGCTCTTCGACGGGAAAGCTGCTGGAGACGCGGCCATTTTGATTCTGCTTGAGCCGCTGTCCAAAGACGACATCCCCAAACGGTTCTGCAAACTGCGCAAACTCATGAGCTCCACCACCTACCTGGAGTGGCCTCAGGAGGAGGAGAGGACGGGGGAGTTCTGGAGGAGTCTCCGCAAAGCTTTGAGAGGAGATCAAGAGGATGACTGAGGCAAGATGACCCTCCAAACTGAAATGTTCTAGACCCACTGGAACTGAAACGACTCCAATAAATCGTTGTGAATTTTCTTAAAAACTTTAGACAGAAGATGAAGGTAAATCAGTCATTTTCATCATCAACATTTTATGTGTTATTTGTATAATCTTGTAAGTGATTTCTGTTATCATGTAAACTGCTTGGACTGTGACCGAATGAACTTCCGCTGTGTCTTTGGTTTCCTTGCTCTAACAAACACTTCCTCTTTTAACTACTTTCATAATGGATTCACGAACATACAAAGGATCACACACATGTTGTTAGTTTCAATTTAAGATTATTAATGAAATAGAAATTATTTAAAAAGTGAAGAAATAAGATACAATACAAATTATAAAACTTTATGCTTGATGAAAATATAATTTTTATAAACTTAACACTGTGAAAAAGCTGTTGTGAAAATGAAAAGTACAATTCAAACACATAATACAGCACGTTTTTCATAACTTTCCATAAATGTTCTCGCTATTCACAAGGTCCCCACTTTTCTGTCCCTGCATTTATGAAAATGTCCCCACTTTCCACAGTTTCCATAGTTAAAGAGAATGACATTTCAGATTTAAATTTTAAATTTTACTTACATGAGCATAGACCACAATACAATCACAAGATCACAATGCAAATGCACAGTTTAGTCATACAAGTATAGAAAAAAGCAACATTTTAGAATCTTCTGTTTTCTTGTCAATAACAGGAACTCTTGGATTTGAGAGATTTGGTAATCCAATCCATGGTTCCAGTTCCTATTTCTGCTTTGTCTCCAGGGAAATATGACACAAATAAAAAATGAACAACATTATCTGCACTGCAACTCAAAATGCTACTGCATGTGATGTTTTGTTTGACAGCATGGGCAACTATGGAAAGAACTCTAGTGCTCAGAAATTGCAAAGAAAATGTAATAATTAACTGAATATTGCTTTTGCACTTTCTGTAGTACAAGTTAATCTTCCATATTAGGTAAGACTTTACAATGAGGGTACATTAATTAACTTTTAGTTAATGCTTACATAATGCTTAATAAACATGAACCAATCATTAAGTAACCGTTAATAACTGCTAAGTTAGTACTTTATAAGCATTAACTAAGGATGACCTAACCATTATGCTTAGTAAATGCTCAACTAAGCATTAGTTAACTAACTAAAGTTATTTCCTATCCAAGCATCAACTAAACGGTTAATAATCATAAACTAAGAATTAAATAACAGTTAATTAATGGGCCTTATTGTGAAGTGTTACCCAATATTGTGTGTCATTCCTTTGTGTTTTGGAATTTCACAAGTCTTTGAAATTATTCACAGAAAACAGTAGTAGTTCACGGTCCATGTGAAATTCAGCCTATTACAGTGTCATCCTCAGATCCACCACCAGCCAGCACCAAAACTCCATTTAATAAAATGCTCAGCTGTAGTCAAACCCGTGTGATAATCTTTAAAAAGATTAATATGTATATAAAGATAATATATGATTATCAGTTAAGTTATCATTTTGCAGAGATTTACCTCTTAACTAAACCCCATTGCCAGTGCAATAAAAACACTCAAAAGTTACCTAATTTTAAATGAGATTCAAAATTATTCAACACTGCATTTTTGCAATGTCACTCAAGAACAATAGTGGACGCATTGATATCTTTTACCTTATTTTTGCTTCATCATTGCTGTTTTTCCTTTGAATTTGAGGTTGAATGTCACACCAACAATGATTCCTTTCATCAGGGTACGACACAGTAGACCTGTAGAAATGGATATTGCTTTGTCTTAACCGTATTCATTTATTGTATATCAACAGACCTTTTGCCCTTGTGTATCTACTAATTATTTCTCTATTGTAATCATGGCAAGTTTTGGGTTACATTATTATTTAATGTCAGCGTTTATTTCTGCTTCCCAGAGTATCTTATCTGCTTTTACCTTAAGGTTTTCAGGTTACATGTAATTGAAGTTCTAAAAGAAATGTACAAAGCGCAGCATCATACATCAAAATGTTGATCTGAATGTTCTATCTAACGCTGCTCTTATTTCATGACCTTTGATTGTCCTCATTTGGGTTAAAATCTGTTTTTTGGCCACTTGATACTGGCTGGATATCATATCACCCAGCACACAAAAAAAGTTAAAAAATCCCTAGACAAAAACACTCTAATATCTTTATGTTTAACCAAAGGCCTGTGTTCTGACGTAAGGGCCAAACTCCTAAACTATTATAAGTATTTTATTCACTCTGCCATTGATAACTAGTGAATTATAACTAGTTGGTAGTGTTAAAAACAGACTACTTATTAGGTAAGTTTGATACTGAAAAATGTAAGAGATGCATTAGATTTTGCAGTTTAAGTTGTACTGTATGTGATGGATGATATCAAATAATATAATAGTGCTCAAAAAAAATCTGTGTGCCAGATTTGCACAACACAACGCCGTAAACTAAGAACAGCTTTAGAAGGTAAAACCACACGGGATAGTCTGGGAAGCCTGAACGGAACGAGATACTGTTAACAATGAAATAAAAGGCCGATGCAAGAAAGATGCAACCCAAAACCGTTCTTTACTACAATAGGAAGAAAGAGTGTATACACAGGGGCTCGTCCGCTGATATACAGTTAAAATAATAATAAGGTAAAGACAAAGCAAGATATGCTGTGTCATCCTCTTAATGAAAGGGGTCATTGTACTTCTTACATTTGACCTGAAAGTCTTGGCGAAGTCGTGGGAAATAAACTAAAAAGTACAGGAGATGCGTCAGTGAACTGCAGGATAAAAGGCAGAGACTCAGCGCAGACTTCAACACTCCAGCTGATCCTCAAACAGGTGACTTTACTTTGGATTTTTGTTATGAGAATTAGTTATTTATTTCATTGCTAGTATGATTAGCGGAGGTATGTTTGTGTCAAGTCTGATTAAAATTATTTTTCAAGCTGATACAATTTACTATAGAACTAGTATGTACAATAGAGAATTGATCATGCACATAATTATTTATTTTGAGTGTATATATAAAAATATTGTGTGTTGTGTGTATGTATCCTAACTATTTTATAAACTGCCATATAGTTTTATCTATACTAATGCATCCTATCTGACTTGTTATATATATTCTAAGTTTTTTTTCCCTGTGACAATGTGTAGATGGAATCAAGGAGCTGTTGATGAATTTAAGTCAATTCTAAAGGATCTCGAAAATTATACTATCTGTCAGCATGGGTGCTTTTAAATGAAGAATTCTTGATTTACTTTAGATTGTTTGGGAAAAGCTGCAAGTTGTGAACATATTATTTGTTCCCTTAAAATAAGGCCTTTTGGACAACTCCGAAATTTACTTTATTTTTCACATTTTTGGTATGGGTGCTTTAAATGAAGAATTCATGTTTTAGATTAGATTGTTTGAGAAAAAAGTTTGAACCCATTATCTGTTCCCTTAAAATAAGGCCTTTGGACAACTCCGAATTTGACTTTATGTTTTACTTTTTTTTAACCTTGCAAGTTTGTGAGTCCATTTCAGCTCATTCACGGAACTGCTGCAATTTGATTAACACTTGAAGAATTGGGTTGTTGTAAAACTTTGAACTAGTATTGTATATCAGTTTGAGCTTTTAAACACCTTGTATCTAAATATAATGTTGAGTCTATAGCTGTAAACGGACCCTACGTCACCAAATAAGTAATATAATAATATTTATAATAGTAATGATAATTATAATAAATATTTTGCGGATACATTTTGGAGATTAATTTTGTTGTTGTATGAAAAATGTTAAACTAACTCAATATTTTTGCTACTGTGTCTTGACCAGCCGGACAACTCCTTCAACATGATCATCACCATGAAGTTTCTCGGTGTGTGTCTCATGCTCTGCACCCTCCTGAACCTGAGCCAAGCTGCCCCGGCTAAAGGAAACTCCACCATGGGCATGGGCATGGGCAAGTGTGAGTACCTGAGGTCTCACGACCCTAACCTCAAGTGTGACCAGTACGGGTATTTCCTCCCCGCAACAGTGCTATGGCGATGAGTACTGGTGTGTCGACGCCATGACCGGAATGGAAGTAGCCAACACAAGAACACCCCCGGGGACCCCACCTGTTGACTGTGGTGAGTGATGATGTGTGTGTGTGTGTGTGTGTGTGTGTGTGTGTGTGTGTGTGTGTGTGTGTGTGTGTGTGTATTCTTGTATAATAATTTTTTGTCTAAATATAATGCTTAATTTTGCTAGACTGAGTTCTTAAACAGTGGTGGTATTTCCCAGTAATATGTTCTATGTTCTACAGAGATGGAATACCACTGCCCTGACGGCTGGACTAAGTACGGTGAACGGTGTTTCATGTTCGTCGACAGCCAAAGCCTTGGATCGAAGCTGAGGTGAGAACTTACAGGAGGATCAACAATTGTTGTGAAAGAGCAAATTATATGAGTGAATTTGACAGCTGTTAAAACATTAAAGAACAAACTGCAATGTGGGAAAATTACAAAAAAAACACTCACACCAAAGCCAAGCATATAATATTTTAATGTAGATAAAACTAAAGTCATCAAAAAAGTTTGTATAATTGTGTTTGGTCGGTCGTATCTTGGTAATGTGTGACCTATTGATATCATGCTGAATTTAATTGGAAAACCAGTTAATTTCCCTTTGCAATGATGTCCCATTTGTAATTAGCATGCATCAGTTGGTTATATTGTTGGTCCCCAAGTAAAATGTGCAAAATATGCCATTATCTCTGCTCAACAAAACAACCAACTTGCTATCACCAACAAGGAATAAAAAAATAAATCTTTACAATTTGTCGCTTTATGGCCTTAATGGCCTACCAACAGTCCAGACCATAACCAAATTGAACAACTGAGTTAAGTGTAAAATAAAATTGTACAACACAATTGGGGATACCGTAGGTCTACTGCAGCTAAATCCTTCTTTGGGCTACACAACAACTGTGTGTAAAAACAATATCAACCTAAAATGCTGCAACTAAAGTGAAATCCAATATTTTATTGAGAAAGCTTAACTCTTTTAATGTAGATACACTTAACCCATCAAAAAAAGGTTTGAAAGATTAGGTTTAGACGAACATCTTTCAGTTTATATTTGGTGAAAACTCTTTCTTCTGTTGTCATCTACAGGGTTACTGTATGTTTGAAGAGGCCAACCTGGCCTCAATCCATAGTTATGAGGAGCAGCACTTCATCCAGGGTTTGACCAGAGGAGGCGGCAACGACTTCCCCGAAACCTGGATCGGAGGCCAAGATGCCGTTCAGGTATGGAAGTGTTTGCTCTATGGAAAGAGGTTTAGGAGCAATTATTCTATATCCTTGAAATCAGACCTCAGGTTCCTCCGCTAGTTAACTAGAATAAGCTCAGTGACATACTAGTTTACTCCCATGTTTATATATTATTGTGTCCTGTTTAGTTTTGTAGTATTTATTCTTCTTACATGCCCAGGGACTATACAGGTGGAAAAATAACAATGAGCTAAAACCTGGTTCAATGCTCTAAACAAGTTAATGCTTCTTTTGTACATTTTCCCTGTTAAAATAAAGTTACATTACATTAGTTGGACTTGTTTCTGGACTTTACTAGTTAACTAGTGCTGTCATACATTTCTACAAGTTAACTAATAATGCTAATGAGGAAGAGGGAACAGAGGCCTTTGAGCTTCCTATTCGCTCTTCAGTTTAAAGTTAAATATACAAACCAATCATGACTCAGGATTGTATCATCCTGTATGTTTCATTTGCAGTCAGTCTAGTAGTAGCACATGCTAGAGAACAAAGCCAAATCATAAGTCCTTCTTGGTTTGTTTATTTTATTTTAAACTGGTGAGCCAATTTAAAAACTTGAGCTTTCAGTTGTGACTTAAATGAACTATCTAATAAATATAATAATTGCTATATAATAATTGAGTTATTATTTACTATTATTAATAGGCACATTTATTCTAGCAATAAGCCTATTTTTAAAAGTTGATAATTGTCGGCCGTACAATTGAATGTTTGTATATATGAATAACAGTTGGTGTCTTTCTATTCATAGAGCTCTATTTGGTTGTGGAGTGATGGCACCGAGTTTGGCTTCCATGATTGGTGCATGGAATACCCAATGAAGAAACCTGGGCACTGTCTGAAAATGAATTATGGATGTAATAAACCACACACACACACACACACACACACACACACACACACACACACACACACACACACACACACACACACACACACACACACACACACACACACACACACACACACACACACACACACACACACACACACACACACACACACACACACACACACAACCATACACCTTACTTTTCAATAGTTCTACACTGCAAAATAAAACATTTTGGGTTTCATAATATTTTGTACTATTATATAAGGATGTCAAGGTTTGTACTGATCCTTAAAACGTAAATTTCAAAACTTGGAATTTTCCAAAAAACATAAAACATTGGTGAAAAAATACCCAACATTAAATTAAAATATATGTATTACTGTGAATTGAATACATTAATTTCAGACATATCTAAAATATAGCTAAAGGGGAAATTAAAACTCAAGTCAAATAGTGATAGGCTCTCTGAGAAAAGTATGTTTGAAAATATTTGTAGAGCCATTCATTGTGAACATAACAACACTACTGTACATTGACTTAGTGAATACTGAAAGCCTCAGTGTTGACTGTAAACTGAGGTATTAAATTAAAAGTCTTTCTATCTCCTACATTACAGCCGCGTGGAACTGGAACTGCTGTCCCTGCGATAATGCTCTGCCTTTCGTCTGTGCCAAGTCGATGCACTCCATGCACATGTGACGACCTACACGGCCTCACAAGCTGAAAGCAACAGTCAGTTATGCTTCCTCTTCAACATCAGTTCCTCCCATTGATTTTTTCCTTGTTCTGCTTTTGCTATAAATCCAAAATATAAATCTAATCCCAGATATGTTAGGAGTCTGGCGAAGTCCTGTGCTTGATTGATCCATCTAAAATCCCTTTAGGGCCCAAACAAATATTTGGGTCATGTATCTTCACTTTCCTCTTTTTTTGATAGCTAAATACAGTTTCCATGCTGCAGGAATTGCAATTCCAATATCAATGAAATACATAATCAATGAACATGAAAACTGTTTTAAAATCAAAGCAATAAAAAATGCATAATACTGAATGGTGAAAATGTGAAAGTTTATTTCATACAATACGGGCATTTTTATTTTCTACACACGGTTAACAAAAATATTTGAAAAGTTACACACACACACACACAACACACACACCAAATAATGATACAGAGTCTGTCAGGTAAAAGTGTTCTTGACAGTGAAAAATGGAGTAACCTTGTATGGGCAGCACTTTAAATAAACCAAATGAGAAGAGAATGAGAATTATCAGATATAAGTTAATAAGTGCGTTTAGGAGAGTCATTCAAGTTTTACTTGGATATGTGAACTGACCTTACAAACTACAATTTGGGACAACTTACAATTAAAATATTATGTGGACACAGAAGTAAAAAAACAAACAAAGTGGGGACATCATACCATTGATATACAAACATTATGTGGACAATGATAAGTTTACAAACCAACAATTTGGGGACGTCACACTGTTGATACGCTCACATTTAGGAAAAATATCAGTTCACAAACTAACAATGTAGGAACACAGAAGTTCACCAACCTACTTTGTAGGGACATCATACTGTTTACGCACACACATCGTGGGGACAAAACCTGCCAAGATGGAATTTCAAGTTCAATTTCTTGCCCAAAGTTATTTAAACAATTCTCAACGTTTTGGGTAACAGTTCTGTCCAGAAAACAAGTGGTTATGATTATTTGTTTTATGCTAAGAATAACCTGCACACATATTATTCAATCTACAGCAAGTAAATCAATTGGAAAATAGTTTACTGGTACAACTTTTTGTTGAGGCCAATTCATTCATAACACAGCACCATGAGCCCTTTTGGACTCAAACAGACTTCAACATCAGTTGCTCAATCGTCCCAATTTCCCGACAATGACAGACTCGCTGCAACACTCCTGACTGTCAAGTGAATTTTCACCATCAAATCAACGATTGCCTTTATCTTTATAGAGAAAATATAATTGTAGCCTAATACAAATATATTTATGGTAAACTAATAATATATCAAGTTTGTGATACATAAATTATAATTTTATAAATTGTAATTATATTCAAACAACTTTTCAGGTTATAAATATAGGTAGTAAACATAAGCCTATAGGTATTAGTCCACAAGCCTAAGCATTAGGAATAACTACATATATTAAACCATGCATTGTATTTATAAATGAATATTTTAATGTAAAACATTCTACTCGACTACAACTATCAGATAAACACAGTGATGTAAAAAGTACAATACAAAATGTGATGGGATAAGTAATTGTATTATATGTTAATGTTAAATAATATATCATTACATTTTGTAGTATTAATTTAATGATAACATAACTAGCAAAAAACAGGCATTCTGAAGCTCCTTTGCAACCATGTGTAATTAAGTCTAAATGTAATGCAGTGTTTTTTATTTGATAAATTACAAATGCATAACATGAATGCATTGCTTCAGGAAGAAATCACAAATACATATTGTGTATCTTGCATAAAAATCATGATGCGACATCGACTAACAAAACTAAATCAGCTTCAGTTAAATCAAGTAGCAAGGAACACTTTGTCTGTGTGTCAGTGATTTTTTTTCTCTTCCCACAAATTTCACAGCACTAATGTTTTCCCTGTTGTTTGGATAATGATCGAAGGTCAACAAAAGATTTACCACAAACATTGCAGCCAAATTACTAAAGGAACATTGTGTAAGATTGTTGATGACTGATGGTGACTTACAAGAATCTGAGATAAATGCAGTACTTAAATCATTTACAGTAAAGTTCAATATTTTGGAGAAGTCACTCAGTAACAGAAATATTAAAAATTACTTTTAAAACCAGATTTCCTTTCTTAGTTCAACGTTTTGGGACTAAAAGGTACAGAAATATTCTTCTTTTTAGTTGACAAAATCGGCTGGAAAACAATAATCATGAAACAGGAAACTGCTTACACATTTGTTAAACAAATTGTGATTCACCATTGAGCCCCTTCAGTCTTTTTGCCCTTTTGTCCTTTCACCATCACCACATCGAGCATTGACTCAGGTTGTGCAAACTTCCAAGCGAGTTATTGACCAGTTTTACTCGGTCAAACAGAGTGGGTGGAGGTTAATGGACTCACACACAGACAGAGGATAAATAACAGGTAATTTCAGACTCCAGGGACAGAAAAGGGGAGCGAAGACACACTGAAAACTGAGATTTTAACAAGAGTAACTTGGATGATGAGGAAGCTACTGTTGCTGTACCTGTGTGCGTACGTGGCCTGGGCGCAGGACGATTATGACGACTATGACTTGGTAAGTGAGATCACTTTAATGGAATTATGGTCGAGATCCTAAACTATAGATGGAAATGCAGGATGTTTCAGAATGTGAATAAAGTAAATGCAAATACAGTATAAACCACAAAACACAACATTCTGATATGGCGACTGTGGTGAAGTGTGCAGGGCGGTCGACCCTCAACTACAGGGTCGGTGGTTCGATCCCTCGTCTCCCGCCACATGTCGAACTGCCCCTTAGCAAGACAGTGAACCCTTAATTGCTCTGGATAGTTAGCCTGCTATCGGTGTATGAATGTGTGTGTGAATGGTAACGTGGGAATGGGAACAGGTCTCCCTTGAAAAAGAGTCTCTGCCCTCATGGATTTACCTGTATAATAAAAGGTTAAAATGACACTATATTATGTACAAATAGGAAATACATACAAAACTTGTCGAGTAGTAAACTCTTTTCTTCTGGCGAGACACTGCAGGTGAATAGAGTATATTTTTGAACTTATACATATCAGGAAACTTTGCCAGTTGATTACTTTTTTTAATTTCTTTATGTTTGAATAAATATGCAAATTAAGCAATCTCTAACTAATTATGTGTACATTTGCACCTCCTTAAAAACTAAAAACTAAATGTTGGATGAAGCCGGAGTTAAAATCCTCATTCATTTTCACAACATATAAGAGTCCAAAGTGTTTATAGAACTGATTTTGGATACAGCGTTTTTTTAATTTTATAAATCAGAAACTACTATGCATAAGTCGTGAAAATGTATGTACAGCATGTGCTTGATAACAAAATGTATCATGAATAAGAAAATTAACAACATATGGACTTAAAGATTTTTGATGAAAAAATGTAATTGAGACAATGGCCACATATATACATTCCTAATATTTTTTTATTGTCTTTCACAGGACGGCAAGACCTCAACTTCAAAAAATGCGACTGTAAGTAGAATATGCTTTAAAATTGATTTATCTATTCACAATCCTTTTAATTTGATATTTTTGTCATGTATTTCCTTCATAATGTCTTAATTCATGTTGTTTCCTCACAGACAGTAGATGTTCGTGGCCATCGTCCCGTAATGTCCGGGAGAGACAGATACAGCGCCCGCTATGTCCCGCCTCCAATCAGTACTGGCAGCAGGTAATTTAGAAAATCATTTACACAACTGGCCACACAAGGTTTTAGAACGGCCCATTTTTTCAAGTTTTATTGAAATTACTAACTTGTTTTCCATGCTGACCTCTGGCAGGAGCTTCCGCAGCATTTACAGTAGAACACCCAGTTTTCCCCCTGCCATGAGACTGTTAAAAACACACATACTACAAAAAAAAACATCTATTGAGTGCAATAGCCCCCCCACACCCCCCACTCTCTTAGTATTTAACCTTTTTTTTAAGTCATACCTTTTCATATTCTGCGTTAACAAGAAAACAATGTAATCTATGACTTTTCTTTAAAACATTTTTTTGAGAAGATAGATGACCAGATATATTATTTAAATAAATAAAAAATCAGAGAACGTGAAGACATTTAACTGTTTAAAAAATATCAGAATTCTAAAACATTTTATAGATAATAAATAATAAATAAATAAAAATAAATAAATAAATAAATAAATAAATAAATAAATAAATAAATAAATAAAAAAATAAAAAATAATAAATAAAATGTCTCTTGCTTTTCTTTAAGGTACCGTGGCCGACAGACCTCGACATCAGGCTCAGCTCCAGTGCCTCAGGAGAAGGTGGTGCAGCCGGATGAAGGAGGATGCACACACGCTGCAGAGGAGATGGTACAAACTGATTTAACATGATTTAACTCCTACTGCTTATATATCATATGTTACAGTTCTGATGTGATTTGTAAGAGCATAGCATATGTTTTACGACCGTTTCAGGTACTTTCAGGATGCTATAAAAATCATCACATTTGAAATTTGGCATTTATGAAGGTTTTTCAACATTGCACATTCATTTGTCAAACTTTTACTTTTTGGTCTTTTTGTTTTTATAGTGAATATGAGGAAAAGTAGCATCCCTTTTATTCCAAGAAAAAGAGTGAAAAAAGCGAAAGAAAATGCATTTCTGTCACTGTAACACTGAAAAGTAACCAACCCTTCCTGTTCACCAGGGTGTGTTGTGTCCCAATGGCTGCGAGCTGAAGACTGCACTGATGAAGCAAGGGAGGAACGTCAGGAATGTAAATTAAACCTTTTTACTATTTTACTAATTACTTTTTGCTTAGTATGATTTCTATGTTTTTCCTTCATATGTTTATAACCAGAAGCCGCTTCTGAGCAATGCTTGTCCCACGAGTATTTGTAGGGATCAACGTCAGGCTGGAAATAAGTTTTAACCACTATCATCTCATTGTACACTGCTCCCCTTGTTATTTATTTTATTCCATTGTATTATAATTTGTTTTAAGAGAGAATAGCTATTTTCTACTTTTCTATGATTTCTTATTTCTTTTTTGAATTTTCCTGTTATAATGTTATTTATATATAACATTGTTTTTATTGAAGCTGACTCAGGGAGATTCGCACAAGAATCCCATTGCACTTGTACTTGTACCTGTGCAAATGGCAATACATATATTCTATATTCTATTCTATTCTATTCTACTGTGAAATGTCTTAAAAAATTAATACAAACCATATTTTTATGGAGAAAACATTGGGATTGATTTTTCTGCATCCACTTCTTTCAGAGCATTAACCAACTGAAGCCTCAGGTGGAGGACTTGTCCCGGAACTCCAACAAGTCTACGACTACGTCCACAGCATTTCCAAATCTCTCTTTGAGAGGCAGACAGTTATCAACAGTGAGACAAAGACCTTATACAATTTATTTCAATAACTGTATGCATGAAAAATATAATCGTGATAGTGTAAAGCTACCAATCTACCATTGATTTATTTTGCAAATGAAGGGCTTTGTGCTTCATCAAAATACTGCAATGTCGAGTTAAACATTCAAAACTGAAAATAATAATTCCCTGCTCCATTAATATCGTTTCTTAAAACATGTTAATGTGTGACAGATTATATATAACTTTCTTTTCATGTGTGTTTGTAATTAGCAAATACAAATTTAGATTTTTTCATAAATTCATTACATTTTACTGCGTCTTTAATCGTCTAATTGTTCACACAACCAGAACTTAATGCTCAGACTTCAACTTTTTAATCTCTTAATTATTCAGCCTATTGTTTTATTAAACTACTGTATAACATCTGTTAGGGGAAAAGTATGTGGCATGTTCATTGCCATCCGCAAATAAAAACACTTGTTGTGTACTGTCATTGTTTTGTACAATAGATTTATTTAATGACTTTTCTCTCAATCCTGTCCATCTCTCTATTAGACAACAACCAAGTGGTCGGTCGCTACACTGATTCAGTCGAGGAGCAACACGCGTACATCAAAGAGATGGTTGACACCACCCTCCCTTTGAACATCAGAGTGCTACAGGTAAAAATATAATAACAACAAACAACAACAAAAACAACAAAATAATATAATATTTTTGTTATATATATTACATAATAATATTTTTTACAAAGGGATCAGCAGGGTCCAGAATGTAGCATATCCACTTTTTGAAATCCAAATAGAGAAGAGCGTTACAAGGCAGCAGATATAAAACAAAAAACAGACATGTAATTAGACAGTTCAACTCTTCAGTGTTATAAAAAAGAATCAAATACAATGTAAGAAAAGGCATGAATATGAGAGAAAGGCATTTTATTTTAACATTACTTGAACACAGCTCAAAGGAATTAAACTCATGTTAAAGTGGAATAGAATCACCATTAACTAAGTGAATGCCCTCCTAATGTGATGTTTAATGTGCCGTGGTTGCAGGGCATCTTGGACAAGGTCAGAATGAAAATCCAGAAGCTTGAGAAGGCCGTCACAGCCCAGAGGGATGCGTGCAATGAACCATGCACGAGCAAATGTCCCATACCAGTGGTCTCTGGTGAGTGCAAAGCCCAATTATTCCCAATACATATCGTTCTTTCCAGCGATATATGTGCAATATACATTTACGGTGAAGCATGAGGGAAAAAATTGTGTATTAGAATATAACACACACACACGCGCACCACACACACACACGCACACAGCATGTAGCGAGGTTTTTCTGTGTTGACCCATTCTCTGTTGTGATTCAGGTAAGGAGTGTGAGGACATCTACCGTAACGGAGGAAGGGATTCCCAGATGTACCTGATCCAGCCCGATAGCCACCAACCTGCATACAGGGCCTACTGCGACCAGACCACACAGAATGGAGGTGAGAATAAGTAACCCTGCGTTCCACATCGCATACTCTTTCTTTATTCTATTCTACATTCCACATCTGACCATTAAAGGGATCTAGTTAGTATGCAGTATGCAACAATTGGAACATACTTATTTATTTCAATCGTAACATTGCGCCTTGATCCTGCTCTTTCAATATAGATAAATACATGTTAATTTTATTTTAAATGTTTAGTTTGTTGTACGGTAAATACCTTGGTAAAGCCATGACTTAGGTGAGTTTTTTAATTTTTTTATGAGAGCTTATTTTTTGTTTTCCCAGGATGGCTTCTCATCCAAAACAGGATGGATGGCAGCGTGGACTTCGGCCGGCGCTGGGATGAATACAGACGTGGTTTCGGAAACGTCGCCTCTGATGTTGGAAAGGGTCACTGTGAAACTCCAGGTAAGACTTTCAAAATATGAAAAAGTGAACGTTGCTTATGGTAAGATGAGTGGAAACATTTTAGTTATGTATCACACGTCGCTTAAGAATGTCCTTTACTCTCGCAGAAACGTTATTTACTTCCACAGTGCAATTTGCCGAGAGGTGAATTTACTCCTTTGCTCTTCATATTTTGGTGTCTGCTAAAAAAAAACGTTTATTTCAGTGGGGGCAAAATCACTCCCCTCCTAGTGATCAATGCTACTTTAACAATTGATGATATATAAATATCTTAGATGAAAATACTTAATATAAATACTTAATATATGTATCTAAATCATTTTAATGTACCTTTTTCCTTGGTCTTGTGACAGGTGAATACTGGATGGGAAATGACCGCATTAGTCAGGTGACCAAACTGGGCCCCACTGAGCTTCTTATTGAGATGGAGGACTGGAGTGGAGCCAAGGTGAGTCCTCAAGGTTTCTAAGTTTCGCAAATGTATTTATTTAAACAAAAAAAACAGATACATACAATTGAGGAGAATTTAATTCCAACTCTGAATCACTCAAAATCATTAGGAAAAGCATTTTGAGAAAGCAAATTTAAACATTTGGTTTTACTAAAAACATTTTTAAAGTTTTGAATTAAACTCGAATGGTTTTTGCAATCATTTACAGTTGTTGTTGTTAATTTTGACCCTTTTAACTTTTGGTTTTTGTGTGCAAAGTAAAATAATGTGTTAAAAAAAATCCTTGCTCTGTTTGACAGCACTTGGGATATAATTTAAAAAAAAGTGAAATTTTCACAGTAGGGCTAATAATTCTGTCTTCAACTGTAGGTCCACGCCCAGTATCAGCAGTTCACCATCCAGACAGAGTCGACCAACTTCAGGATGGCAGTCGATGTTTACTCTGGTACCGCTGGCAACTGCTTCATGGAAGGATCCACAGAGCTCTACGGTCAGAACCGCACTATGACCATCCACAACGGCATGATGTTCAGCACCTACGACCGGGACAATGACAACTGGTGGGTTAAGAACACAACACTATTTTGTGGCTAAAAGGGTCAGACACTTACTTTAATGGACTAACGCAGTGAAATTAACCCTAAAACGCTTAAAGGCCTACTTCACCGGTTGGAATATGAAGGTGTATTCTGTGACGTCACTGAAAGAGAAATGTAGGGTTAGACAGTGAGACCATAAAACACTCTTTCTGCCTTTTCTCAGGCTAGGATGATCCGATTTCAATTTTTTTTTTGCACATTTATACTTCATAGAATCTCCGAGTTCAATTACACCTTCATATTCCAGCCGGTGAAGTAGGCCTTTAACGTATCACATTTGATACATGAGTTTTTTGGCAGGGAAATTTGTCATTATTTTTAAAAAGTTATGGTAATGATAAAATGTATATTGTTACTATATTTGATTATCAATATTTCCTGAATGATGGTACTTATAATTTATAAATATATACACACAGGGCGAAAGAGATGATTGTCTATGCTGTTTCTTCATACATCTCAATACCTTTCTCTGTCCCCATTTATTTGAACCTTTTCTATAAATATATTGTTATCATGTACTTGTGGTTTCATACAGAATTTTCTCATAATCTATATAAATATTTTTCATACATGTCAACACCTAAAAGTAAAACATAGCTTAATATCTCCATTTTACCATTCTACCACTAGACAGCTTGCAATTGGTCGACTACTGTTGTGAACAAGCTTTTTCTACAAAGGTCATGTTATCATGTATTTTGCTTTCATACATAATTTCCTATAGTCTATTTAAATTTTTCATGTATCATGTATCTCAACACCTATCCCTGTCCCAATTTCTCTAAACCAGGACCCCCGGTTTTCATACATCTTGTAATGGGAAATATTGCATATTGTATATCTCCTGACTAAAATGTTAGAATGCTTATTAGCGCAATGAGAAATATTTTATTTCTTTGTATAATACTGTCTATATAAATATTTTTCATACATCTCAACACCATATCTCTGTCCCAATTTCTCTAAACCAGGACCCCCGGCGACACCTCCAAACAGTGTTCCAGAGAGGACGGAGGTGGATGGTGGTACAACCGCTGCCACTCAGCCAATCCCAACGGTCGATACTACATGGGCGGCCCGTACACGCGCAACATGGCCAAGCACGGCACAGACGACGGTGTGGTCTGGATGAACTGGAAGGGCAGCTGGTACTCACTCAAGGCCATCAGCATGAAGATCAAGCCTTACTTTGCCCCCATGTAAATAAGTGTCAAACACTCACGCACATAAAAAAAGATATTCAGGAAACAGCCAAAATAAAAGACAACAGAAGTAAAGTGTTCCAACATAGTGGAAAGGATAAGTGCTACAACTCTTTCAATTAAAAAAAAAACCCAATACATTTCTTTGAGAAAAAAATTCAGAATTCACAATTTTAAATGTCTCGGACAGTTTTCTTGTCAAGTGACCCATGGAGACTCATGCTCAGCCAATTCTTCACGCTTGTATCATCAACTGAAAGATTCTGACGAAAATAAGCACTTAGCCGCTCCACTAACATGCCGAAACAAAATAGCTTCAACGCTCTTTGTAATGTTCACTTAAAATTCAAGTGTCTCTTTTATTTTTTGCTGTTACCGTAATGTGGATGGACACGCTCATTTACTCACAACTTAGTCACAGAAGAGACAGAAATGGAAACCATATGATTTAACCCATTAATGACTATAATGTATATATATGATTTTCCAATGCACGTTTAGGGAGATGTGATGGGAAATGTAGCTCAATGACCATGAGTTTCAATACATTTCAATGGGGTTGATGGGTATGAAGACGTGTGACTAACAAATAAAAATAATAAGTTAAGAAAAAACAACCTGTTAGACTGAACATTTAAATGCAATTGTTCTTTGCTCAGAGTGCTTTAAGTGCTGTTAAGAAAATCATAAAATCCCACTGTGGACATTAATGGGTTGATGTCAGATAAACATGTACTCAGATAAAGAGGAAAATACTACTGGTTGTGAGTGAATGTCTGTTCCTGTTTTATGTGACGTCTTCAGTGTGTCTTCTACTAGGACGAGTTGATGCCAACTGTCCTCCGCTACTCAATAAACACATTGAGAAACATAATTTCTGTCTGGTCTTGTTGTTATGTCTGCACTTCACACAGTTAGAAGACTTTTTTTTTTGCAATCCTGTTATGTGCCTAAAAAACAAGAAACTAAACCCTTTCCCTTCGAGCTTGTTGAAATAAAAACTAAAAATATATTGTACAAAGAAGCAAAGGGTGGTAGGATGGCCTAGAGGAAAGGTGGCCGAACCAGTAACCATGAGGTCTCTGGTTCCTCCCAGTTACTATGAGGTCTGTGGTTCCTCCCAGTAACCATGAGGTCTCTGGTTTGTCCCAGTAACCATGAGGTCTCTGGTTCCTCCTCCCAGTAACCACGAGGTTGCCGGTTCGATCCCCGGCACCAGACAGGAGGGTGTTAGTTGTAAAACTAGCAGTGGCTGGTATTACGTCTACGGTGCCCACCATCTCTACCATTTTGTCCTTGAGCAAGACACAAGACTATGGCTGACCCTGCGCTCTGACCCCCTCTGAAGTTTGGCAACTTGAGAGGGGATATTCTTAAAGAAAAATTTCAATGTAACCATTGACTAATAATGTAACTTAACTTAGCATACTTTGGTTAGAAGACAAGCAAGAACCTCAGAAGTGCTGATCAATGCAATCAAAATGGTCAATTTAAAAGTCATATCGGAGAAAACAAAGATTAAATAATCATTCATAAACTGTGGTATGATATCTATTTGATATAAAACAAAAATTAAATAGGACAATGACGAACAGAGGTAACATAATTGTGAAAACTGTCTTTTATTAAATGTATTAACTTAACAAAATGACATGCAGCAAGTTAGATAAACACCAAATTGACTGTACAGTGAGTTAGAAATTGTTTCCATGCCAAATTATGAAGAAGATGAAATAATGTACCAGAGGAAAACAGGAGTGTGCTTACAAAGAAATGTCCCTTGTTATTTAAAAGAGGGAATAAGCTTTTGCCAACATGCACAAACATTAATTTCAAAATGTATAGCCGATTTGTAATATACTGTATACCGTACCAATATTATACACAATCATCTAAGAATGGAGGGTTATGTTGTTCAAGGTGTGTTTCAGACGTACATATATGGTTGACACAAAAATTAAAGGTGATATGTGGTGCAGAAAATAACTACAATTTTACTGTTAAAAAATTCAAGAACAATAAGGACAGAAGATATCAAAATTCACTAATGTATTAGGGAGATTCCATTTGTGTAATACCATCGTAAATTGTCATTATTCATACAGTATTGTGCCTTGTTTTCACTGTTTTTCATTTGAATTAATGTCTAATGTTTCTGTTGTAGAGGTCAAATGTTTAATAAAATATGACAAATCAAGATTGCATTTAGCCACAGTAATTGGAAACGTGATACTGCTATTGGTATTTATACAACATGAATTAGTTATAACATAGCAGCATTTTCAAATGATCAACCATCCCCTAATGAACTTATAAAAGCTGTGGATTGAGAGTGTCCATGTCTCTAGACTCCTGAAGTAGCTCCTCTAGAACAATATGGTTCTGTCCAATGTCCTCAAACTGGGTCAGCAGTTCCCTCTGGACCGTTGGGATAGTCTTATATTCTGCGGACGGTGCAGGGCCAAAGTCCACAGGCTGCAGCTTGATTTTGGGGATTTCTTGAGGGGACGTAGCGGCCTTCCGTCTCTGGTAGAGCGACCTGTCCATGTGCTCGATGTCAGTTTGAAGCGTTTGATAGCTGGGATGATCAACGCTGAACGGTAACGCTGTCCTGCAGGATCCACGGCAGGCTCGCAGTGTCATGTCAATGTCCACCTAGGGACATAATAATAATAATAATAATAATAATAATAATAATAATAATAATAATAATAATACACTTTATTTATTGAGCACTTTTTTTTAAGTTAATTAAGGTTTTAAATCATGTTTGCTTAATAGCTCAAAACTATTAACAGAAGTGTAAAACATTAATTCTTTGTTTAAAATGGAGCTATGGGACCAGTTCCCATGAAAACCACTGGAGGTACTAAGAAGTTGCAGTTTCCAGTTTGAGAAATAGTTGAAATACTTGAAACTAAGGGCCTTTTCAAACCTAAAAATTAACCACAGTTGATGTTTTTTTTAATCCCATTATATATAAAGATTTGATGGGGTTAGGTTTGGTTTCCCAGTGCAGTTCTAAATAACTTTCCATGGCATACATTACTCTAAACCAAGTAATGGGGTGGTAGGATGGCCTAGAGGTAAGGTGGCCGACCAGTAACCATGAGGTCGCTGGTTCGATCCCCGGCACCGGACAGGAGGGTGTGAGTCGTAAAACTAGCAGAGGCTGGTATTGTGTCTACGGTGCCCACCATTTCTACCATTGTGTCCTTGAGCAAGACACTTAACCCCAAAACTGCTCCAGGGCGCTGTACTGCGGCTGACCCTGCGCTCTGACCCCCTCCGAAGTGTGGTAACTTGAGAGGGGATATGCGAAAAGACAAATTTCAATGTGCCTCGTGTACAACTGACAAATAAAGATAACTTAACTTAAAGTTGTACACAACCTCTCAAAATGTCTCACCTCTGTTCGATACAAGTCCTCTATTTGTTTCTGGACTTTTTGGCGAAGCTCCTTGATTCGCTGTGAAAACCCAGACGATTGTTTCTGTAGCGACATGATCTTCCCGGCCAGTTCTTCAGCGTTTTCCACAAACTTCAGCTCTGACACTGAAGGCGAATGTAGTTATAATTATTCCGTCTCCATTTTGTCCAAAATACCAACCCCAAACATAGGCAAGGCAAGTGTATTCACAAAGCACAATTCATACACACGGCAATACAAAGTGCTTAACAGGGGAATGATGCAACTTGAAGATAGACATTTAAGAAACATTAAAAAAATGACATAGCCAGACGTACTGTATCTGTAGACTATGCCTCTCCGGTTGTAGTTGTAGATGTGTGTTATTGCCATCATGGACTTCTCTGCCTTGTCTTCGTACATCTTCGCTGTCTTACAAACCTTTCTCATTTTTCTCTCCACCTTTCTCTCCATCTGCGAGATCAGACCCTGGAGTCTCAGCCAGAGGGGCATTTAGAAAGCTTTGGAGAAGATCACAGGTGAAGTTATTAGTTAGTTAGTTAGTTAGTTAGTTGGAGAAGCAAGCCTAGACTATACATGATTTGGTGTGTGGCATTTGTGTATGCTACACCCTATGTAAAAAAAAAACAATAAATAAAATTAAATTAAGGGTTGGTAGGCTACTAGCATTAGCTGAGGATGTGTAGACATGCAGTGATATAATAACTTGGCTTTCTAACCCGTGGAAGAGCAAACTTGTTCTGAAAAGGTTAACAAGCACACTAATACCAGGTTTGCATTAGTGGAACAGGGGTGACAGAGTGCACACTTGGTCTAAAGACCAATATCTGCAGTCATTTTGTCAGAAATAAGTTGGTCCCAGCGAAACATGAGCGAACATGACGAAAAATGCTTTTATTTATAATTGAATATGAAGTGCAACTCTATTTGTGTTTGCATATTTCTTACCCAGTCATCATCCGAACACAGACCGAAGTCTGATTTTGCTTGACATTGTCGCCTCCTGTATCTGTGGGTGCGACTGGGGGGCTGTGGACCATGTTCATTCTGCTGCCCCAGCCTTATACACACATCTGACAAACAAGCAAAACAAAACAACAACATCAAAACGAGGTTCTTATACCAACACAGTGTTGCAGAGATAACAATGATCTGTTGTTATTTTGCAACAGTGCCACTGGTCTGAGGTTAACACAGGAAAAATACTGTGTTCATGGTCACAGCTTAAGAACGTTGTTTTAAAAAAAACCTACTAATCTATAAATATTCTTGTATTATTAATAATAAACTATTATCAAAATATTTGTTAGTTTCATGGCACTTTTCTCATTGTAATTGTACTTCAGTGAAAAAACAAGAAAACAGAAAGAAGTTGGATTACCAACTGAGCATATTGGCTCACAAAACCTGCTGTGCAGATAAAAACACCACCACACATTCTAGTGGGGCAGAAGTGAGAGAGATTCATTTCTGTGACTTGTACTTTTTTTATGAAAATGTTGCATAGTCAGCTTTAAATTCACTTACAACAACTGATCACCAGATGCTTTCTTCACCTAGTGTTTCTTTAATTATCCTGTTATTTCAATTCATGGATATCTCCACTGGAAGATTTCAGTTGATGTGAATGAAGCAGCAGGTGTAACAGCCGTAAACATAAATGTTAATACCCAGATAAGTTATGTGAGCAAATAAAAATAAGTATGTGAAGTGTCAAAGATTAACCTTTTTATTTTAAAAAAAGAGCACACGATGTGTTTTTTTTTTTTTTTTAAAACCTAAAAGCTGCATATGTAAACGAACAAGTTAATTCATATATATATATAACCCTGATATAGCAACTATCACAAATTACTAAACCAAAAATAATATCATAAAAAATGTAGCTTTAATAAAATAAATAAAAAAAAGTTGGACCTTCCAGATAGCGGTGCATTTTGACAATAATGAGACTACACACTGATGGACTTTATTTGAGTATAAATCACACTGTAGAGATCTTTCCAATGTTTCTTTGAACATTTAATAGGTACCATATAAAACAGGTCTTAAGATAATTCACAAAAAATGCTAATCATAATCTTTTGTTGTATTTTAGTAGCTCATTACTTTAAATAATATTTGTTTTAATTTGTATTTAGGGAAAATTAATAACATTTTGTCTTTATAGGTGCATTATGCAACTTTGGTTGCATCTGAGAAATGAACATTTTCAAAGATATGTTCTTACAACTGAATAAACAAACTTTCCTCACAGGAAAATGTGATCCCTGGAACACTGTTTGAAGTTAGAAAAGCTTCCTGAAAAATTCACCATTGTTGTTTACAGCAGCAGGGCCCACAGTTTTCTTTAAAAACATATTCTAGTCTCATGTTTGGTTCCAGATGCCTCAACATAATAAGGTTTTGATTTGTGATGATAGAATTATTCCATACCAAGAATTATTTTTGGGCGTTTATATGTTTTATAAGCTAAACTAACTGCAGGCTCTGCAAATGTAACCAAATCCCCCTCCTCTGAAACTGCATATTGCACGTTTAAGTTCAAACATATACAACATAACAAAATGCATTATCCAGAGTTTATTCTTTAGTTTTCGTTGTCTAGAATGAAAAAAGCACAAACCACAGTGGCTGAAGTGAACACTGGATCTTTATTGATTGAGAGTCCAGAGATCAGTCGTTGCTCGGTACATAGTTGAGCAACGCTGTGAAAACAGGTCGAAAAACATTTACTCAGAGTGCTGACAAGGACAGAACAATCAACACAAAAACCCACGGCAACACACTGACACTTGTTTGCCTTGATTTTGAAATCTCAGAATGATTTACGAGCAGATCAACAGTCTAAAGGTCTGAAACCACCTTTTGATTTTTGGCCTCAAATATTTATCTACAGCTTCAGTTGGGACTTCTCTTTAAAATCTTAACGTCTCATTTGATGCTCTTGTTGCATATTGCGTATATAAATGTATATAAAAGTGTATATTTTTATGTAGCTTGATTGCATTTTCCCCCTGTTTTCCACTTAAAAAGCAACTGGTCTGATGAACATCCTGACAGTTTTCAGGCTGTAAACGGCCGGTTTAAATGTCACCCACACAACTCCATTTTCAATCTCATACGGCGTGTTTTTCTCGGGGTCGTACGTGCCTTTATAATAAATCCCATTCAAGTTAGCTGACTGACAGTTGTTGTACCACCACCCGCCCCCGTACATCTCTGCGCAATTCTCTTCCCACTTGTCATTGTCTTTGTCGAAAGTGCTGAATTTCATCCCGTTGTGGGACAAGTAAGAAGCCATATCAGACTTAGGCATCACCAGAGCATCCCCTGCATCCCCGCTGTACCCCGACACATGGAGAGGGTACCCCTCTTCCTCCGAGCCCACCCTGATTATGTACTCAGCCCCCGCTACGCCCCCTTCCCAATCCTCCAGCTCAACTTTCATCATCGTCTCACCCTGATTAGTCAACAAATGAAGATTCTGGTTGCCTAGCCAAAACTCCCCCTTGCCCTTTGCGTCGACTGAACCGAACCCATTGCGGTATTGAGCCCAGGTGCGATTGAAGCTGACCGCGCCATTTTCTCTTTGCTGGACTAACAACCACCCGCCCATTAGCCCCTCTTGCTGGCAGTAAACATCCACTACCTCTGTGGAGTCCGAGCCGCCAGGTCTGATCTTAAACAGGCCGTTTGTTTCCCCTTTCAGGTGGTTCTGGTGGGCTTCGAAACAATCTGCGAAGAGAGGGGCACACCGCAGACCGCGAGTTAGCTTGGACTGGCTTCGGCTCGGCTAGCTGTAATGTACTGCAGTGATAAAATAACTTGTCACTTTCCCTACTAAATGGCTATCGCTTGCCCACCTCTCCAACCTATTTACGTGAATCAGCTCCAACTTCAGATTAAAGTTTATCATTTATATTCTTACTCAGTTTTTATCTGGTGGCTAATCACATTTATTTCGGTGGATGGGGTTCTGTTTGGAGTATTTGGTACTTTATTCAATGTATTTGTGAAGGAACATGTACAAAACATTGTTCTCACAAGAACTAATTGTGTGGCTAAGGTAGCCTAATAAGGTAATAAACACAAAAAACAAATCTTGTTCTGAGAGCTAAAATGTACCCTGTTTTTTTATTACAAATCAAAAAAGCAAGGATATTCCTTCAGATGTATCAATAAACAATTACAATTACTGTGTTCACTTCATATTTTTGGTAC
Source organism: Ammodytes dubius (assembly GCA_026122265.1). Taxonomy (NCBI): domain Eukaryota; kingdom Metazoa; phylum Chordata; class Actinopteri; order Uranoscopiformes; family Ammodytidae; genus Ammodytes; species Ammodytes dubius. The sequence continues at coordinate 18,403,615 of CM047527.1, forward strand.
ATAAGGCTAGCTTGCAAGCTAGCTGATGATAAAGCATGCTGTCTAGCTGCGATATCTGGCCCTTGTAGATTTTATTCCACGTCTGATGTTTTGGTACCTTTTCCTACATAATCGGCCTGCCGTTCAACACGGTCTCTCTTCAAACTCCGGGCTTGGAAATCAGGCACGTCATCCTCTGTATCACCTGTGTTGAATGCGCCGAGATCTACTCCGAATGGATTGAAAACCCACTTTTAAAGTCTCCTAAGAGGCCTCCTTTGGTGCCACTGTGGCTGGTCTTGGTGGTCGAAGAAGAAGAAGAAGACGAAGACGAAGACGAAGACGTGTGGCCTAGGGTGGGGAAGAAAGCCCCCATTCCGCCCTTGGTGGGGTCCAGGATCTGACACTCGGGCCCACCACTAATGACCTCCTCCACCCTCTGCTCCGGCCCGTCCTTTGTGTGGACTGTGATTGTCTTGGTGCTCTTGGTGCATGATGTGGTGTGGGAGGTCATGTGGCCGGTACTGGGAAATGTTTCAAACCCGCCACCACCAAACCCGCCACCACCAAACCCACCACCGGGTTCAGTGAGGGACTTGGAAGGGTTGGAGGAGGAGGATGGGAAGAAGGAGGTAGAGGAGGATGATGTGGATGGAGAATAGGGGGAAGTACCTGGGACCTTGGAGATGGTTGCTGGAGATGAACTGGAGCCCTCCTGCTCTAGAACCAATTGGAACGTTTTCACCTGAGAAACAAAAAAACAGGGATAACTTAAAAGTGCACTATGCAGTTTAAGGGAATGGGGATGTGTTAACAATTGCAGAGCCTGCAGTTAGTTTACAGAAAATATTTTTTTTAAATGTAATTCATACTGTTTTATAATGTTGTCAACATAAATCAAAAATAATTATTTTGAGGAACCTGAAACCAAACTTAAGACAATAGAATAGAATATAGAATATATCTTATTGTCATTGTCACAGTACAACGAAATTAAGTGCAGTCCTTGTAAAGTGCAAAATGATTACATCACATGAGGTAGTATGTATCCATAAATAAATAAATAAATAAATTAAACTAATTAAAACCATAAATAGTCACTATTAACTATAGGCATTAAAAAAGGAACACAATAATATGTTTGTAAACAAAACTGCAGACTGCAGTAACGTAAGAATACCAACATCTAACCTTCATTATGTATATTTCATCAGGGAACTCTCACAAGGTAAAAGTCTGAAATAATATTTTGGGGCCTTCACTCACCTCTTCAAACATGTCCTGTTTCACCTGTCCATCCCCGGATTTAAAGTCACTTGGATTATCGCCCCTCAACGGCCTGCTCTTCATCACCTCTAACGTTCTAATATTATGCTGACCTGACCGGGAGTCAAGCTGGTTCATCTGCAAAAGGGACAGATAGACAGTGTTAATATCCATGACAAAAACTGTCGAAAAGTGTTCGTCAAGGATTTTTTTTTTTTCATGTCCGCGTTCAAAATAGATATTTGATATTAATAACTATGCTGAAATGTGTGTTCTTTTGTCGATGTTGAAACGGGACAAACATATTAGTCGGTTGGTCGGCTATCGGACATTCAAAATGAAGGATGTTTCTCGCAGAATGTACTTTGTTCCTTTGTTTTGAGTATGTTATTAACTGGTTTTGAGTGTAATGGCTTACTATGTCGTTTGCATGTTTACTTAATTGTGCGCTTGATTTAAAATTTTAATTTAAAATTGAACTAAAATATGAAGAAAAAATGACTAAAATGTGACTAAAACTAATACGCATTTTTACATACTATAAACTGCTGACAATATTTCTACTGAGCATTTTCATTAAGTAATGTAGAGATGAAGATTTAAGAAAAATCCCAGACTTGTCCGGAGCTGTATATAATATTCTAAGTATGCTAAATCTGGGCATGGGTTTTTGAGTTCCTTACCTGTTTTTCCAATGCTACGTAGCTCTCGTGGTCCACCTGGTATGGGGAGTAGCTCTTGCAAGATCCTTTGCAGGAACGGAGCTTAATATCAATATCCACCTGACAGAGGAGACAGAGTTATTACTATTCAGCTAATAGTGGTGTTAGCATGCACTAATTCTGCTGTAAATCTTGACACACACATGGGTAAAGTTGAGGCTAGCTGGTGAGATAGCCTCAATTAGCTAAATTAAACTAAATAAATGCATTGATTTTCCTTCAAACAATGTTTAATTCCCATTGGAGGAAAAAAAAATAAATTTTCGATTCAGTTTGTTGATCTAAATGACGAAATAACACAGTGGCTATATGCAATAAAGATGCAGAAAAACCCCCAGCTCAAAGTCCTTCAAAGGCTAACTATAGCTCCAGTGAAAATCATACGATATTGTGAATTTAAGAAACATACATTAAATATGTTTTTTATAATCGATGGTCTGAAAATAATGGACTGAAGTTAAAATAAACAAGCAAATGTCGAAATAAGATATTTTCAAATTTTTCAATAAAACCACTTTTTTTTTTGGTATTATGTAAGTCATATGAGAACAAAACATCTTGAAACAAAATGAATATTAATTTATTACAAATGTTTTCCTGTGAAGCAGCGAGCCCCCAAATGAACATCCTTTTTCACTGATTCTGTATTCACTGAACCTAGCCTTTCTAGTGTTGTAATTTAATGAAAGCGTATATGTGCATTATTCCACATACCTCCAGACTCTGCATGTCGTCCACCTGTCGTCTGGCGCGGTCCTTCAGGGAAGCCAGGATCCCGAGCTGTCGGTCGATATTAATCTTCATGTCAATGATTCTCTGACGCAGATTTGTGGCCAAGTCGTAGTAGTCGTTATCATTCCCTGGTGAAAGAACAGAGGTTGACGTTTGAAAAAAATTAATCAAAGTGGAGCCTAAATTATCTTCACACTTGTGTTTAAACAAGTCGAAAGTATAAAATAACAAGTGCTATGTAGCAAGTGCTTTGAACGCTATGGAACAACGTTATGATTGCAATTTTTTTTTACACATTTGTTAAACCTCAAGGATACATATGATGTGCATCCCTAAATGTACCGCCTAAAAAAAAAAGAAGCAAAATAGAAAGTTAAAAAAGTTTCCTTTTCCTAAAAAATTTAAATTGAAGTGTTCCAAATGTAATTAATAATATTCCTACATTGAAACATTAGAAATACATTTGCATACATGCCTGATGTATGAAATATGAAAATCCTATATGTACATTTCTTTTAAATAATGTATTTTGTCAAGGGTCCACTGAACACTTCCCTTTCAAATATTTAAAATATAACTTAAATGTTCTGCTCTTTATTCAATGTGTTAAAGTTGATCCATCCGCACTTTACAGTAGCACCAACCTTCCTTTTTTTTTTTTTTTATATTTTTACTTTTTTTATGGTATCTTATCTTTATTTACCTCATATTGTAATATTTCTGCTATGTGAATTTTGAGGAACCAAGCCTAAGAATTTTACTCTTGTGTACTGTACAATGAGATGAATTAAAAGTGATTCTGATTCTGATTCTTACCAGCGTCGATTGTAAGCTTTTCCTTCACGCTGTCGTAGGTAATTTTTGAGACCTGTTGGGTAGAGCGGTGCTTCACTCCATACTGGTCCACGAGGCTGCGGATGTTCTCAACCTTCTTCTGCAGGCTGTGGTCGTATTGCTGCATCAGACCCTGGATCCTGCAACCGGACGGACATTTTGGGCCCTGAGGCAAAGACAGACACAAAGACAAGAAGCTTTATACTTGTTCAATGCCTCACGGAGCCATCACAATCATCATCAAATTACATTACAATTTTATTTTATTTTTAATTGTATCTAAGGTTTGTAACCTTGTATTGATAGTTGAAAGGAGAGAGGACAGAGTTGAAATGGAGAGAGGGAGGGGTGACAGTAAAGGTCCCCGGGTCGGACTCGATTCCGCGACCACTGCGACAATGACTGAGCCGATATGGTGCGCTCTCTACCCACTACGCCACTCAAATAATTTTTTTTTGTGGAGATATGTTCTGTTTTGATTTCTTACTTTGCCTGTGATGTGTTATATATATATATATATATATATATATTATATATATATTTATAATATATATATATTATATATATATAACTAAAGAATTAATAATACTATTATTAATAATAATATAATAAATAATTATACATTAAAAAAGATTTATAATAAGATTCTGAGGGACCTATGAAAAACAATAGAATGAAGAAAGAGTAGATGTAAAAGGCAAATGCTTCAACCTACACCTTTTTCGTATTGAGTTTAAACAATGACACTATTATATACTATCATATTATATTAAGGATTTTAAACATTGTAACTTTGTCTAATTTAATGATGAATTAATTGTATTATTGTTGTTGTTTTTTAGCTCTGCCTCCTAAGGGGACCTTGGGAGCATTTAAAGGCGCCCTTTAAATAAAATGTATATTTATATTATTATTACTACGAATTTAGATTAAGACACCTAGATTTCTTGTGTTTGTAATGTGTACTATTCATGTTATGTATGTGATGTTGCGTATTAAAGTGATCCAAATAAACTAACAATAATCAAATGAGCCGTACCCATTCATCATCGGTGCAGAAAGGCCAGTCTTTGGCGGGAGCGCATTTATCTCCTCTGGTGCCCTGCTCCACTGGTCGCGCTCCTCTTGGGCCCACCACAGTGTCGGCGGCCTAGAGAAAGAAATAAAAACACAAAATCTATTTAATGAAGTATCAGCATGTATGTAACAGTATACAATTCTTAATAAACAAATTATCTTTCTTTTGTGGAAGAGGGATTGACATATCTTTGTTTACTTATAACATAAAAACTACAAACATTAATGTAATAAGACCAAGGATCAAAAGTACTGTATGTACGTATGTATTCAATTAAATCAACTCCTTTTATAAAACAGATACAATGTGCAACAGATTCAAAGATTAGTATACTATAATAGTAGTAATAATACAAATATAAATTAACACATTGTCGGCGAGACAGGTTTAATACAACATACTTGACAGAAATCATAATATTTAAAAAGTAAAAAATGATTATAATGTGATAAGACCAAGGATGAAAAGTACCGTACATATGTAATACATTAAATAAGCTCCTTTCTAGAACAAATCAACTGCAACAGAGAAAATAAGTACAAAAAATAAAATAAAAAAAAGGTCCAATATATACAGTAATCTCAATATCACATTTGATGGTTTTCAGTCTGTGAATTGTCTATAAGGTTTTTTTCTCTTTAAACTAAACTGCAGAATTTTTTTTAAATATATTGTATGAAGTTGGCTATCACAATGTATGTAATGATGTAAAAAACAATCATTAAAAGTAGAATTACAAAAATACCGTATAGATATGTGTTGAAGGAATTAAATGATATTGTTATAAAAATTTGTGTCGTTTCAACACGTGTTTTTGTTTTTAAAAATGTATTTTGTTTAAATATAATATATAGCTAATAATATAATATTTAAAAAATTGATAAATAATACAAATTTTAAAATGTCATTGTGATGTGACTTACCAGAGTTGTAGCCACACAGATCAACCCGAGACAGACGAGTAAATTTAGCCGTTCCATCTTCGTTTCTGCCGTCGTTCGTCTGAGTGAAGAAATCTGTTCTAACGTTGATTCTACTGCGCTCGAGTTGATTTAAACCAGCTTCACTCCCACTCGTCACACGTCAGAGTTCAGTGACCTCTGTTGATCAATGAAAGCACACTCAACACAAACACACACTCTGTTCACTTTCTACAGGACTTACTGGCATTTCTTCCTCTAAGCAAACAGTGACAAACTGCACAGGCAGTAAGAACACTATGAGACAGAAATGACCAATAAGTGGACAACAAAATAAGGGATTACATTTTTTTATCCCTATGTAGGTCATTTTAAATAATTACCTGTACTTTTGTTCAATTATTCTTGCATTTTTTAATGTATTTGGGTGAGGTGTGTGTGTGTGTGTGTCTTTATGTAGATAATTTTTCATAATTATCACCTTTATTTAGATCATAATACATCAATTTGATGAGCGTAATGTAGTATGTTGTTTCAACTAAACTGTTGTGTAAACTAAAAAATACTTAAAGAAAGGTTCCTTATTTTAGAAAAAAGATCTGCAAACCCTGACAAAGGTTACAGTGTGCTTCAGCTTCAGAAAAAAAAAATAAGATTAAAAATGTAATTTAATTAACTCAATAACATTGCAAATTAAATGATGATAATGTAAAAAAAAAAAGTTCTTTAGGTTCTTGGAGTTGTGTATGACAGCGTATTTCATACTTTGTACATTATTTAGCAGCAGCACCACCTACTGGTAGAATTACAGATCAGGTTTGACTCATCATTAATCTGGGTCAGTTTATAATAATAATAATAATAATGATAAGTTTTGTTTAACGATTTTCTGGAGGTCACTCAAAGACGCTTGGACAGTGCAAAGCAAAATAAATGTGTGAGTAATTTGATTAGGTAATGAGGGATGTCTTTACTGTTTTAATGGCACTCCATGACCTGAATGACTTGACTGACTTTGCAAACACAAACAAGTTATGAATATAATTATGAAATGTCTAGAACAAGCTCCCCATTGACATCAAAACAGCTGAAAAGCTAAACATCTTCCACCGCAGGATTAAAACACATCTCTTTAGACTGCACCTCTGCTAAAAAGATGATGGTTTAAAAACAAAAACATATTACATCTACATGTGGAACTTACATGTGGCACTTTGTAGTTTGGCTTATTTGAAGATAATTACTAGCGTGACTCTTGCCTTTCTGAGTTTGTACCTTAATGGTTGAATGCACTTACTGGAAGTGGCTTTGGATAGAAGTTTCAGTGAAATAAAATGTAATTTAATGTTATTTCTGTATAATGAGGAGGCCAGAGTCACTAGGCAAACTGAAAAAACTCGAGAACAAAACAATAGATGAAATTGAAATAAAATGTTTATCCATTTGTTTCAGCTGAGTGGAAATAGGAGAGGATTTTGGAGGCCAAGAACTTGACTAAACTAAACTTTATTTTGAACCAACCAACTTATGATAACAAAAATAACAAAACAAACATTGGATGTATTCTTACTTTGGTCGAATATATCCTATTTCAGTCGTTTTTTCCCTAACCTTTGCATACAAAGTCAAAAGGCCCCCTTAAGGAGTTAGTCTGACCCCAAATACATGTACTGTATGTGTTCATGTAGGAATGAGCACACACACACACACACACACAGATACCAGTAAAGCATGAGTAAAGGGGTCATATGACTGGACCTCTTTTTAGGGGCCCAGTCTATTGTGTGGGCGGGACTGAGTACGACTGAAGTCCACCAGGGCTAAGTGTGGATAGATGTTTGGCTTCTGCACACACACACATACGTGCACACACACACACACACACACACACACACACACACACACACACACACACACACACACACACACACACACACACACACACACACACACACACACACACACACAGAAATCAGTGATGCATAAGAAATATTCCAGAATGTTAATTTAAATAAATATCGTTGCTCATAAATCTTCTTCTTAACTCACACACAGTATGTAGGCAACCTAATTAATTTCCTCTGAGGGACTTTACATGAAAGCTATTGTGTTGTATAACTTGGGGGAAAGCAAACATGAAAAACACAATGCACACTTAATAATAATGATTAGGTTGTCTGCAAACTGTTTGTTTGTCAAGGGGAAGATTTATTAGCCAAGATGTGTATTTATTAACCTAATCATATTATTGAATATTTATTTTACACATCACTGATTTGTGTGTGTGTGTGTGTGTGTGTGTGTGTGTGTGTGTGTGTGTGTGTGTGTGTGTGTGTGTGTGTGTGTGTGTGTGTGTGTGTGTGTGTGTGTGTGTGTGTGTGTGTGTGTGTGTGTGTGTGTGTGAGTTGGATACAGAAAATCCATGTTCTTCTGCAGAAGTGAAGTTTGTGCTTTTCAAACATTGATGCATTTAAAGCTTTAAAGATCACATGTTAGTACCATTTACGAAACTACTCACTTTGGGGATTTGCATTTATCACTTGGTTTGCTCCCAGTATCTGTCTAACATGTGATTTATAAGTTATTGTTAAGACAGAAGTCATTTGGGTGTTGGTGGTGCTTTAGAACGCATATCAGTGGTGGCGGGTTTCCTGTGTATAAAAAACTCTTTTCAATTTTTGATCACACCGGGCGGCACTTAGCTTGATTGCAGCAGGTGAGGTGAGTGCGCACGGGTGAGGTAATAAAGATCAGCTGTTTCCGGTCGGGACGTGAAGGGTTTGTGCACGGGAGAACACGAGAGCACGCATTGGTATGTATTTTCTGTTTTGCACCACAATATAGTTTGCACAGTGCGCAGGGGTCTGGCACTTTTTCCACTTTGTTATGTCTTTTATGTGTCAGCGCAGCGGACGGCGCAGTGACGTCTTGGGCACATTTAGTGGAGGCACATGGTGTAAATGTTTGTATGGGAGATCATTGACGCCAAACATGCACTGTGATTTATTTATATATATATATACCTACTTATTAAATAGATGATTCAAATGTAATGTATTTCATGGTGAATATTTTATAGTATAATAATATATTGTGGGAATATATATATTGTAATTATATAATTGTGGTAAATATCTTACTGATTTATTTTGGATTTAAATGCTTGATGATGCATTTTGATTGTTTTGTAAACTAACTTGATTTCCTTTTGCTCTTTTGTTACTAAAGGTTTTCAACCTATTCATGAATCCTAATTTAAAAGGCATGTTGCAAAAATTCATGTAAAATAAAAACTACGGATAAGAATTGAGTTGTCCTGCGTCCTCTCTTCCATCCCTGCCATGTCAAGTGTGGCAGGCACATTGAACACCAAGCCCAGATAACTTGACAGTTGAAAACCAGCGGAGCAGCTTGGAGAAGAGGATAAAAGGCCTTGGAAGTCCAGGAAAAGCTGTTAACGCAGGAGAAGAGAGCCGTGCTGGTCCGTGAGGTCAAGATGGCGGAAGATGTCGTGGGAAGGACGGTGAAGCAGCTCAAGAGGGATAGAACTGCTGCGAAAAGCACCTTCACCAGACAGGCCAACGTCCTTAGCAAAGGGGCAGACAGCATGGTGGAAGCAGAGCTGAGGGAGGAGTTCGCCAAGCTCTTATACTGCCAGAAAGTCATTCTGGAAGCGAATGATGATTACAAGACCGGGCTTTTGGCTGAGTATCAAAAGTCAGGAGATGAAGACGCAGCTCTCAAAGAGAAGGAAGAGCTAGATGTTGAGAGGACCATTAATGAGGCAGAAGCAAGGTTTGAAGAGGTGAGGAGAATTGTCCAAACAAACCTGTGGTCCAGATATGGCCAATATGCTCTCACAACTGCCATCATTGAAGGAGAGAAGGCCGGCAGTGAAGCGGAGAAGTTACCTGTGGAAAGTACTCACCTGGAAGGATATGAGGTGTACCTGACTCTACTGGAGAAGAGGATCAATGAGGCTGCCAGAGTCATGTCAACCTGGGAGCAGTGGATCCCTATGGCTGAAAGAGTGGAGCTGGATGGCAGGATAAAGGAGCTAAGAGCTTTAAACGACAACCTTGAACTGAGGAAGGCTGGGTTTGTCGCTGCACGGAGGATGTCGAAGGATGCGCTAGCCGCAAGAGCCTCAGGACCTGAAGCAGTGAGAGCACATCCCCCGCCAGCAAAACCAATTGTGGAGAAGATGGAGAAACCAGAACGTGAGAAGAAATATGAGAGAAAGTATGCTTCTACAAGAACCACAAAGAAAGGAGGGCTGGAAGATGTGTGTGTTGTCTGCGGTGATGAAAGGCACGGTGACAAGATTTTCTTCTGTAGAAAGTTTAAAGGGCTGAAGCTACAAGAGAAGATTGCTGTTGTAAATGAGCTGAGAGCATGCAGAAAATGTCTTGGATGTCATGGAGATGATGGATACTGCAGAGACACTTTCCTATGCAGGAACACAGACTGTCAGAAGGGAGACTCCTCAGATCACCATTACTTTATTTGCCCCAAAGGAGAATACAAGAGTGGAAACGAGGAGAGAAGTGGGAAAGACGGCAGAGGAAAGAGCAAGCTGACAGCAGAACAGGAAGGATTCTTGGCTGAGCTGTCCGCAGAGCAAGCAGAGAAGTGTAAAATGGCATTCACCAACAAAGCTACAAAGGGTGGCATGAAGAACCACCAGTCCCAGCTATTGAAGAAAAGTGGCCTGTGCGAGCTTAAGGCTGCACACAGGCTGAGGCTGTGGAGCGAAGAAGTAACCCTGGTTGTGCATGGTGTAGGCGGAATGACCATCGAGGTGAACACAGAAAGGTATCTGCTCCGAGTCAGAGTGAAGACCCCTAAGGGGGCGGAGAAGGCTCATGAACTCATCTGTTACGGCCTAGATGAGATTGCCAAGGTGCACAAAGTTGTCAAGCCTGAAAAGCTGCAGAAGTTCTTCCCAGAAGTAAAGTTGGAGGAATTGAAGAGGCCAGAAAAGATTGATCTGCTCATTAGCCACCGCGAGGGAAGACTAGCTCCACAAAGGGTTAAAGTTGTTGGTGACCTCGTCTTGTGGGAGAGTCCATTGGGAAAGACAGTGGGCGGAGCACACCCAGACCTGTTCGAGGAGATAGAGGTGGCAGCACATGAGTCCAAAAACACTTTGCTCGCTCCATGAGAACTGCTGGCGTCAGGTATGAGGAGATAGTTGGAGGCCCAAGTACAGAAGCAGCCCATATGCAGCGAGAGGACAGTGCCAAGGTAATGGTTACAGCTGCTACAAACCGTGAGATCTTGGAGTGGTGGAGATGGAACAGAATCGGAGCAGCCTGTGAGCCAAAGTGTGTGGGACGTTGCTGTGGAAACTGCCAACCAGCAGGAAAAGAAATTACACTGGCTGAAGAAAGAGAGCTTAAGGTAATAAAAGAAGGGGTCACCTACATCCATGAAGACTCTCACACAACATCTCCACACTGGGATGCAAAGTATCCAGGGACAGAAGATCCTGCCTCACTCCCCAACAAAGGTGCAGTTGCAGCTACATTCATGAGAACAGAAAGACAACTAAGGAGGGAGCCAGTGTGCCAGACAGCATACACAGCCCAGGCCCACGAGATGGTTGAGAGGGGTGCAGCCATAAAGCTCCCTATAACTTCCCATAACAGCCGGCAGCAACTGAACAATATCACTGAAGGGGTTGAAGAAATTCTGAGAGCTGGAGGCTTCTTTCCCAAACCATGGTCAGGCCAAAGTGGGAGGCCAGAGGAGGAGACTGGAGCAAAGGGCACGATATCAAGAGTGGGTGAAATCCAGAAGGTTGGCCCAGTTGAAGACAGGTGGTGGATCCCGGTAGAGCTTAACATTGCCGACATAATGACAAGAGGAGGCACTCCTGAACACCTAAGGCAGGATTCCAATGGCAGGATAGACCAGAGTTCCTTAAGTGGCCAGTGGAGGAGTGGCCTAAAACGTCAGCAGGAAAGGTTGCAGCACAAGCCAGAGAAAGTGTCAACAGACTCCAGAGGAAGGCATTCGCAGTAATGACGAGGGCTCAGGCTAAGATAAGCCAAGCTAACGCCCCACAAAAAGACCTAAAAGATGAAGATGAAGAGAAAAGTATGGCAGCTGATCCAGCTCTTCTGACAGGAAGACCACCCAGAAGCTGGAAAATAAAGAACCTACTGGAAGGTAGGAATTACAGCTCCTTGTCCAAACTGGTCAGGATCATCGCCTGGATGTGGCGAGCTGCCAAAAAGTGGATGGAGATGAAGAGTCGGTCGAGGACCTTCCCAAGCTACCCTGTTCCAGGTGTTAGGCCAAGCACAGCAGGAGACACAAACAAACAAGGAACCAAAACACTCTTGAAAAGGATCCCTGCGACCATTCTCTGCAGGGATGTGAGACGACTGGGCATCCTTCTTCCTGTTGAAGAAAAACTAAAAGACTGGAATAGATAGAGGGTGACCTCCTTGGGTTGACCACCAGGAGGTCAAGTGGGAGGTGTTAAGACAGAAGTCATTTGGGTGTTGGTGGTGCTTTAGAACGCATATCAGTGGTGGCGGGTTTCCTGTGTATAAAAAACTCTTTTCAATTTTTGATCACACCGGGCGGCACTTAGCTTGATTGCAGCAGGTGAGGTGAGTGCGCACGGGTGAGGTAATAAAGATCAGCTGTTTCCGGTCGGGACGTGAAGGGTTTGTGCACGGGAGAACACGAGAGCACGCATTGGTATGTATTTTCTGTTTTGCACCACAATATAGTTTGCACAGTGCGCAGGGGTCTGGCACTTTTTCCACTTTGTTATGTCTTTTATGTGTCAGCGCAGCGGACGGCGCAGTGACGTCTTGGGCACATTTAGTGGAGGCACATGGTGTAAATGTTTGTATGGGAGATCATTGACGCCAAACATGCACTGTGATTTATTTATATATATATATACCTACTTATTAAATAGATGATTCAAATGTAATGTATTTCATGGTGAATATTTTATAGTATAATAATATATTGTGGGAATATATATATTGTAATTATATAATTGTGGTAAATATCTTACTGATTTATTTTGGATTTAAATGCTTGATGATGCATTTTGATTGTTTTGTAAACTAACTTGATTTCCTTTTGCTCTTTTGTTACTAAAGGTTTTCAACCTATTCATGAATCCTAATTTAAAAGGCATGTTGCAAAAATTCATGTAAAATAAAAACTACGGATAAGAATTGAGTTGTCCTGCGTCCTCTCTTCCATCCCTGCCATGTCAAGTGTGGCAGGCACATTGAACACCAAGCCCAGATAACTTGACAGTTATCATTAGTCCCATAATGTCTTTGCTGGTCTCTGTTATTTTAGGAGGCAGAGGTTCAATGATCTCCGTAGTTGTGAACAAATCACAGATTACATAAACACACACATTTGCATTAGGTCCACAGAACATGTGTGTGTTTTTATTCTCTGATTTGAATGGACAGGAGCTACTGCCTGTGGCCTGGCTGCTTTGGGACACACAACATTACTTCTGTTTTGAATTTTTTCCTTTGGAATTTGGTTCATAGAAATAAGCAGTGTTAACTTTACAATGATCAACCTTCTGTATGAGGACCATGTACAAAATGTCAATAACTTGTCATTCAAACATTGAAAAATGTATTGTCAACCATAAAACAACAGACATTGTATATTCCACATTACATACCTTTATTGTTAAACTGAATTTACTACAGTCACAGCAGTCTGCTTTTTGAATCGATCACAGCAAAATAAAAGACGGTTCTACCATTGTCTTCACTTTGGATGACTAGTTTGGGGCCACCCTTGATAGACGTCTCAAAAGCATTTGATATGGTCATAAAATCCTACATGACAAGCTACTGTCCTCAAGGTTAGATCCTTGTCTACGTACATTTTGCATAAATAACATTATTCGTCCATATGCAGATTACACACATGTTTATAGACATGGTCCCATTCCAACAAAGGCTCTACCCTCACCCAGATTCATTGTTTCCTTTACAACACTGTAACTTTCCTGCGCGGTGTAGAAAGAGCAGAGGTAACACCAAACTGCTCGGCAGACTGAACCACATTGCGGCAAACAAAACAGAACATGTGCTCTCAGAGTTAAACGATTCTGAACTGACAGCCACACTGAACAACAGATCTGCAGCAAACCTCAACAGTAGCGTCCCCATTATGGCCATGATGGTGTTGAAAGCCCTCTGCTTTGTCTGGTCAACCCTCTTCCCCTTCCCACCCGCTTCCCCGGCCCTGGACGCTTGAGAACGCAGAGAACAGAAATGCTGCAGAAAGAGATGATAGACAAGAAGAAAACCATGAGGCAGAGTTCCACGATGAAATGGAAGTCAGGGATGGGAATAAGCCAAGCAAAGGCCCATCCTAAGCTCACTAGCCAAACACATCCTATGATGATGTTTCTGATCTTGACCCCGCGACCTTGTCTCAGGCCCAGATAGGTGACGGGGTGAACAACAGCCACGTAGCGCTCCACACAGGTCAGGAGGTGAAACAGACCCTGTCCCAAGTAGGAGGCGGACGCGGTGTATATCCCTCCCAACACCATATTTGGGCGATTGACGTAGCTGCCTGCTAAACAGATAGTGGCCCCAAAGATTTCAGACATCTGCATGGCGATGGAGTGGTAGGTGAAGACATCGGAGTGACTTGCTGTAGCCGTGGGAACAGAGCGCTGTTGCCGCCATTGTTGGAAACCGAGGTAGAGGATGAAGATGAGCATTGGGAGGAAGGAGATGTAGGTGGCAACATAGGAAGAGAAGATTATGACATGCTCTGTTGACTTGAAACATGTGACGAGATCTAGTGAGGAGATGTATGGAGTGAGAAGGGATGAGTCGTTGAGGGCTGTGGAGTTGACTGATGTATTTACATCCATGGTGGCCTGAGGGGAGAAGTAAAGGCACAGTGAATAAAACAGGGGAATTGAAGAGATGGGAAGTAGAGACAAGGTTAAAGCTGTAGCGTATATCTTTTTCATAAAGGGGAGAGTGGGGTGAGATGTGCCACTTTTTACTCAAAGTGACTTTACGGTGAGGCCTTGACAGTAAGGTCTCCAACTCAAATATGTACATATATTTCAGGGTGTTGTAGGACCAACTGCCACTTGGCAAATGCGATTCCCTCTCCATTTCTGCCTTTAAATCAAGGCTCAAACCCATCTGTACACCCTTTTTTCCCCTCCCCATTAACTATCTTACCCCTGCACTATTATCTTTGTTTATATGTGGATGTATGGGCTTTATGTCTTTTATTTTTGTTATTGTTATTTTAACTTTTTTGACCTACTGAATGCACTATGTTCAGCACTTTGGACAGTGCAAACTGTTATAAATGTGCTTTTATAAATACATACATGTGCGATCACAGAAGGCTTTGCCTCATGTAGATGCACCGACATTATTGTTCCAATTTTTCTGAATTTCTCATGGGGGCAATATAAGTTACGCACTATAGCTTTAAAATCATATGGGGACATGGAGATAATTGAGAACTTTGCTAATCAATGGTTTCTCAGTAATCATGAAAAGAGGACTTTAATTGAACTCCTGGAAGTAACCTGAGGCCCTTAATCAAAGCTGCAGCTGGACCGGTAAAGAATCATACCTGGTTTAATTTTTTTGTTAATCTTAATGTTTAGGGTAAATTACATTTGCTTGTACTTTTATGATGCTAAGACAAACAAAAAGACTCCAGTGGTGTCAACACACTGATTGGAAACGTGGATTTGTAAGCAATAAGCATGGATGGCCTGTTGAATTCCTTGATTTCTACTTTCCAGCAGTAAGACGAGTGTATGTGGAGAATTAATTGTCTACGGCAGAGCATGTTGTGTAGAGCTGGTTCACTAGCCCTTATCTTTATTGCTGTGTTGTCTTTCTTGCACAGGCTTTGCAGTGTTGCAAATCAGTGAATGACAACCGCATGTGATGTACCCTAACCCATTAATAGTCCAATCGTCCTAACGTTATTGAATTCACAAAACAATTTCTATTTTTAAGTGTCCACTATTGCGACAAAGTAAAAAAAAAAAAAAAAAAAAAAGACTCTTTGGATTTGGTTGGTGCAAACCATTTCAAGATATAATCACAACAGCAAGTATGATCAACGCCTCTGTCTCCAAAATTAAACCCCAACAACAGACACATTTTACAAGAATGGTTAAAGGATATCTATTTCCGGATCCCATAAAACAGGAAAAACATATACAAAAAGAGTGAAAATGCATTCTAAAGTGTGAGAAGATTAACACTATTATGTATTGACTTTACAAAACACAATTGATCAACCCTTACAATAAAATTATTCACCATCAGAAAGAATCAGTCTATTGAAATTTGAATACTTATAAATGACTAAATCATAATCTCTGAACAACTAAATATATATCGCTGACAGACTTTTTTTTTTGGTCTTTATCAGAACGTTTAAAATTCACCATGTCCAGACAAAGCCCCAGAATATGCTTATTGGATTTATCATTTAGTAAATAAAACATTTAAAAAATACTATAACACTTTACAATAAGGGTACATTAATGAACTGTTAATTAATGCTATAAATGGTTAGTTAATACTTAGTTTGTTCTTATTAAGCATTTACTAACTGTTAAGGCTGAGTAAGTAACAGTACGTTTATGGTTGTTAAGCATTGTTTACGGTTTGTTAACTAATGCTTAGTTAAACATTAACTAAGTATAAGTTAGTTAATGCTTATTAGAAATTAAAAAGTACTATTCAATGAATAGTTAATGCTACATAAATGCGTATCGAGCATTAACTTAGCATTAATTAACGGTCAATTAATGTACCCTTATTGTAAAGTGTTACCAAAAATACATTTAAGATACATGTAATATTAAAAGTTACTATAAAAAATCCACTGGTATGTATAAAACAAGCTATCAACAATAACAATTAAAAAATCACCATGGAAACAAAGTTACTATAGAAAATCCTTTCTTTCTTTAAATATCACCATCTATTGAACTTTTCAATACTCATTATTAACTGAATCTAAATCTACTAACTAACTACATGAAAGAGTTTATTGTTAGAGAACACTCACTTCAGCAGAGATGCTCTCTGTTGGTCCTCTCACTGCGTCTCCAAACTCAAGACTTCTGTTCACTGGCATCTGATATCTGATATAAATACATTTAAATAGACGTGTGTGTGTGTGTGTGTGTGTGTGTGTGTGTGTGTGTGTGTGTGTGTGTGTGTGTGTGTGTGTGTGTTGTGTGTGTGTGTGTGTGTGTGTGTGTGTACAACAGGTGTATCTACAACAGGTGTGAGCAGGACTGTGTCTTATTTGCAAAAGTACTTAATGTTTTATGATACTTTTTTACGGTAAATTACAGAAGGCAAATCTCTGTTTTCACTGTGCCAAGGGAAGGTCGGCTCGTAGCTTCAGCAGCATCACTATTTGAATGTCAGTCACCTCTGAATCAGCTGGTCATCTGTGCAGACCGGGGCTGTATAGAGAATAGGGCTGTTTTTTTCAACCTTTATTTATACAGGTGCATCCCATTGGAGACTCTTTTTCAAGGGAGACCTACAGTATTGCCATTCACACATACGATCATACACACATTCATATGTCATCTATGCCAAAAGAAAAGAGAGGAAAATAAAATTGATTCTAATCTTGAGAACCGTGACACCCCTAATGGAGAACTTTAAAGACAATTTTAAAAAGATTTTGAACACCAAAACACACTCAAACCAACATTTTAAAACATTAATTATGTCATTTATTTTTCACGTTTCACCACACAGTTTGGTTATGATTCACAAACACAATCTTTATGCTAAGCATTCCTACAAGACTTAAATACATTTTCCCAATTGAACAGAATCATAAAACCAGTGAGGAAATGTAAACATAGAGAGTGCCCCACTGCTAACTCTACTGATGTTACTAAATCTGACTTTGCTGCTTCTAAAAATACGTACACTAGCTTGTATTAACTAAGACATTTAACAAAAAAGATATGAGAAATGAGCAAACTAAAAAATATGTCCTATTTCTATCCCTCATATTATTCAATTGTATAAACCCACTAGTGTAACCTGTTCTCAGTTCCTATTTGCAGCTCTGATCTAGTTAAAATAGCTCTTTAAAGGTGTAGTCAGTGATTCTGGTGAACCCTTGGTGTCAAAATCACTCTGTCAAAATCAGTGAATATCTCCTCACGATCGGCTATCTGTACATACTGTGTGTGCTCTGTCAAGGCTCTGTAAATGGGCATGTTGCTAGCTATGGTGGCCCCCCTTTGTTTACATACCCTTTGCTTACATACCAGTTTACAGAGCCTAGGCTGGTTATTAACACAGGGTTCTCTTTCTCCAGTACACACACAGTACAGACAGGTAGTGGATCGTGAGGAGATATTCACTGATTTGGACAAAAAGTGATTTTGACAACAAGCATTCTCCAGAATCACTGACTACACCTTTATTCGTTCAGCCAAAGTTGCCATCACTCATTGCTGTAATGGCCGCACAGCAGTTTTCCGGCCCGGTGTAGAAACAGCAGCGGCAACACAAAACTGCTGGGCAGACTGAACCAGAGGGCTGACATCAACGCCACACACCCGTCGCGTTCACTTAGCAACTGTGACGAATCCAGAGCGGAACACACAATGAGAACCAAAAACATCAACCACAGCACTGCTAGTATGGCCACGACGGTTTGAAAGGCCCTCTGCTTTGATTGGTCGACCTGCTCCTTAGCCCTGCCCACTTTTCCGGGCCCTGGACGAATCAGAGCGCAGATAACGGAAAGGCTGCAGTAGGAGATGACAAGTAATGAAGCGGCCAACAAGCTGAACAATGGGATGAAAGGAAATTGAGGGGCATAGAAATCTTCTACCCAAATCCACCCAAAGCACAGCAGCCAAACACAGACAATGCTTATATTTCTGATCTTGACCCCACCCGACTGTTTCAGCCCCAGGTAGGTGATGGGGTGAACCACGGCCAGGTAGCGTTCAACACAGGTCAATAGGTGAAAAAGAATTTCTCCAACATAAGGCGCTTTATGAACATAGTAGGCGACTTGCGTCATCATTGGGAGATTGGCGAGGATGCCGCAAAGGTAAACAACGCTGGCAGTGATAGAGATGATCTCCATGGACATTTGGTGGAAGGTTATGACGTCCGAATGGTTTGTTGTTCTGCTGGAGCTTTGCTGCCGACGCCCTTGTTGATAGCCCAGGTACAAGACGAAGACGCAGACCGGGAGCATTAGGAGACATTTGCAGATGACAAAAGCATGTAAGACCTTAGTGGCTTGGAAGTCAGAGCAGTAAAAGAGATTCTGATACACGGAGGAGTTGTTGGACATATCTGCTCCGATGGGGGTGGGCTGTGGTAGAAACAGAGGGACAGAGGTTTTTTTTTCATGAAATTAAAATAAGATATCTAATACATCTATCTAAACTTACAATAATATCTAATACAGGTGGTACTTGTATTATTAGAATATCATGGAAAATGAATTGGAATTGAGGCAAAAATTCATTCAAAAGGGGCCCAAACCAAGTACTGAGTGTTACGCGCTCCCACCTTTCTCTTCCTCCCTCCTCTTGCCTCCTTCACTCTCTCTCCCTGCCTGACTGGAGGACAGTGTGCGGCTGACCTGCTGCGGCTGCCGGTTGTCGCCTTAGTTTGGTTGGCTTACTTATGGGGGGCTGCTAGGTTGTGTTCTGTTTGTTTAATCGTAGTTTAGAGGGGCCGGGGTTATAGTTTAACTGGAGGAAGACCTGGGAAATATTGCAGACCAACTGTGCTGCCCCAGGCTTCCTCCCGTTTTCCTTTTTATTTGCAGCCTCCTGTGTTGAGTTGTGTTGTGGGATTATTTTAATAAATCACATTACTACTTTGATTGTTTGGTTTCATCTGGTTTATTTGCATGTTTACTGGCCGGCCAACGAGCCTGGGGGCCCGGCCGTAACACTGAGTACATAAGAATGATTATGCTTTATAGAGGGCTGACATTTCTGTATTTAAAATCCCTTCTTTATCATGTAATATTAACATTTTCTGAGATTTAGAATTTGGGGTTTTCATAAGCTGTAAGCCTTAATAATCAAAATTATAACAAATACAGGCTTGAGATATCTCACTTTGCATGTAAATATTCTATATAATATATTATTTTCACCTTTTAAGTTGAATTACTGAAATAAATGAACTTTTGTATGATTACATTTTTCGACTTTCACCTGTATATTCAGATGGTGAGTCTGATCCAACACTGCTTTTATACAGACAGAGGGTTTGAAAGTCATCAACTAAAGTTGGGACACCAGAGGGGTATACTACGAAGCGAGATTAAGGGCTGAGCGAGCTCTGTTGAGTCTAAAGCGGTCTAAAGCCAGAATTTTCAGTATCACGAAAGGTGGCTCTCTTTCTACCTGGCTAGATCACCGTGGTAACAGAGGCTGCACGGCTAACCTGCTCAGAGCAGTTTTTGTTCCAGAGTTTGAGCTTAAATTCGGCTCTTAGAGCGCTGCCCTTCAAGGAAACTACACATTTAGAAATCCCGCGGACCTGACAATATTGTCTGAGCGCTACATTCTCACTGAGGAAACTGTTACATCTGATTACATCTAAAGCAGAGTGAACTGTAACATCGCGCTGGGGCTTTTTGCCACATGCATACAGTTATTGAAAATGTAAAATAGCCCACACCTATAGCCTACTGTATGCAGCGCCACTCTATGCTCTCACCTCAAATGATTTTACCTGGCGATCTACACACACTGGCTCTTAATAAAGCGTTCTATAAAATCACAGTTTGCAACATTATTTCACTGTAGGCTTCTTTCTTTTCATAAGTAGCGATTACAGTTGGGACGTGACAGGTGACAGCTGTTACAGTTCGGACATCGTTGCAGACTCGCAGGTTAAGCTTCTCACAGTTCATATTTGTCCTCCAGACTACAGGTTTTTTAATGTATGCCTATTGGTATTTGTAAGATTCAAATAAAAGGCTAATAGTCTAAATCAAAATTGTATTCATTATGATGTGGCCCAAAATTAAATGATTTTCCATAGGCTATTCATTTGGGGACAGTGTCAGACTTAAATTACATTCTTAAGTATGGGACTATGGGCGTAGTGCTATAAATATAGCAAAGTAGCCTATATAGCCTATAGCCTATTAGGCTAAATGGTATAGTGTTTAAATCCGAGTTAAACGTTTCATTGTTTTATAATGTTACGCACTGCGAGAACGATCGGCAAGATAAATAAATAATTTCCATGCTGGCAGCATTCCACTCTCCTTAGCCTATTTGCAGTAAGAGTTTTTTTCGGCTCTCTGTTTTCTGCTGTAATAATTCAGACTGACAAACTCTTCCTCTTGAATGAAGTTGGCGACACACTTTTGTTTTACTCAGCTGCTCACAATCAGTCCGTTTGTGTAAAGTTAGCGGCACAAGATCAGTCCAGTCTGTGCGGAAGCAGAGTCAAATGACGGCCAAACGCCCCCTCTCATGGGGACGCGCAGAGAGCCTGAAGCTGAAACCCTCGTTCAACATAAGAGGTTGATAACTGCCTTCGTGATACCGGTTAGCTCTGAGCGAGGGTATGTGTTATGTTGAACCAGATCAAAAAAAAGAGAGCCGGGCTCTGTTGAGTTTGCTTCGTAGTATACCCCTCTGGATAAATTGTTTGCATCAACTTTCAAGGCTTCGTTTATTCCATTGCTGCAGAAAAGCTCAAAGTTGTGAACCCGTTATTTGGTCCCTGAAAAGGTACTTTTGGACAATGAAATAAATTTAAATTAATTTGATATTTTTGGTAACCTAAACATTTTTGGTTAAATCTCTGGCTTTTGTTTTTTGGTTTGGTCCCAAACTTTGGCAAAAGAAGACACTGGTTAGTTGCTCTTGATTCAATTCTAAAAGTATTCAATAAGCATAAGGATGATAAAATATTATCCTAGAATGATAAGGTTTGTAAAGGTCACCCACCTTTCAGCTTTTCTTCTTTTTCCTTTGCCACGAAAGTTCCTGACTGTTGGGCTGTTTGAGTTTGATGTTTGAGTGAGTGTTGCTCATATGTCAGTGACAGACAGACAGCAGTAGGATGATGAGGTTTTTTTTTGCATGTCGCTAAACAAATCACATAATTTGCCTGACAGACGCTGCATCATGGAGCTCCTAAATCACAGCCTTTGACAGTTGCTAAGCGTGTCGTTACAAACCACGAGTACATTTGAAATGTATTGATTTTTAAGCAAATTGCACCTTAACCATGAGACTACAAAGACTTGCATTTTTTTTCACTTTGATACAAAAAAAACATTTGAAAAGAAATTATCATTAGATACTTTCCTTACATCCTTGGTGTGTTTGCAACAGCCTCTTATATTTTAATCATACTTTTAGGATTGTCACATACAGTGAATGGGGTGAAATATGGTGTTTAGGGGCTCTGTTGCCCTTGAGCAAACAAATTCAAACCAGTGGTGTCAGTATTGAACCCATCCTGCTCATGTGGAGGGAAAATGCCATCAAGCAAATTTGCCGTGTGTGATTAATGGTTCAGAGTCACACAGAGTCTGTTGTTTGATTTGCAATATGCAAAAACTCCACAGTGCACCTGCCCTTCTCTCATTCAACAAGCTACACAACCTTAACTATAACCCAAGGTGGATGTGATTTGATAACTTTTTCTATTACTTCAGACGCCATATCTTTGTTTACATTCTTGTAGTTTTTCCATTGATGGAAAATGGTCATTGGTATCTCAGCCAAGTCTGGGCCCCTTTCTTAACTAGTCTGTGGGCCCCTTTTCTACCTCGATCCATGTCACACTTTTGTTTTCAATTTTGTCTCAAGAATAATTGTGTTTATTAAATGTTTATTTAATTGTATGGAGGGTAAAAGAAGCCCTTAAGACAAACTGTGAACAGCCAAAGAAATATATGAATTGAAGGCCTATTTTCTTTATTTTGTGGAATTTTCCTGGATTTAAGTTCAAGTGGTTTTTTGTTAATTGTTTAAGTGAACTTCGAAATACAAAACCGGTCACCAACATTCTGTGTCATTAATTCTCCACCAGCTAATGTAGGTTCGACAAGAGTCGAACCTACATTAGCCCAGTACACATTAATTTGTTACCTCTTGGTTTTTGATAACTTATTATTATAAATATATACATTTTGTATCCTGATTGTTACACTATTATGCTGTTCTATTTATGATACAGATTAATTTGATAGAGATGATGACCTATTTTAAACTTCATGTCATGTGGAAGTGT
Organism: Ammodytes dubius; assembly: GCA_026122265.1. Lineage (NCBI taxonomy): Eukaryota > Metazoa > Chordata > Actinopteri > Uranoscopiformes > Ammodytidae > Ammodytes > Ammodytes dubius. The sequence goes on from CM047527.1 coordinate 18,426,440, forward strand.
CCTCGCAAACAAATACTAGATCACACCCAGTGGAATAATGTGAAAAGAAAATTTGCCTTTTGTTGTTCATAGTCGAGACTCATCGTGCGCCTGTTTTATAACATGCAAAACACCACCTGCGTCCATCTGTCAATAATGGACATTATTAAAATAACCCACAGAAGCATAAGTGTTCATTATACTGTATATTTGGATCAGAAGCCTGAGGACAGCCGTCAGGGAACTTGCAGGAGAAGAAAGATTGGAGGAGGTGGAAGGTGGGTAACTTAATTTACCGTGATTACTTTTTGGTTCATGTTTTATATTAAAACCTACCAATTAATATCTCTAGAAAACTGTTGTTGACGGATTGCCATGAAATTTGGAACACACATTTATGATCCCAAAATGACAAATCCTCCAGACTTTCCTGTAGTGTAACAATTTTTTTGTTGTGTTTTTAAGTGAAATGTCTAAAACTAATTAAAATAAAAATAAAATTCGATCAGCCCTCGGGATAATTTGTAATATTTTTTAAATACTTAATTTTTGTATGTTTTTTGTACACAAACAAATGTGAAAATGGTAGCAAATGTTGTACCCTGCTGCAAGTTAGCATTGGTGTTTGTTTTTTGCCTTGATATTTGTACCTCAACTCTTTAAAGTCTGAGTCAGCGATTCTGGGTGATGCTTTTTTGTCCTAATCTGTGAAAATCTCCTCACAATCTGCTACCTGTCTGTACTGGAAATATAAACTGATTTTGCCAAAAAAGAAAAAAATTGACAACAAGCATTTTCAAGAATCACTGACTCCTGCTTTAAAGCAAGACTATATCAGTAGCATTTATGCAGACTCTTAAATCTAACATTAACTGACTTATGCATTCATATTAATCGTTCACCCTACTGTTCAGTAGTCTGGCAATCAAACTAAGAGATAATAATATAATAACTAATAATATTACACTAGTAAAGCATATTGTTAAGTATCTAAAACATGCTTTTGCACGAGGCTGTTGGTAATATGCCTAAAGTCTAGTGCTTGAGTACGCATTTTATTAGGGAATAGATATTTCTATAAAGTATATGGGAGGTAGGATGGCCTAGAGGAAAGAGGGGATGACCAGTAACCATGAGGTCTCTGGTTGGATCCCCGGCACCGGACAGGAGGGTGTTAGTAGCAAAACTAGTGGTGGCTGCTATTACATTTACGGTGCCCACATTCACTACCATTGTATCCTTGTGCAAGACACAAAAATATAAACTTATCTTAACTTATATACATTTATCTTTCTTTCCTAGGGCCTCCATCCACAGACAGCAGATATGTCAGTCAACAACTCTTCAGTGCCCTCTGATTGCCCCGAGGTAGTTATGGGAATCATGAGCACCTTCTACTTCACCAAAGCCTTCCTCCTCCTCCCTCTGTCTGTCCTCATCCTCTACCTGGGTCACCAGCGATGGAGGCAGCAGCGCTCCTTTAGTACAACCAGCCATACCGACATCTTCACCTACAACAGCGTGGCTATGGAGCTGATCTGGGTCTTGGGGTCCGCAATCCATCTTTGCAGCTACCTCACTGACCCCAAAGTTTCTGTTGAAGGTTGCGGACATCTTTTTTGGCGTCACTTATAGTGGAGAGATCCTCTTTCACGTGCTGACATGTGTGGAGCGCTACCTGGCTGTGGTCCACCCAGTCACCTACATGGGGCTGAGATCGGTGCATGGTGTCAGGGTTAGAAACGTCTGTGTTGGATGTGTTTGGCTTGTGAGTTTTGGATGGAGTGGCATGTCCAACCTGATCTATTTTAATTCAATGATTATCCCATTTTTATGCTTTTTCACCGTCTCTTTGATTATCGTGTCTTATTGCAGCCTTTGCGTTCTCTGGGTTCTGATTCGTCCAGGGCCAGGGGAAGGGGAAAGGGGGCGGGGCAAGGAGCATGTTGACCAATCAAAGCAGAGGGCCTTCCGCACTATTATGGCCATAATGGCTGTTCTGTGGTTTTACATGGTTGGGGTCATTTGTGCCGTAACTCTGCTTTGGTCTTCAGGGCAGAACGACATGGTCAGCTGTGTGTTTAATGCTTCTGTATTATGGTTTAATTTGCCCTGCAGTTTGGTGTTGCCCCTGCTGTATCTACACAGGGAAGGGAAGCTATCATGTTGCTGTTATAGAAGTGGGTAAAGTGGTAAAGCAGTTGGTGTAGGGGTTAGAGCCCCTCCCCCCATAGAGTCTCAGTCCTCTTCACAGGAGACCCAGGTTTAGAATCCAGCCCGGGTCATTCTCTGCATGTCATTCCCCTCTCTGCCCCATTTAATATCTCTTTCTCCAAACTGTCCAATGAAGCAAAAAATGACAGGAAATTATCTTTAAAAAAAAAATCTAATTTCAAAATCAAGTGTGTTTATATTCCATCTCATTTCCTTATTATATAATTCCATCTATATTGTAAAGGACTCAGTGCATGTATATATTGTATAACTATATCAACAAGGAGAAGCAGCTTTTAGTTTTTATGCACCAAATATCTGGAACAGACTCCCAGAAAACGTGAGGTCTTCTGCAACTCTCAGCTCTTTTAAATCAAGTCTGAAGACTTTTCTGTTTCCATTTTAACCTGAAATTGTATTGTATTTAAATGTTTTATTTCTATTCAATCGCTTTTAAATGTTTTATTTCTATTCATTTGCTTTTCTAATGTGTATTATGTATTTTGCCCCTGTAAAGCACTTTGAGTGGCCTTGTGTCTGAATTGTGCTATATAAATAAACTTGCCTTGCCTTGCCTATATATATTTAGATCTTGTAAAGCACTTTGAGCAGCATTTATTGTGTGAAATGTCCTCTACAAATAAATTTTATAACTAGTATTATTTCTCGTAATGGTTGTTTTCATTCATCTATGTGACTACTATTTGCATTCTGTGTACTGTGTGTTTTTAATTGTTGAGTTTTGTGTTAGTGTGGGAGGGAAATTTCCAGGACTGTGGGTCATTTGCATGTTGCGATCACTCCTTTAGCTCTGGTCTGGTTGGTCGTTCTGCATGGAAATTCTCTCTTTATTTGCCTGATCGGCCCAATTTGCTCCGATCAGTCAAATGGTGGTGTGAGGACAGAAATAAAGAAAAAAGCCATTGAGATCCTGCAGTGATCTTGTATTTATTTTTCAAATTAAACAAGCTAAACAATCATTAAATAATATAGAGTACATGAGCACAGTTTTACATATATGATATGCCTCTGTCATAGGTCTAAAAGAAACCACAGGACACAGACAGATAACATAAGCAAACGATTAACAATAAAAGAGTTAAGGCCTCTGTTAACCTGGTCTTAAATAGTAAAAAACTAATTAAAGAAATCAAAGTTTTGGTTCAAAGCTTATTGTGTAATAACAACCAAAGCATAGCCCGACTCATCTAAACTGATTTTCTGAAAAGTTTATCAAACTTAAATTGTAATATCCTTAATTTGGATAGATAAATATGCCTATAACTCTGTTCAGATGCTTTACTATCTTGCTGCTAACTCCCCACATTACATAGTTTGAAGGATTATGATGATTTGAGTTAAAAGGGGCTTTAACAATTCCTGACACATTCAGTAATGACGATAATAACGTTTTGAAAAGACATTTAAAATATACAGCCAACACATAATATGCTGCAACTCAAATAAAATACAAGGCAACTTAACTACAATATATGCACCCACCGAAATGTAATATTTGCATCTAAGGATATCTGTAAAACGGTCTTCTATTTCCAGCGACTCGCTCTATTTGTCACAGAATCAAAATAAACTTGTGACGTTGTTTCTAGAAAATGGTGTTTTCAGAAAGCCTTGTTTCCACTAAGCGGTGTGGTTCGGGTCGGGTCGGTACGCCTCAGCACTTATTTGTGTTTCCACTGTCAAAAGTTGGGAAGGGTACCAAGATAAGCTAACAGAGCCGTACCTATTTTTGTGAACCTTTCCTTGGGGTACCAAAAGGGGGTGGAGCTACACACTGCAGTCCGTTGATTGGTCGACAGAATCATCATTTTCGTGGGAGAGATAAATCACTGTGTGTTATCACCTCGACAAGAGTCAAGAGTATCGTGTTTAGATAACACAATTTGCACACCGCTCTCTGTTTATTGTGGGGCGTTTTTCCTCTTCATATAGTTAATCAGCGGACTGCACTGTGTCAAGCTGCTATGATGTCATCAAAGTTATATAGCCTTGGCCTTGATTCTGATGTCACCAATGTTTCGTAGCTGTCACGGCTATCACCGACTGGCATAAGCCTTAGCAGTACCAAGTTAGGGGGGTGCTATTAGCAGTGGAAACGCAAGCCAAATCAAGGGTTATTGGTCCGTATCAAACCGAACTGTATCGCTAAGTGGAAACGAGGCCTTATTCTCATCTTAACCTGAATCAATGTTGCGCTTACAACAGGCCAGTTTCCCTGCCTTGTGCAGAAACAGCAAAGGCAGAATCAGACGACTCGGCACAGTCATGAACAACTCAAAATCCAACAAAGTACAATAGTATATCAATTGATCAACTGGAAGCAACATGCGCAAACAGAAACCAAGCACAAACCCAAAGAACCTCAACAGAAGCGCTCCTAAAATGGCCGCGATGATGTGGAAGGCTCTGCGCTTTGATTGGTCCCCTGCAGCTGCATTCCCTGGCCCGGGATTGGTCAGAGCACAGAGAACAGACAGATAGCAGAAAGACACAACAGCTATGGAGATGGTCGATATGCACATATATGGGATGTTAGGGAAGTCGGGCAAGTGTGCCCTTGTTATCGGGATCCATCCAAAACTTAGCAACCAAACGCAAACAATGCTAATTATTCTAATTCGGACCCCAATTGTGTCGCGAAATTTCATGTATGTGACTGGGTGAGTGACAGCCATGTAGTGCTCAAGACAAGTCAGGCAAGGGAGAAAAACCTGCCCAGGGTAAGTTAGGCCGGATGCAAAAATACCTATCGTTAACAGCACTGAAATATTGGATAAGTAGATAGTCACACAATACAAAACTGAACCCACAACTTCGAAAAACTCCACAATAGCCATATTGAAGGTAACAGAGTCGGAGTGGTGTGTTGTCTGCAAAGAGCGTTGATTCCTCCATCTTTGGAACCCCAGGTAAAGGGTGAGTGTGTACAGAGGCATGGTGATGAGGAGGCAGAATAATGTGTAAGTGATGAAGATCGCGTTGCTGCTGGTGGATTTCTGGCATTCTTCGTAGAAAGAAAAGGGTTGGGGTGTGGGGGTTACATTTAGCGGCAATGATGACAAGTTGGTAGACATGACCTGTAGAAAGGGAGAAATAAGAAAAAGTAAGGGAGGAAAATATGGAATAAATTAAAAGTAACCTATGGTGCAAAAACACTCTTTCATGTTTCTTGAGAAAAATCAACCATCTCACTTTCACCACAGCCACCATTCTGAAAACCTGTGTTTAAAAACACCAGTCATATTTCCTCTCCCCTTATGACATCATAACGGGAGAAGCAAAGGGAGGCAAAATATGTACGTATATCATTTAACACCTTCAGGTCTCTAGAATGCGAGAAACAGAGGGACAGAGTTTTTTTATGCAATTAAAACAATCTATCTAATCTAACAATAATATTAATCTACTCCTGCAGCAGTCCGCATAATGCTTCAGTGGGTCGAGTAGTAATACAGTCTGTTCCAACACTGCTTTTATACAGACCGAGGGTTTGAAAGTCATCAGCTTAAGTTGGGACAACCTTTCAAAGTTTCATTTACTTCCATTGCTGCAGAAAAAGCTCATTGCTCAAACTTTTGGACAATTAAATAAATTTACATTAATTAATTTGATATTTTTGGTAACGTAAACCTTTTTCTTAAATCTCTGGCCTTTGTTTTTCATTTGGTCCCACACTTAAGCAAAATAAAACACAGGTTAGTTACTCGACTTTCACCTGTATATTCAGATGGTGAGTCTGATCCAAAACTGTTTTTATACAGACAGAGGGTTTGAAAGTCATCAACTAAAGTTGGGACTCCTGGATAAATTGTTTGCATCAACTTTCAAGGCTTCGTTTATTCCATTGCTGCAGAAAAGCTCAAAGTTGTGAACCCATTATTTGGTCCCTAAAAAGGTACTTTTGGACAATGAAATAAATTTAAATTAATTTGATATTTTTGGTAACCTAAACATTTTTGATTAAATCTCTGGCTTTTGTTTTTTGGTTTGGTCCCAAACTTTGGCAAAAGAAGACACTGGTTAGTTGCTCTTAATTCAATTCTAAAAGTATTCAATAAGCATAAGGATGATGAAATATTATCTTAGAATGATAAGGTTTGTAAAGGTCACCCACCTTTCAGCTTTTCTTCTTTTTCCTTTGCCACGAAAGTCTCTGACTGTTGGGCTGTTTGAGTTTGATGTTTGAGTGAGTGTTGCTCATATGTCAGTGACAGACAGACAGCAGTAGGATGATGAGGTTTTTTTTGCATGTCGCTAAACAAATCCAATCATTTGCCTGACAGACGCTGCATCATGGAGCTCCTAAATCACAGCCCTTTGACAGTTGCTAAGCGTGTCGTTACGAACCACGAGTACATTTGAAATGTATTGATTTTCAAGCAAATTGCACCTTAACCATGAGACTACAAAGACTTGCATTTTTTTTTTCACTTTGATACAAAAAAAAACATTTGAAAAAAATTATCATTAGATAATTTCCTTACATCCTTGTATTTTAAGAATATTTTTTTTAGGATTGTCACATACAGTGAATGGGGTGAAATATGGTGTTTGGGGGCTCTGTTGCCTGCCCTGCCTTTGAACAAACAAATTCAAACCAGTGGTGTCAGTATTGAACCCATCCTGCTCATGCGGAGGGAAAATGCCATTAAGCAAATGTGCCGTGTGTGATTAATGGTTCAGAGTCACACAGAGTCTGTTGTTTGATTTGCAATATGCAAAAACTCCACAGTCCACCTGCCCTTCTCTCATTCAACAAGCTACACAACTTTAACTCTAACCCAAGGTGGATGTGATTTGATAACTTTTTCTATTACTTCAGACGCCATATCTTTGTTTACATTCTTGTAGTTTTTCCATTGATGGAAAATGGTCATTGGTATCTCAGCCAAGTCTGGGCCCCTTTCTTAACTAGTCTGTGGGCCCCTTTTCTACCTTGATCCTTGTCACAACTTTTGTTTTCAATTTTGTCTCAAGAATAATTGTGTTTATTAAATGTTTATTTAATCGTATGGAGGGTAAAAGAAGCCCTTAAGACAAACTGTGAACAGCCAAAGAAATATATGAATTGAAGGCCTATTTTCTTTATTTTGTGGAATTTTCCTGGATTTAAGTTCAAGTGGTTTTTTGTTAATTGTTTAAGTGAACTTCGAAATACAAAACCGGTCACCAACATTCTGTGTCATTAATTCTCCATCAGCTCCAAGAGTCGAACCTACATTAGCCCAGTACACATTAATTTGTTACCTCTTGGTTTTTGATAACTTATTATTTATAAATATATACATTTTGTATCCTGATTGTTACACTATTATGCTGTTCTATTCATGATACAGATCAATGTGATAGAGATGCTGACCTATTTTAAACTTCATGTCATATGGAAGTGTCCTCGCAAACAAATACTAAATCACACCCAGTGGAATAATGTGAAGAGAAAATTTGCCTTTTGTTGTTCATAGTCGAGACTCATCGTACGCCTGTTTTATAACATGCAAAACACCACCTGCGTCCATCTGTCACTAATGGACATTATTGAAATAACCCACAGAAGCATAAGTGTTTATTATACTGTATATCTGGATCAGAAGCCTGAGGACAGCCGTCAGGGAACTTGCAGGAGAAGAAAGATTGGAGGAGGTGGAAGGTGGGTAACTTAACTTACCGTGATTACTTTTTGCTTCATGTTTTATACTAAACCTACCAATTAATATCTCGAGAAAACTGTTGTTGACGGATTGC